>OZ020495.1:32064288-32664288 GCA_963971365.1 Lasioglossum villosulum
CATTTCCGAATCCTTCTTAAACACGCAAATTCGATGCGTTTGCTCCGGAAAATAACGAATTGGTGCATATACATCGATTTAGGTTGCAGGATAACGATGTAACTTCAATCCGACGGACTTTTGCGTTACTGTTGATTTCAGTTCCGAATCCTTCTTAAACACGCAAATTCGATGCGTTTGCTCCGGAAAATAACGAATTGGTGCAGATACATCGATTTCGGTTGCAGGATAACGATGTAACTTTAATCCGACGGAATTTTGTGCTACTGTTGGTTTCAGTTCCGAATCCTTCTTAAACACGCGAATTCGATGCGTTTGCTCCGGAAAATAACGATTTGGTGCAGATACATCGATCCCGCTTGCCGGAAAACGTTATAACTTCAAACCGAAGGACTTTTGCGCTACTGTTGGTTTCATTTCCGAATCCTTCTTAAACACGCAAATTCGATGCGTTTGCTCCGGAAAATAACGAATTGGTGCAGATACATCGATTTCGGTTGCAGGATAACGATGTAACTTCAATCCGACGGACTTTTGCGCTACTGTTGGTTTCAGTTCCGAATCCTTCTTAAACACGCGAATTCGATGCGTTTGCTCCGGAAAATAACGATTTGGTGCAGATACATCGATCCCGCTTGCCGGAAAACGTTATAACTTTATACCGACGAACGTTTGCGTACACATTGGTTTCATTTCCGAATCCTTCTTAAACACGCAAATTCGATGCGTTTGCTCCGGAGAATAACGAATTGGTGCAGATAGATCGAATTTAGGTTGCAGGAAAGCGATATAACTTTAAACCGGCGGACTTTTGCGCTACTGTTGGTTTCAGTTCCGAATCCTTCTTAAACACGCGAATTCGATGCGTTTGCTCCGGAAAATAACGATTTGGTGCAGATACATCGATTTAGGTTGCAGGAAAACGATATAACTTTAAACCGACGGACTTTTGCGCTACTGTTGGTTTCGGTTCCGAATCCTTCTTAAACACGCGAATTCGATGCGTTTGCTCCGGAAAATAACGATTTGGTGCAGATACATCGATCCCGCTTGCCGGAAAACGTTATAACTTCAAACCGAAGGACTTTTGCGCTACTGTTGGTTTCAGTTCCGAATCCTTCTTAAACACGCAAATTCGATGCGTTTGCTCCGGAAAATAACGAATTGGTGCAGATACATCGATTTCGGTTGCAGGATAACGATGTAACTTTTATCCGACGGACTTTTGCGCTACTGTTGGTTTCAGTTCCGAATACTTCTTAAACACGCGAATTCGATGCGTTTGCTCCGGAAAATAACGATTTGGTGCAGATACATCGATCCCGCTTGCCGGAAAACGTTATAACTTTATACCGACGAACGTTTGCGTACACATTGGTTTCATTTCCGAATCCTTCTTAAACACGCAAATTCGATGCGTTTGCTCCGGAGAATAACGAATTGGTGCAGATACATCGATTTAGGTTGCAGGAAAACGATATAACTTTAAACCGACGGACTTTTGCGCTACTGTTGGTTTCAGTTCCGAATCCTTCTTAAACACGCGATATCGATGCGTTTGCTCCGGAAAATAACGATTTGGTGCAGATACATCGATCCCGCTTGCCGGAAAACGTTATAACTTCAAACCGAAGGACTTTTGCGCTACTGTTGGTTTCAGTTCCGAATTCTCCTTAAACACGCAAATTCGATGCGTTTGCTCCGGAAAATAACGATTTGGTGCAGATACATCGATCCCGCTTGCCGGAAAACGTTATAACTTCAAACCGAAGGACTTTTGCGCTACTGTTGGTTTCAGTTCCGAATCCTTCTTAAACACGCGAATTCGATGCGTTTGCTCCGGAAAATAACGACTTGGTGCAGATACATCGATTTAGGTTGCAGGAAAACGATATAACTTTAAACCGACGGACTTTTGCGCTACTGTTGGTTTCGGTTCCGAATCCTTCTTAAACACGCGAATTCGATGCGTTTGCTCCGGAAAATAACGATTTGGTGCAGATACATCGATCCCTCTTGCCGGAAAACGTTATAACTTCAAACCGAAGGACTTTTGCGCTACTGTTGGTTTCAGTTCCGAATCCTTCTTAAACACGCAAATTCGATGCATTTGCTCCGGAAAATAACGAATTGGTGCAGATACATCGATTTCGGTTGCAGGATAACGATGTAACTTTAATCCGACGGACTTTTGCGCTACTGTTGGTTTCAGTTCCGAATCCTTCTTAAACACGCGAATTCGATGCGTTTGCTCCGGAAAATAACGATTTGGTGCAGATACATCGATCCCGCTTGCCGGAAAACGTTATAACTTCAAACCGAAGGACTTTTGCGCTACTGTTGGTTTCATATCCGAATCCTTCTTAAACACGCAAATTCGATGCGTTTGCTCCGGAAAATAACGAATTGGTGCAGATACATCGATTTCGGTTGCAGGATAACGATGTAACTTCAATCCGACGGACTTTTGCGCTACTGTTGGTTTCAGTTCCGAATCCTTCTTAAACACGCGAATTCGATGCGTTTGCTCCGGAAAATAACGATTTGGTGCAGATACGTCGATCCCGCTTGCCGGAAAACGTTATTACTTTATACCGACGAACGTTTGCGTACACATTGGTTTCATTTCCGAATCCTTCTTAAACACGCAAATTCGATGCGTTTGCTCCGGAAAATAACGAATTGGTGCATATACATCGATTTCGGTTGCAGGATAACGATGTAACTTCAATCCGACGGACTTTTGCGCTACTGTTGATTTCAGTTCCGAATCCTTCTTAAACACGCGAATTCGATGCGTTTGCTCCGCTAAATAACGAATTTACGCAGACACATCGATCCCGCTTGCCGGAAAACGTTATAACTTTAAACCGACAAACGTCCGCGTACACGTTGGTTTCATTTCCGAATCGTTCTTAAACACGCAAATTCGATGCGTTTGGTCCGGAAAATAACGATTTGGTGCAGATACATCGATCCCGCTTGCCGGAAAACATTATAACTTTATACCGACGAACGTTTGCGTACACATTGGTTTCATTTCCGAATCCTTCTTAAACACGCAAATTCGATGCGTTTGCTCCGGAGAATAACGAATTCGTGCAGATACATCGATTTAGGTTGCAGGAAAACGATATAAATTTAAACCGACGGACTTTTGCGCTACTGTTGGTTTCAGTTCCGAATCCTTCTTAAACACGCGAATTCGATGTGTTTGCTCCGCAAAATAACGAATTTACGCAGATACATCGATCGCGCTTGCAGGAAACCGTTACAACTTTAAACCGACAAACGTCCGCGTAAACGTTGGTTACATTTACGAATCGTTCTTAAACACGCAAATTCGATGCGTTTGCTCCGGAAAATAACGAATTGGTGCATATACATCGATTTCGGTTGCTGGATAACGATGTAACTTCAATCCGACGGACTTTTGCGCTACTGTTGGTTTCGGTTCCAAATCCTTCTTAAACACGCGAATTCGATACGTTTGCTCCGGAAAATAACGATTTGGTGCAGATACATCGATCCCGCTTGCCGGAAAACGTTATTACTTCAAACCGAAGGACTTTTGCGCTACTGTTGGTTTCAGTTCCGAATCCTTCTTAAACACGCAAATTCGATGCGTTTGCTCCGGAAAATAACAAATTGGTGCAGATACATCGATTTCGGTTGCAGGATAACGATTTAACTTCAATACGACGGACTTTTGCGCTACTGTTGGTTTCAGTTCCGAATCCTTCTTAAACACGCGAATTCGATGCGTTTGCTCCGGAAAATAACGATTTGGTGCAGATACATCGATTTAGGTTGCAGGAAAACGATATAACTTTAAACCGACGGACTTTTGCGCTACTGTTGGTTTCGGTTCCGAATCCTTCTTAAACACGCGAATTCGATGCGTTTGCTCCGGAAAATAACGATTTGGTGCAGATACATCGATCCCGCTTGCCGGAAAACGTTATAACTTCAAACCGAAGGACTTTTGCGCTACTGTTGGTTTCAGTTCCGAATCCTTCTTAAACACGCAAATTCGATGCGTTTGCTCCGGAAAATAACGAATTGGTGCAGATACATCGATTTCGGTTGCAGGATAACGATGTAACTTTAATCCGACGGACTTTTGCGATACTGTTGGTTTCAGTTCCGAATCCTTCTTAAACACGCGAATTCGATGCGTTTGCTCCGGAAAATAACGAATTTACGCAGATACATCGATCGCGCTTGCAGGAAACCGTTACAACTTTAAACCGACAAACGTCCGCGTAAACGTTGGTTACATTTACGAATCGTTCTTAAACACGCAAATTCGATGCGTTTGCTCCGGAAAATAACGAATTGGTGCATATACATCGATTTCGGTTGCTGGATAACGATGTAACTTCAATCCGACGGACTTTTGCGCTACTGTTGGTTTCGGTTCCAAATCCTTCTTAAACACGCGAATTCGATACGTTTGCTCCGGAAAATAACGATTTGGTGCAGATACATCGATCCCGCTTGCCGGAAAACGTTATTACTTCAAACCGACAAACGTCCGCGTAAACGTTGGTTACATTTACGAATCGTTCTTAAACACGCAAATTCGATGCGTTTGCTCCGGAAAATAACGAATTGGTGCATATACATCGATTTCGGTTGCTGGATAACGATGTAACTTCAATCCGACGGACTTTTGCGCTACTGTTGGTTTCGGTTCCAAATCCTTCTTAAACACGCGAATTCGATACGTTTGCTCCGGAAAATAACGATTTGGTGCAGATACATCGATCCCGCTTGCCGGAAAACGTTATTACTTCAAACCGAAGGACTTTTGCGCTACTGTAGGTTTCAGTTTCGAATCCTTCTTAAACACGCAAATTCGATGCGTTTGCTCCGGAAAATAACAAATTGGTGCAGATACATCGATTTCGGTTGCAGGATAACGATGTAACTTCAATACGACGGACTTTTGCGCTACTGTTGGTTTCAGTTCCGAATCCTTCTTAAACACGCGAATTCGATGCGTTTGCTCCGGAAAATAACGACTTGGTGCAGATACATCGATTTAGGTTGCAGGAAAACGATATAACTTTAAACCGACGGACTTTTGCGCTACTGTTGGTTTCGGTTCCGAATCCTTCTTAAACACGCGAATTCGATGCGTTTGCTCCGGAAAATAACGATTTGGTGCAGATACATCGATCCCGCTTGCCGGAAAACGTTATAACTTCAAACCGAAGGACTTTTGCGCTACTGTTGGTTTCAGTTCCGAATCCTTCTTAAACACGCAAATTCGATGCGTTTGCTCCGGAAAATAACGAATTGGTGCAGATACATCGATTTCGGTTGCAGGATAACGATGTAACTTCAATCCGACGGACTTTTGCGCTACTGTTGGTTTCAGTTCCGAATCCTTCTTAAACACGCGAATTCGATGCGTTTGCTCCGGAAAATAACGATTTGGTGCAGATACATCGATCCCGCTTGCCGGAAAACGTTATAACTTCAAACCGAAGGACTTTTGCGCTACTGTTGGTTTCATATCCGAATCCTTCTTAAACACGCAAATTCGATGCGTTTGCTCCGGAAAATAACGAATTGGTGCAGATACATCGATTTCGGTTGCAGGATAACGATGTAACTTCAATCCGACGGACTTTTGCGCTACTGTTGGTTTCAATTCCGAATCCTTCTTAAACACGCGAATTCGATGCGTTTGCTCCGGAAAATAACGATTTGGTGCAGATACATCGATCCCGCTTGCCGGAAAACGTTATAACTTTATACCGCCGAACGTTTGCGTACACATTGGTTTCATTTCCGAATCCTTCTTAAACACCCAAATTCGATGCGTTTGCTCCGGAAAATAACGAATTGGTGCATATACATCGATTTCGGTTGCAGGATAACGATGTAACTTCAATCCGACGGACTTTTGCGCTACTGTTGATTTCAGTTCCGAATCCTTCTTAAACACGCGAATTCGATGCGTTTGCTCCGCTAAATAACGAATTTACGCAGACACATCGATCCCGCTTTGCCGGAAAACGTTATAACTTTAAACCGACAAACGTCCGCGTACACGTTGGTTTCATTTCCGAATCGTTCTTAAACACGCAAATTCGATGCGTTTGGTCCGGAGAATAACGAATTGGTGCAGATACATCGATTTAGGTTGCAGGAAAACGATATAACTTTAAACCGACGGACTTTTGCGCTACTGTTGGTTTCAGTTCCGAATCCTTCTTAAACACGCGAATTCGATGCGTTTGCTCCGCAAAATAACGAATTTACGCAGATACATCGATCTCGCTTGCAGGAAAACGATATAACTTTATACCGACGAACGTTTGCGTACACGTTGGTTTCATTTCCGAATCCCTCTCAAACACGCAAATTCGATGCGTTTGCTGCGCAAAATAACGAATGTACGCAGAAACATCGATTTCGCTTGCAGGAAACCGTTATAACTTTAATCCGACAAACGTCCGCGTACACGTTGGTTTCACTTCCGAATCATTCTTAAACACGCAAATTCGATGCGTTTGCTCCGGAAAATAACGATTTGGTGCAGATACATCGACTTCGGTTGCAGGAAAACGATATAACTTCAAACCGACGAACGTTTGCGTACACATTGGTTTCATTTCCGAATCCTTCTTAAACACGCAAATTCGATGCGTTTGCACCGGAAAATAACGAATTGGTGCATATACATCGATTTCGGTTGCAGGATAACGATGTAACTTCAATCCGACGGACTTTTGCGCTACTGTTGATTTCAGTTCCGAATCCTTCTTAAACACGCGAATTCGATGCGTTTGCTCCGCTAAATAACAAATTTACGCAGACACATCGAACCCGCTTTGCCGGAAAACGTTATAACTTTAAACCGACAAACGTCCGCGTACACGTTGGTTTCATTTCCGAATCGTTCTTAAACACGCAAATTCGATGCGTTTGGTCCGGAGAATAACGAATTGGTGCAGATACATCGATTTAGGTTGCAGGAAAACGATATAACTTTAAACCGACGGACTTTTGCGCTACTGTTGGTTTCAGTTCCGAATCCTTCTTAAACACGCGAATTCGATGCGTTTGCTCCGCAAAATAACGAATTTACGCAGATACATCGATCTCGCTTGCAGGAAAACGATATAACTTTATACCGACGAACGTTTGCGTACACGTTGGTTTCATTTCCGAATACCTCTCAAACACGCAAATTCGATGCGTTTGCTGCGCAAAATAACGAATGTACGCAGAAACATCGATTTCGCTTGCAGGAAACCGTTATACCTTTAATCCGACAAACGTCCGCGTACACGTTGGTTTCACTTCCGAATCATTCTTAAACACGCAAATTCGATGCGTTTGCTCCGGAAAATAACGATTTGGTGCAGATACATCGATTTCGGTTGCAGGAAAACGATATAACTTCAAACCGACGAACGTTTGCGTACACATTGGTTTCATTTCCGAATCCTTCTTAAACACGCAAATTCGATGCGTTTGCACCGGAAAATAACGAATTGGTGCATATACATCGATTTCGGTTGCAGGATAACGATGTAACTTCAATCCGACGGACTTTTGCGCTACTGTTGATTTCAGTTCCGAATCCTTCTTAAACACGCGAATTCGATGCGTTTGCTCCGCTAAATAACGAATTTACGCAGACACATCGATCCCGCTTGCCGGAAAACGTTATAACTTTAAACCGACAAACGTCCGCGTACACGTTGGTTTCATTTCCGAATCGTTCTTAAACACGCAAATTCGATGCGTTTGGTCCGGAAAATAACGATTTGGTGCAGATACATCGATCCCGCTTGCCGGAAAACATTATAACGTTATACCGACGAACGTTTGCGTACACATTGGTTTCATTTCCGAATCCTTCTTAAACACGCAAATTCGATGCGTTTGCTCCGGAGAATAACGAATTGGTGCAGATACATCGATTTAGGTTGCAGGAAAACGATATAACTTCAAACCGACGAACGTTTGCGTACACATTGGTTTCATTTCCGAATCCTTCTTAAACACGCAAATTCGATGCGTTTGCTCCGGAGAATAACGAAATGGTGCAGATACATCGATTTAGGTTGCAGGAAAACGATATAACTTCAAACCGACGAACGTTTGCGTACACATTGGTTTCATTTCCGAATACTTCTTAAACACGCGAATTCGATGCGTTTGCTCCGGAAAATAACGATTTGGTGCAGATACATCGATCCCGCTTGCCGGAAAACGTTATAACTTCAAACCGAAGGACTTTTGCGCTACTGTTGGTTTCATTTCCGAATCCTTCTTAAACACGCAAATTCGATGCGTTTGATCCGGAAAATAACGAATTGGTGCAGATACATCGATTTCGGTTGCAGGATAACGATGTAACTTCAATCCGACGGACTTTTGCGCTACTGTTGGTTTCAGTTCCGAATCCTTCTTAAACACGCGAATTCGATGCGTTTGCTCCGGAAAATAACGATTTGGTGCAGATACATCGATCCCGCTTGCCGGAAAACGTTATAACTTTATACCGACGAACGTTTGCGTACACATTGGTTTCATTTCCGAATCCTTCTTAAACACGCAAATTCGATGCGTTTGCTCCGGAGAATAACGAATTGGTGCAGATAGATCGATTTAGGTTGCAGGAAAGCGATATAACTGTAAACCGGCGGACTTTTGCGCTACTGTTGGTTTCAGTTCCGAATCCTTCTTAAACACGCGAATTCGATGCGTTTGCTCCGGAAAATAACGATTTGGTGCAGATACATCGATCCCGCTTGCCGGAAAACGTTATAACTTCAAACCGAAGGACTTTTGCGCTACTGTTGGTTTCATTTCCGAATCGTTCTTAAACACGCAAATTCGATGCGTTTGGTCCGGAAAATAACGATTTGGTGCAGATACATCGATCCCGCTTGCCGGAAAACATTATAACTTTATACCGACGAACGTTTGCGTACACATTGGTTTCATTTCCGAATCCTTCTTAAACACGCAAATTCGATGCGTTTGCTCCGGAGAATAACGAATTGGTGCAGATACATCGATTTAGGTTGCAGGAAAACGATATAACTTCAAACCGACGAACGTTTGCGTACACATTGGTTTCATTTCCGAATCCTTCTTAAACACGCAAATTCGATGCGTTTGCTCCGGAGAATAACGAATTGGTGCAGATACATCGATTTAGGTTGCAGGAAAACGATATAACTTCAAACCGACGAACGTTTGCGTACACATTGGTTTCATTTCCGAATACTTCTTAAACACGCGAATTCGATGCGTTTGCTCCGGAAAATAACGATTTGGTGCAGATACATCGATCCCGCTTGCCGGAAAACGTTATAACTTTATACCGACGAACGTTTGCGTACACATTGGTTTCATTTCCGAATCCTTCTTAAACACGCAAATTCGATGCGTTTGCTCCGGAAAATAACGAATTGGTGCAGATACATCGATTTCGCTTGCAGGAAAACGTTATAACTTTAAACCGACAAACGTCCGCGTACACGTTGGTTTCATTTCCGAATCCTTCTTAAACACGCGAATTCGATGCGTTCGCTCCGCAATATAACGAATGTACGCAGAAACATCGATTTCGCTTGCAGGAAAACGTTATAACTTTAAACCGACAAACTTCCGCGTACACGTTGGTTTCATTTCCGAATCCTTCTTAAACACGCGAATTCGATGCGTTTGCTCCTAAAAATAACGAATTCGTGCAGATACATCGATCTCGCTAGCAGGAAGCCGTTATAACTTTAAACCGACAAACGTCCGCGTACACGTTGGTTTCATTTCCGAATCCTTCTTAAACACGCAAATTCGATGCGTTTGATCCGGAAAATAACGAATTGGTGCAGATACATCGCTTTCGGTTGCAGGATAACGATGTAACTCCAATCCGACGGACTTTTGCGCTACTGTTGGTTTCAGTTCCGAATCCTTCTTAAACACGCGAATTCGATGCGTTTGCTCCGGAAAATAACGATTTGGTGCAGATACATCGATCCCGCTTGCCGGAAAACGTTATAACTTTATACCGACGAACGTTTGCGTACACATTGGTTTCATTTCCGAATCCTTCTTAAACACGCAAATTCGATGCGTTTGCTCCGGAGAATAACGAATTGGTGCAGATAGATCGATTTAGGTTGCAGGAAAGCGATATAACTTTAAACCGGCGGACTTTTGCGCTACTGTTGGTTTCAGTTCCGAATCCTTCTTAAACACGCGAATTCGATGCGTTTGCTCCGGAAAATAACGATTTGGTGCAGATACATCGATCCCGGTTGCCGGAAAACGTTATAACTTCAAACCGAAGGACTTTTGCGCTACTGTTGGTTTCAGTTCCGAATCCTCCTTAAACACGCAAATTCGATGCGTTTGCTCCGGAAAATAACGATTTGGTGCAGATACATCGATCCCGCTTGCCGGAAAACGTTATAACTTCAAACCGACGGACTTTTGCGCTACTGTTGGTTTCGGTTCCGAATCCTTCTTAAACACGCGAATTCGATGCGTTTGCTCCGGAAAATAACGATTTGGTGCAGATACATCGATCCCGCTTGCCGGAAAACATTATAACTTCAAACAGAAGGACTTTTGCGCTACTGTTGGTTTCAGTTCCGAATCCTTCTTAAACACGCAAATTCGATGCGTTTGCTCCGGAAAATAACGAATTGGTGCAGATACATCGATTTCGGTTGCAGGATAACGATGTAACTTTTATCCGACGGACTTTTGCGCTACTGTTGGTTTCAGTTCCGAATACTTCTTAAACACGCGAATTCGATGCGTTTGCTCCGGAAAATAACGATTTGGTGCAGATACATCGATCCCGCTTGCCGGAAAACGTTATAACTTTATACCGACGAACGTTTGCGTACACATTGGTTTCATTTCCGAATCCTTCTTAAACACGCAAATTCGATGCGTTTGCTCCGGAGAATAACGAATTGGTGCAGATACATCGATTTAGGTTGCAGGAAAACGATATAACTTTAAACCGACGGACTTTTGCGCTACTGTTGGTTTCAGTTCCGAATCCTTCTTAAACACGCGATATCGATGCGTTTGCTCCGGAAAATAACGATTTGGTGCAGATACATCGATCCCGCTTGCCGGAAAACGTTATAACTTCAAACCGAAGGACTTTTGCGCTACTGTTGGTTTCAGTTCCGAATCCTCCTTAAACACGCAAATTCGATGCGTTTGCTCCGGAAAATAACGATTTGGTGCAGATACATCGATCCCGCTTGCCGGAAAACGTTATAACTTCAAACCGAAGGACTTTTGCGCTACTGTTGGTTTCAGTTCCGAATCCTTCTTAAACACGCAAATTCGATGCGTTTGCTCCGGAAAATAACGAATTGGTGCAGATACATCGATTTCGGTTGCAGGATAACGATGTAACTTTAATCCGACGGACTTTTGCGCTACTGTTGGTTTCGGTTCCAAATCCTTCTTAAACACGCGAATTCGATACGTTTGCTCCGGAAAATAACGATTTGGTGCAGATACATCGATCCCGCTTGCCGGAAAACGTTATAACTTCAAACCGAAGGACTTTTGCGCTACTGTTGGTTTCAGTTCCGAATCCTTCTTAAACACGCGAATTCGATGCGTTTGCTCCGGAAAATAACGATTTGGTGCAGATACATCGATTTAGGTTGCAGGAAAACGATATAACTTTAAACCGACGGACTTTTGCGCTACTGTTGGTTTCGGTTCCGAATCCTTCTTAAACACGCGAATTCGATGCGTTTGCTCCGGAAAATAACGATTTGGTGCAGATACATCGATCCCGCTTGCCGGAAAACGTTATAACTTCAAACCGAAGGACTTTTGCGCTACTGTTGGTTTCAGTTCCGAATCCTTCTTAAACACGCAAATTCGATGCATTTGCTCCGGAAAATAACGAATTGGTGCAGATACATCGATTTCGGTTGCAGGATAACGATGTAACTTTAATCCGACGGACTTTTGCGCTACTGTTGGTTTCGGTTCCAAATCCTTCTTAAACACGCGAATTCGATACGTTTGCTCCGGAAAATAACGATTTGGTGCAGATACATCGATCCCGCTTGCCGGAAAACGTTATTACTTCAAACCGAAGGACTTTTGCGCTACTGTTGGTTTCAGTTCCGAATCCTTCTTAAACACGCAAATTCGATGCGTTTGCTCCGGAAAATAACGAATTGGTGCAGATACATCGATTTCGGTTGCAGGATAACGATGTAACTTCAATCCGACGGACTTTTGCGCTACTGTTGGTTTCAGTTCCAAATCCTTCTTAAACACGCGAATTCGATACGTTTGCTCCGGAAAATAACGATTTGGTGCAGATACATCGATCCCGCTTGCCGGAAAACGTTATTACTTCAAACCGAAGGACTTTTGCGCTACTGTTGGTTTCAGTTCCGAATCCTTCTTAAACACGCAAATTCGATGCGTTTGCTCCGGAAAATAACAAATTGGTGCAGATACATCGATTTCGGTTGCAGGATAACGATGTAACTTCAATCCGACGGACTTTTGCGCTACTGTTGGTTTCAGTTCCAAATCCTTCTTAAACACGCGAATTCGATACGTTTGCTCCGGAAAATAACGATTTGGTGCAGATACATCGATCCCGCTTGCCGGAAAACGTTATTACTTCAAACCGAAGGACTTTTGCGCTACTGTTGGTTTCAGTTCCGAATTCTTCTTAAACACGCAAATTCGATGCGTTTGCTCCGGAAAATAACGAATTGGTGCAGATACATCGATTTCGGTTGCAGGATAACGATGTAACTTTAATCCGACGGACTTTTGCGCTACTGTTGGTTTCAGTTCCGAATCCTTCTTAAACACGCGAATTCGATGCGTTTGCTCCGGAAAATAACGAATTTACGCAGATACATCGATCGCGCTTGCAGGAAACCGTTACAACTTTAAACCGACAAACGTCCGCGTAAACGTTGGTTACATTTACGAATCCTTCTTAAACACGCAAATTCGATGCGTTTGCTCCGGAAAATAACAAATTGGTGCAGATACATCGATTTCGGTTGCAGGATAACGATGTAACTTCAATACGACGGACTTTTGCGCTACTGTTGGTTTCAGTTCCGAATCCTTCTTAAACACGCGAATTCGATGCGTTTGCTCCGGAAAATAACGATTTGGTGCAGATACATCGATTTAGGTTGCAGGAAAACGATATAACTTTAATCCGACGGACTTTTGCGCTACTGTTGGTTTCGGTTCCGAATCCTTCTTAAACACGCGAATTCGATGCGTTTGCTCCGCTAAATAACGAATTTACGCAGACACATCGATCCCGCTTGCCGGAAAACGTTATAACTTTAAACCGACAAACGTCCGCGTACACGTTGGTTTCATTTCCGAATCGTTCTTAAACACGCAAATTCGATGCGTTTGGTCCGGAGAATAACGAATTGGTGCAGATACATCGATTTAGGTTGCAGGAAAACGACATAACTTTAAACCGACGGACTTTTGCGCTACTGTTGGTTTCAGTTCCGAATCCTTCTTAAACACGCGAATTCGATGCGTTTGCTCCGCTAAATAACGAATTTACGCAGACACATCGATCCCGCTTGCCGGAAAACGTTATAACTTTATACCGACGAACGTTTGCGTACACATTGGTTTCATTTCCGAATCCTTCTTAAACACGCAAATTCGATGCGTTTGCTCCGGAGAATAACGAATTGGTGCAGATACATCGATTTAGGTTGCAGGAAAACGATATAACTTCAAACCGACGAACGTTTGCGTACACATTGGTTTCATTTCCGAATACTTCTTAAACACGCAAATTCGATGCGTTTGCTCCGGAGAATAACGAATTGGTGCAGATACATCGATTTCGGTTGCAGGAAAACGATATAACTTTAAACCGACGGACTTTTGCGCTACTGATGGTTTCAGTTCCGAATCCTTCTTAAACACGCGAATTCGATGTGTTTGCTCCGCAAAATAACGAATTTACGCAGATACATCGATCGCGCTTGCAGGAAACCGTTACAACTTTAAACCGACAAACGTCCGCGTAAACGTTGGTTACATTTACGAATCGTTCTTAAACACGCAAATTCGATGCGTTTGCTCCGGAAAATAACGAATTGGTGCATATACATCGATTTCGGTTGCCGGAAAACGTTATAACTTTATACCGACGAACGTGTGCGTACACATTGGTTTCATTTCCGAATCCTTCTTAAACACGCAAATTCGATGCGTTTGCTCCGGAAAATAACGAATTGGTGCATATACATCGACTTAGGTTGCAGGATAACGATGTAACTTCAATCCGACGGACTTTTGCGCTACTGTTGATTTCATTTCCGAATCCTTCTTAAACACGCGAATTCGATGTGTTTGCTCCGGAAAATAACGAATTGGTGCAGATACATCGATTTCGGTTGCAGGATAACGATGTAACTTTAATCCGACGGACTTTTGCGCTACTGTTGGTTTCGGTTCCAAATCCTTCTTAAACACGCGAATTCGATACGTTTGCTCCGGAAAATAACGATTTGGTGCAGATACATCGATCCCGCTTGCCGGAAAACGTTATTAATTCAAACCGAAGGACTTTTGCGCTACTGTTGGTTTCAGTTCCGAATCCTTCTTAAACACGCAAATTCGATGCGTTTGCTCCGGAAAATAACGAATTGGTGCAGATACATCGATTTCGGTTGCAGGATAACGATGTAACTTGAATCCGACGGACTTTTGCGCTACTGTTGGTTTCAGTTCCAAATCCTTCTTAAACACGCGAATTCGATACGTTTGCTCCGGAAAATAACGATTTGGTGCAGATACATCGATCCCGCTTGCCGGAAAACGTTATTACTTCAAACCGAAGGACTTTTGCGCTACTGTTGGTTTCAGTTCCGAATCCTTCTTAAACACGCAAATTCGATGCGTTTGCTCCGGAAAATAACAAATTGGTGCAGATACATCGATTTCGGTTGCAGGATAACGATGTAACTTCAATACGACGGACTTTTGCGCTACTGTTGGTTTCAGTTCCGAATCCTTCTTAAACACGCGAATTGATGCGTTTGCTCCGGAAAATAACGATTTGGTGCAGATACATCGATTTAGGTTGCAGGAAAACGATATAACTTTAAACCGACGGACTTTTGCGGTACTGTTGGTTTCGGTTCCGAATCCTTCTTAAACACGCGAATTCGATGCGTTTGCTCCGTAAAATAACGATTTGGTGCAGATACATCGATCCCGCATGCCGGAAAACGTTATAACTTCAAACCGAAGGACTTTTGCGCTACTGTTGGTTTCAGTTCCGAATTCTTCTTAAACACGCAAATTCGATGCGTTTGCTCCGGAAAATAACGAATTGGTGCAGATACATCGATTTCGGTTGCAGGATAACGATGTAACTTTAATCCGACGGACTTTTGCGCTACTGTTGGTTTCAGTTCCGAATCCTTCTTAAACACGCGAATTCGATGCGTTTGCTCCGGAAAATAACGAATTTACGCAGATACATCGATCGCGCTTGCAGGAAACCGTTACAACTTTAAACCGACAAACGTCCGCGTAAACGTTGGTTACATTTACGAATCCTTCTTAAACACGCAAATTCGATGCGTTTGCTCCGGAAAATAACAAATTGGTGCAGATACATCGATTTCGGTTGCAGGATAACGATGTAACTTCAATACGACGGACTTTTGCGCTACTGTTGGTTTCAGTTCCGAATCCTTCTTAAACACGCGAATTCGATGCGTTTGCTCCGGAAAATAACGATTTGGTGCAGATACATCGATTTAGGTTGCAGGAAAACGATATAACTTTAATCCGACGGACTTTTGCGCTACTGTTGGTTACGGTTCCGAATCCTTCTTAAACACGCGAATTCGATGCGTTTGCTCCGCTAAATAACGAATTTACGCAGACACATCGATCCCGCTTGCCGGAAAACGTTATAACTTTAAACCGACAAACGTCCGCGTACACGTTGGTTTCATTTCCGAATCGTTCTTAAACACGCAAATTCGATGCGTTTGGTCCGGAGAATAACGAATTGGTGCAGATACATCGATTTAGGTTGCAGGAAAACGATATAACTTTAAACCGACGGACTTTTGCGCTACTGTTGGTTTCAGTTCCGAATCCTTCTTAAACACGCGAATTCGATGCGTTTGCTCCGCTAAATAACGAATTTACGCAGACACATCGATCCCGCTTGCCGGAAAACGTTATAACTTTATACCGACGAACGTTTGCGTACACATTGGTTTCATTTCCGAATCCTTCTTAAACACGCAAATTCGATGCGTTTGCTCCGGAGAATAACGAATTGGTGCAGATACATCGATTTAGGTTGCAGGAAAACGATATAACTTCAAACCGACGAACGTTTGCGTACACATTGGTTTCATTTCCGAATACTTCTTAAACACGCAAATTCGATGCGTTTGCTCCGGAGAATAACGAATTGGTGCAGATACATCGATTTCGGTTGCAGGAAAACGATATAACTTTAAACCGACGGACTTTTGCGCTACTGATGGTTTCAGTTCCGAATCCTTCTTAAACACGCGAATTCGATGTGTTTGCTCCGCAAAATAACGAATTTACGCAGATACATCGATCGCGCTTGCAGGAAACCGTTACAACTTTAAACCGACAAACGTCCGCGTAAACGTTGGTTACATTTACGAATCGTTCTTAAACACGCAAATTCGATGCGTTTGCTCCGGAAAATAACGAATTGGTGCATATACATCGATTTCGGTTGCCGGAAAACGTTATAACTTTATACCGACGAACGTGTGCGTACACATTGGTTTCATTTCCGAATCCTTCTTAAACACGCAAATTCGATGCGTTTGCTCCGGAAAATAACGAATTGGTGCATATACATCGACTTAGGTTGCAGGATAACGATGTAACTTCAATCCGACGGACTTTTGCGCTACTGTTGATTTCATTTCCGAATCCTTCTTAAACACGCGAATTCGATGTGTTTGCTCCGCAAAATAACGAATTTACGCAGATACATCGATCGCGCTTGCAGGAAACCGTTACAACTTTAAACCGACAAACGTCCGCGTAAACGTTGGTTACATTTACGAATCGTTCTTAAACACGCAAATTCGATGCGTTTGCTCCGGAAAATAACGATTTGGTGCAGATACATCGATCCCGCTTGCCGGAAAACGTTATAACTTCAAACCGAAGGACTTTTGCGCTACTGTTGGTTTCAGTTCCGAATTCTTCTTAAACACGCAAATTCGATGCGTTTGCTCCGGAAAATAACGAATTGGTGCAGATACATCGATTTCGGTTGCAGGATAACGATGTAACTTTAATCCGACGGACTTTTGCGCTACTGTTGGTTTCAGTTCCGAATCCTTCTTAAACACGCGAATTCGATGCGTTTGCTCCGGAAAATAACGATTTGGTGCAGATACATCGATCCCGCTTGCCGGAAAACGTTATTACTTCAAACCGAAGGACTTTTGCGCTACTGTTGGTTTCAGTTCCGAATCCTTCTTAAACACGCAAATTCGATGCGTTTGCTCCGGAAAATAACAAATTGGTGCAGATACATCGATTTCGGTTGCAGGATAACGATGTAACTTCAATACGACGGACTTTTGCGCTACTGTTGGTTTCAGTTCCGAATCCTTCTTAAACACGCGAATTGATGCGTTTGCTCCGGAAAATAACGATTTGGTGCAGATACATCGATTTAGGTTGCAGGAAAACGATATAACTTTAAACCGACGGACTTTTGCGGTACTGTTGGTTTCGGTTCCGAATCCTTCTTAAACACGCGAATTCGATGCGTTTGCTCCGTAAAATAACGATTTGGTGCAGATACATCGATCCCGCATGCCGGAAAACGTTATAACTTCAAACCGAAGGACTTTTGCGCTACTGTTGGTTTCAGTTCCGAATTCTTCTTAAACACGCAAATTCGATGCGTTTGCTCCGGAAAATAACGAATTGGTGCAGATACATCGATTTCGGTTGCAGGATAACGATGTAACTTTAATCCGACGGACTTTTGCGCTACTGTTGGTTTCAGTTCCGAATCCTTCTTAAACACGCGAATTCGATGCGTTTGCTCCGGAAAATAACGAATTTACGCAGATACATCGATCGCGCTTGCAGGAAACCGTTACAACTTTAAACCGACAAACGTCCGCGTAAACGTTGGTTACATTTACGAATCGTTCTTAAACACGCAAATTCGATGCGTTTGCTCCGGAAAATAACGATTTGGTGCAGATACATCGATCCCGCTTGCCGGAAAACGTTATAACTTCAAACCGAAGGACTTTTGCGCTACTGTTGGTTTCAGTTCCGAATTCTTCTTAAACACGCAAATTCGATGCGTTTGCTCCGGAAAATAACGAATTGGTGCAGATACATCGATTTCGGTTGCAGGATAACGATGTAACTTTAATCCGACGGACTTTTGCGCTACTGTTGGTTTCAGTTCCGAATCCTTCTTAAACACGCGAATTCGATGCGTTTGCTCCGGAAAATAACGATTTGGTGCAGATACATCGATCCCGCTTGCCGGAAAACGTTATTACTTCAAACCGAAGGACTTTTGCGCTACTGTTGGTTTCAGTTCCGAATCCTTCTTAAACACGCAAATTCGATGCGTTTGCTCCGGAAAATAACAAATTGGTGCAGATACATCGATTTCGGTTGCAGGATAACGATGTAACTTCAATACGACGGACTTTTGCGCTACTGTTGGTTTCAGTTCCGAATCCTTCTTAAACACGCGAATTGATGCGTTTGCTCCGGAAAATAACGATTTGGTGCAGATACATCGATTTAGGTTGCAGGAAAACGACATAACTTTAAACCGACGGACTTTTGCGCTACTGTTGGTTTCAGTTCCGAATCCTTCTTAAACACGCGAATTCGATGCGTTTGCTCCGCTAAATAACGAATTTACGCAGACACATCGATCCCGCTTGCCGGAAAACGTTATAACTTTATACCGACGAACGTTTGCGTACACATTGGTTTCATTTCCGAATCCTTCTTAAACACGCAAATTCGATGCGTTTGCTCCGGAGAATAACGAATTGGTGCAGATACATCGATTTAGGTTGCAGGAAAACGATATAACTTCAAACCGACGAACGTTTGCGTACACATTGGTTTCATTTCCGAATACTTCTTAAACACGCAAATTCGATGCGTTTGCTCCGGAGAATAACGAATTGGTGCAGATACATCGATTTCGGTTGCAGGAAAACGATATAACTTTAAACCGACGGACTTTTGCGCTACTGATGGTTTCAGTTCCGAATCCTTCTTAAACACGCGAATTCGATGTGTTTGCTCCGCAAAATAACGAATTTACGCAGATACATCGATCGCGCTTGCAGGAAACCGTTACAACTTTAAACCGACAAACGTCCGCGTAAACGTTGGTTACATTTACGAATCGTTCTTAAACACGCAAATTCGATGCGTTTGCTCCGGAAAATAACGAATTGGTGCATATACATCGATTTCGGTTGCCGGAAAACGTTATAACTTTATACCGACGAACGTGTGCGTACACATTGGTTTCATTTCCGAATCCTTCTTAAACACGCAAATTCGATGCGTTTGCTCCGGAAAATAACGAATTGGTGCATATACATCGACTTAGGTTGCAGGATAACGATGTAACTTCAATCCGACGGACTTTTGCGCTACTGTTGATTTCATTTCCGAATCCTTCTTAAACACGCGAATTCGATGTGTTTGCTCCGGAAAATAACGAATTGGTGCAGATACATCGATTTCGGTTGCAGGATAACGATGTAACTTTAATCCGACGGACTTTTGCGCTACTGTTGGTTTCGGTTCCAAATCCTTCTTAAACACGCGAATTCGATACGTTTGCTCCGGAAAATAACGATTTGGTGCAGATACATCGATCCCGCTTGCCGGAAAACGTTATTAATTCAAACCGAAGGACTTTTGCGCTACTGTTGGTTTCAGTTCCGAATCCTTCTTAAACACGCAAATTCGATGCGTTTGCTCCGGAAAATAACGAATTGGTGCAGATACATCGATTTCGGTTGCAGGATAACGATGTAACTTGAATCCGACGGACTTTTGCGCTACTGTTGGTTTCAGTTCCAAATCCTTCTTAAACACGCGAATTCGATACGTTTGCTCCGGAAAATAACGATTTGGTGCAGATACATCGATCCCGCTTGCCGGAAAACGTTATTACTTCAAACCGAAGGACTTTTGCGCTACTGTTGGTTTCAGTTCCGAATCCTTCTTAAACACGCAAATTCGATGCGTTTGCTCCGGAAAATAACAAATTGGTGCAGATACATCGATTTCGGTTGCAGGATAACGATGTAACTTCAATACGACGGACTTTTGCGCTACTGTTGGTTTCAGTTCCGAATCCTTCTTAAACACGCGAATTGATGCGTTTGCTCCGGAAAATAACGATTTGGTGCAGATACATCGATTTAGGTTGCAGGAAAACGATATAACTTTAAACCGACGGACTTTTGCGGTACTGTTGGTTTCGGTTCCGAATCCTTCTTAAACACGCGAATTCGATGCGTTTGCTCCGTAAAATAACGATTTGGTGCAGATACATCGATCCCGCATGCCGGAAAACGTTATAACTTCAAACCGAAGGACTTTTGCGCTACTGTTGGTTTCAGTTCCGAATTCTTCTTAAACACGCAAATTCGATGCGTTTGCTCCGGAAAATAACGAATTGGTGCAGATACATCGATTTCGGTTGCAGGATAACGATGTAACTTTAATCCGACGGACTTTTGCGCTACTGTTGGTTTCAGTTCCGAATCCTTCTTAAACACGCGAATTCGATGCGTTTGCTCCGGAAAATAACGAATTTACGCAGATACATCGATCGCGCTTGCAGGAAACCGTTACAACTTTAAACCGACAAACGTCCGCGTAAACGTTGGTTACATTTACGAATCCTTCTTAAACACGCAAATTCGATGCGTTTGCTCCGGAAAATAACAAATTGGTGCAGATACATCGATTTCGGTTGCAGGATAACGATGTAACTTCAATACGACGGACTTTTGCGCTACTGTTGGTTTCAGTTCCGAATCCTTCTTAAACACGCGAATTCGATGCGTTTGCTCCGGAAAATAACGATTTGGTGCAGATACATCGATTTAGGTTGCAGGAAAACGATATAACTTTAATCCGACGGACTTTTGCGCTACTGTTGGTTACGGTTCCGAATCCTTCTTAAACACGCGAATTCGATGCGTTTGCTCCGCTAAATAACGAATTTACGCAGACACATCGATCCCGCTTGCCGGAAAACGTTATAACTTTAAACCGACAAACGTCCGCGTACACGTTGGTTTCATTTCCGAATCGTTCTTAAACACGCAAATTCGATGCGTTTGGTCCGGAGAATAACGAATTGGTGCAGATACATCGATTTAGGTTGCAGGAAAACGATATAACTTTAAACCGACGGACTTTTGCGCTACTGTTGGTTTCAGTTCCGAATCCTTCTTAAACACGCGAATTCGATGCGTTTGCTCCGCTAAATAACGAATTTACGCAGACACATCGATCCCGCTTGCCGGAAAACGTTATAACTTTATACCGACGAACGTTTGCGTACACATTGGTTTCATTTCCGAATCCTTCTTAAACACGCAAATTCGATGCGTTTGCTCCGGAGAATAACGAATTGGTGCAGATACATCGATTTAGGTTGCAGGAAAACGATATAACTTCAAACCGACGAACGTTTGCGTACACATTGGTTTCATTTCCGAATACTTCTTAAACACGCAAATTCGATGCGTTTGCTCCGGAGAATAACGAATTGGTGCAGATACATCGATTTCGGTTGCAGGAAAACGATATAACTTTAAACCGACGGACTTTTGCGCTACTGATGGTTTCAGTTCCGAATCCTTCTTAAACACGCGAATTCGATGTGTTTGCTCCGCAAAATAACGAATTTACGCAGATACATCGATCGCGCTTGCAGGAAACCGTTACAACTTTAAACCGACAAACGTCCGCGTAAACGTTGGTTACATTTACGAATCGTTCTTAAACACGCAAATTCGATGCGTTTGCTCCGGAAAATAACGAATTGGTGCATATACATCGATTTCGGTTGCCGGAAAACGTTATAACTTTATACCGACGAACGTGTGCGTACACATTGGTTTCATTTCCGAATCCTTCTTAAACACGCAAATTCGATGCGTTTGCTCCGGAAAATAACGAATTGGTGCATATACATCGACTTAGGTTGCAGGATAACGATGTAACTTCAATCCGACGGACTTTTGCGCTACTGTTGATTTCATTTCCGAATCCTTCTTAAACACGCGAATTCGATGTGTTTGCTCCGCAAAATAACGAATTTACGCAGATACATCGATCGCGCTTGCAGGAAACCGTTACAACTTTAAACCGACAAACGTCCGCGTAAACGTTGGTTACATTTACGAATCGTTCTTAAACACGCAAATTCGATGCGTTTGCTCCGGAAAATAACGATTTGGTGCAGATACATCGATCCCGCTTGCCGGAAAACGTTATAACTTCAAACCGAAGGACTTTTGCGCTACTGTTGGTTTCAGTTCCGAATTCTTCTTAAACACGCAAATTCGATGCGTTTGCTCCGGAAAATAACGAATTGGTGCAGATACATCGATTTCGGTTGCAGGATAACGATGTAACTTTAATCCGACGGACTTTTGCGCTACTGTTGGTTTCAGTTCCGAATCCTTCTTAAACACGCGAATTCGATGCGTTTGCTCCGGAAAATAACGATTTGGTGCAGATACATCGATCCCGCTTGCCGGAAAACGTTATTACTTCAAACCGAAGGACTTTTGCGCTACTGTTGGTTTCAGTTCCGAATCCTTCTTAAACACGCAAATTCGATGCGTTTGCTCCGGAAAATAACAAATTGGTGCAGATACATCGATTTCGGTTGCAGGATAACGATGTAACTTCAATACGACGGACTTTTGCGCTACTGTTGGTTTCAGTTCCGAATCCTTCTTAAACACGCGAATTGATGCGTTTGCTCCGGAAAATAACGATTTGGTGCAGATACATCGATTTAGGTTGCAGGAAAACGATATAACTTTAAACCGACGGACTTTTGCGGTACTGTTGGTTTCGGTTCCGAATCCTTCTTAAACACGCGAATTCGATGCGTTTGCTCCGTAAAATAACGATTTGGTGCAGATACATCGATCCCGCATGCCGGAAAACGTTATAACTTCAAACCGAAGGACTTTTGCGCTACTGTTGGTTTCAGTTCCGAATTCTTCTTAAACACGCAAATTCGATGCGTTTGCTCCGGAAAATAACGAATTGGTGCAGATACATCGATTTCGGTTGCAGGATAACGATGTAACTTTAATCCGACGGACTTTTGCGCTACTGTTGGTTTCAGTTCCGAATCCTTCTTAAACACGCGAATTCGATGCGTTTGCTCCGGAAAATAACGAATTTACGCAGATACATCGATCGCGCTTGCAGGAAACCGTTACAACTTTAAACCGACAAACGTCCGCGTAAACGTTGGTTACATTTACGAATCCTTCTTAAACACGCAAATTCGATGCGTTTGCTCCGGAAAATAACAAATTGGTGCAGATACATCGATTTCGGTTGCAGGATAACGATGTAACTTCAATACGACGGACTTTTGCGCTACTGTTGGTTTCAGTTCCGAATCCTTCTTAAACACGCGAATTCGATGCGTTTGCTCCGGAAAATAACGATTTGGTGCAGATACATCGATTTAGGTTGCAGGAAAACGATATAACTTTAATCCGACGGACTTTTGCGCTACTGTTGGTTTCGGTTCCGAATCCTTCTTAAACACGCGAATTCGATGCGTTTGCTCCGCTAAATAACGAATTTACGCAGACACATCGATCCCGCTTGCCGGAAAACGTTATAACTTTAAACCGACAAACGTCCGCGTACACGTTGGTTTCATTTCCGAATCGTTCTTAAACACGCAAATTCGATGCGTTTGGTCCGGAGAATAACGAATTGGTGCAGATACATCGATTTAGGTTGCAGGAAAACGATATAACTTTAAACCGACGGACTTTTGCGCTACTGTTGGTTTCAGTTCCGAATCCTTCTTAAACACGCGAATTCGATGCGTTTGCTCCGCTAAATAACGAATTTACGCAGACACATCGATCCCGCTTGCCGGAAAACGTTATAACTTTATACCGACGAACGTTTGCGTACACATTGGTTTCATTTCCGAATCCTTCTTAAACACGCAAATTCGATGCGTTTGCTCCGGAGAATAACGAATTGGTGCAGATACATCGATTTAGGTTGCAGGAAAACGATATAACTTCAAACCGACGAACGTTTGCGTACACATTGGTTTCATTTCCGAATACTTCTTAAACACGCAAATTCGATGCGTTTGCTCCGGAGAATAACGAATTGGTGCAGATACATCGATTTCGGTTGCAGGAAAACGATATAACTTTAAACCGACGGACTTTTGCGCTACTGATGGTTTCAGTTCCGAATCCTTCTTAAACACGCGAATTCGATGTGTTTGCTCCGCAAAATAACGAATTTACGCAGATACATCGATCGCGCTTGCAGGAAACCGTTACAACTTTAAACCGACAAACGTCCGCGTAAACGTTGGTTACATTTACGAATCGTTCTTAAACACGCAAATTCGATGCGTTTGCTCCGGAAAATAACGAATTGGTGCATATACATCGATTTCGGTTGCCGGAAAACGTTATAACTTTATACCGACGAACGTGTGCGTACACATTGGTTTCATTTCCGAATCCTTCTTAAACACGCAAATTCGATGCGTTTGCTCCGGAAAATAACGAATTGGTGCATATACATCGACTTAGGTTGCAGGATAACGATGTAACTTCAATCCGACGGACTTTTGCGCTACTGTTGATTTCATTTCCGAATCCTTCTTAAACACGCGAATTCGATGTGTTTGCTCCGCAAAATAACGAATTTACGCAGATACATCGATCGCGCTTGCAGGAAACCGTTACAACTTTAAACCGACAAACGTCCGCGTAAACGTTGGTTACATTTACGAATCGTTCTTAAACACGCAAATTCGATGCGTTTGCTCCGGAAAATAACGAATTGGTGCATATACATCGATTTCGGTTGCCGGAAAACGTTATAACTTTATACCGACGAACGTGTGCGTACACATTGGTTTCATTTCCGAATCCTTCTTAAACACGCAAATTCGATGCGTTTGCTCCGGAAGATAACGAATTGGTGCATATACATCGACTTAGGTTGCAGGATAACGATGTAACTTCAATCCGACGGACTTTTGCGCTACTGTTGATTTCAGTTCCGAATTCTTCTTAAACACGCGAATGCGATGCGTTTGCTCCGCTAAATAACGAATTTACGCAGATACATCGATCGCGCTTGCAGGAAACCGTTACAACTTTAAACCGTCAAACGTCCGCGTAAACGTTGGTTACATTTACGAATCGTTCTTAAACACGCAAATTCGATGCGTTTGCTCCGGAAAATAACGATTTGGTGCAGATACATCGATCCCGCTTGCCGGAAAACATTATAACTTTATACCGACGAACGTTTGCGTACACATTGGTTTCATTTCCGAATCCTTCTTAAACACGCAAATTCGATGCGTTTGCTCCGGAGAATAACGAATTGGTGCAGATACATCGATTTCGGTTGCAGGAAAACGATATAACTTTAAACCGACGGACTTTTGCGCTACTGTTGGTTTCAGTTCCGAATCCTTCTTAAACACGCGAATTCGATGTGTTTGCTCCGCAAAATAACGAATTTACGCAGATACATCGATCGCGCTTGCAGGAAACCGTTACAACTTTAAACCGACAAACGTCCGCGTAAACGTTGGTTACATTTACGAATCGTTCTTAAACACGCAAATTTGATGCGTTTGCTCCGGAAAATAACGAATTGGTGCATATACATCGATTTCGGTTGCCGGAAAACGTTATAACTTTATACCGACGAACGTGTGCGTACACATTGGTTTCATTTCCGAATCCTTCTTAAACACGCAAATTCGATGCGTTTGCTCCGGAGAATAACGAATTGGTGCAGATACATCGATTTAGGTTGCAGGAAAACGATATAACTTCAAACCGACGAACGTCCGCGTACACGTTGGTTTCATTTCCGAATCGTTCTTAAACACGCAAATTCGATGCGTTTGGTCCGGAAAATAACGATTTGGTGCAGATACATCGATCCCGCTTGCCGGAAAACATTATAACGTTATACCGACGAACGTTTGCGTACACATTGGTTTCATTTCCGAATCCTTCTTAAACACGCAAATTCGATGCGTTTGCTCCGGAGAATAACGAATTGGTGCAGATACATCGATTTAGGTTGCAGGAAAACGATATAACTTCAAACCAACGAACGTTTGCGTACACATTGGTTTCATTTCCGAATCCTTCTTAAACACGCAAATTCGATGCGTTTGCACCGGAAAATAACGAATTGGTGCATATACATCGATTTCGGTTGCAGGATAACGATGTAACTTCAATCCGACGGACTTTTGCGCTACTGTTGATTTCAGTTCCGAATCCTTCTTAAACACGCGAATTCGATGCGTTTGCTCCGCTAAATAACGAATTTACGCAGACACATCGATCCCGCTTGCCGGAAAACGTTATAACTTTAAACCGACAAACGTCCGCGTACACGTTGGTTTCATTTCCGAATCGTTCTTAAACACGCAAATTCGATGCGTTTGGTCCGAAAAATAACGATTTGGTGCAGATACATCGATCCCGCTTGACGGAAAACATTATAACTTTATACCGACGAACGTTTGCGTACACATTGGTTTCATTTCCGAATCCTTCTTAAACACGCGAATTCGATGTGTTTGCTCCGCAAAATAACGAATTTACGCAGATACATCGATCGCGCTTGCAGGAAACCGTTACAACTTTAAACCGGCAAACGTCCGCGTAAACGTTGGTTACATTTACGAATCGTTCTTAAACACGCAAATTCGATGCGTTTGCTCCGGAAAATAACGAATTGGTGCATATACATCGATTTCGGTTGCCGGAAAACGTTATAACTTTATACCGACGAACGTTTGCGTACACATTGGTTTCATTTCCGAATCCTTCTTAAACACGCAAATTCGATGCGTTTGCTCCGGAAAATAACGAATTGGTGCATATACATCGATTTAGGTTGCAGGATAACGATGTAACTTCAATCCGACGGACTTTTGCGCTACTGTTGATTTCAGTTCCGAATCCTTCTTAAACACGCGAATTCGATGCGTTTGCTACGCTAAATAACGAATTTACGCAGACACATCGATCCCGCTTGCCGGAAAACGTTACAACTTTAAACCGACAAACGTCCGCGTAAACGTTGGTTACATTTACGAATCGTTCTTAAACACGCAAATTCGATGCGTTTGGTCCGGAAAATAACGATTTGGTGCAGATACATCGATCCCGCTTGCCGGAAAACATTATAACTTTATACCGACGAACGTTTGCGTACACATTGGTTTCCTTTCCGAATCCTTCTTAAACACGCAAATTCGATGCGTTTGCTCCGGAAAATAACGAATTGGTGCATATACATCGACTTAGGTTGCAGGATAACGATGTAACTTCAATCCGACGGACTTTTGCGCTACTGTTGATTTCAGTTCCGAATTCTTCTTAAACACGCGAATTCGATGTGTTTGCTCCGCAAAATAACGAATTTACGCAGATACATCGATCGCGCTTGCAGGAAACCGTTACAACTTTAAACCGGCAAACGTCCGCGTAAACGTTGGTTACATTTACGAATCGTTCTTAAACACGCAAATTCGATGCGTTTGCTCCGGAAAATAACGAATTGGTGCATATACATCGATTTCGGTTGCCGGAAAACGTTATAACTTTATACCGACGAACGTTTGCGTACACATTGGTTTCATTTCCGAATCCTTCTTAAACACGCAAATTCGATGCGTTTGCTCCGGAAAATAACGAATTGGTGCATATACATCGATTTAGGTTGCAGGATAACGATGTAACTTCAATCCGACGGACTTTTGCGCTACTGTTGATTTCAGTTCCGAATCCTTCTTAAACACGCGAATTCGATGCGTTTGCTACGCTAAATAACGAATTTACGCAGACACATCGATCCCGCTTGCCGGAAAACGTTATAACTTTAAAACGACAAACGTCCGCGTACACGTTGGTTTCATTTCCGAATCGTTCTTAAACACGCAAATTCGATGCGTTTGGTCCGGAAAATAACGATTTGGTGCAGATACATCGATCCCGCTTGCCGGAAAACATTATAACTTTATACCGACGAACGTTTGCGTACACATTGGTTTCATTTCCGAATCCTTCTTAAACACGCAAATTCGATGCGTTTGATCCGGAGAATAACGAATTGGTGCAGATACATCGATTTAGGTTGCAGGAAAACGATATAACTTCAAACCGACGAACGTTTGCGTACACATTGGTTTCATTTCCGAATCCTTCTTAAACACGCAAATTCGATGCGTTTGCTCCGGAGAATAACGAATTGGTGCAGATACATCGATTTAGGTTGCAGGAAAACGATATAACTTTAAACCGACGGACTTTTGCGCTACTGTTGGTTTCAGTTCCGAATCCTTCTTAAACACGCGAATTCGATGTGTTTGCTCCGCAAAATAACGAATTTACGCAGATACATCGATCGCGCTTGCAGGAAACCGTTACAACTTTAAACCGACAAACGTCCGCGTAAACGTTGGTTACATTTACGAATCGTTCTTAAACACGCAAATAAGATGCGTTTGCTCCGGAAAATAACGATTTGGTGCAGATACATCGATCCCGCTTGCCGGAAAACATTATAACTTTATACCGACGAACGTTTGCGTACACATTGGTTTCATTTCCGAATCCTTCTTAAACACGCAAATTCGATGCGTTTGCTCCGGAGAATAACGAATTGGTGCAGATACATCGATTTAGGTTGCAGGAAAACGATATAACTTCAAACCGACGAACGTTTG
Source organism: Lasioglossum villosulum (assembly GCA_963971365.1). Classification (NCBI taxonomy): domain Eukaryota; kingdom Metazoa; phylum Arthropoda; class Insecta; order Hymenoptera; family Halictidae; genus Lasioglossum; species Lasioglossum villosulum. The sequence goes on from OZ020495.1 coordinate 32,093,390, forward strand.
CGTACACATTGGTTACATTTACGAATCGTTCTTAAACACGCAAATTCGATGCGTTTGCTCCGGAAAATAACGATTTGGTGCAGATACATCGATCCCGCTTGCCGGAAAACATTATAACTTTATACCGACGAACGTTTGCGTACACATTGGTTTCATTTCCGAATCCTTCTTAAACACGCAAATTCGATGCGTTTGCTCCGGAGAATAACGAATTGGTGCAGATACATCGATTTAGGTTGCAGGAAAACGATATAACTTCAAACCGACGAACGTTTGCGTACACATTGGTTTCATTTCCGAATCCTTCTTAAACACGCAAATTCGATGCGTTTGCTCCGGAGAATAACGAATTGGTGCAGATACATCGATTTAGGTTGCAGGAAAACGATATAACTTTAAACCGACGGACTTTTGCGCTACTGTTGGTTTCAGTTCCGAATCCTTCTTAAACACGCGAATTCGATGTGTTTGCTCCGCAAAATAACGAATTTACGCAGATACATCGATCGCGCTTGCAGGAAACCGTTACAACTTTAAACCGACAAACGTCCGCGTAAACGTTGGTTACATTTACGAATCGTTCTTAAACACGCAAATTCGATGCGTTTGCTCCGGAAAATAACGATTTGGTGCAGATACATCGATCCCGCTTGCCGGAAAACATTATAACTTTATACCGACGAACGTTTGCGTACACATTGGTTTCATTTCCGAATCCTTCTTAAACACGCAAATTCGATGCGTTTGCTCCGGAGAATAAAGAATTGGTGCAGATACATCGATTTAGGTTGCAGGAAAACGATATAACTTCAAACCGAAGGACTTTTGCGCTACTGTTGGTTTCAGTTCCGAATCCTTCTTAAACACGCAAATTCGATGCGTTTGCTCCGGAAAATAACGATTTGGTGCAGATACATCGATCCCGCTTGCCGGAAAACATTATAACTTTATACCGACGAACGTTTGCGTACACATTGGTTTCATTTCCGAATCCTTCTTAAACACGCAAATTCGATGCGTTTGCTCCGGAGAATAACGAATTGGTGCATGTGAAGGAGCCGATTTGCTCGATCAACAAGATGCAATATTGGATTGCGGATGTGAATGCAAGGAATGAGTGGACTGAATAAATGCGTGAGAATGTGGGATGAATGTAACGGTAGCAGGTAAAGAATCCGGATTTACAAAAATATACTGTATTTGCACTAGGTGATACAAGATTGTCTTATGATAAAGAATTATAAAATGAGATGTAGGTATGAACGAAATAAATGAGAACTTTGAAAAAAGGGTGAAGAGCTTGCTTTGATTAATTATGCGCTGACGTGTGGCGTAATGAGCGAGACGTCATTTCTCTCTCTCTTTTATTGGTTCGATCCTTCTCGAATGTTCGTATGCGTCATGCTTCCGGTGGAGCATTCGCGAGCATTCCAGAAGGATCGACAGTGGGCCAGGACCAATCGGCTGGTCAATAGCGTGCCCACGCATTTCCGCGGCGCCGCGGATTGGTCGATCACTTGGCGCGATCGTGTTGCTAGCTTGGCGGGATCGCAGTGACTTTTGGCGGGACAGAGCAGCGTCGCGCGGTAGACATGGCGGCTGGACGCGCCATTCTCAAACATTCCGCCCGCCTCGACTGGTCGAATTTTCGCGAGTGCTGTGGTACAAGTGTCCGTTGACCAAGTGACCGTTGTAATCGTGAGCGCGCGACGTGTATGCAGCGAACAGACGTGTTGGTGATTCGAACAAGACAGTGAAATCTAATTGACGATTGAATTTAATGATGCATGGCAGTCGGCAGTCATGCTGAGCGAACCCGAGTGACGTCACGAGAGGCTCCTTCATTGAGTTGTGCGTCGCGCCTGCGCGAGTGAATGAACGCGTACTACGCAGTTGCACGCCCGAGCCGACATGAATCGACGCGTTCATCGATCGTTCGCGTTGATCGGCAAGACTATGAGTTTGTGGACCGTCCTTTGGAATTGTGACGTGGATGTGACCACCGTGACCACTCGCACTCGTCCGTCTGCTTCAGGATGAATTTCCTTGACTCGTGCAAATGGCCACCGTGCCGGGGGAGTCTGTTCATCCATGATGATGCAGAGGCAGCCAGGCGTGACGTCATCCTGCACTTTGCGCCATTTGGATCGTGAGGTGAGTCCCTGGAGATATTCTCTTTTCCACCTGGTCCAGAACTGATCCCTCATTTTGGAGATGTGCTGCCATCGAGTCAGCCGGTTGGTCGCCTCATCGAGTAGCGAAGGTTCTGGAATTGCCTGCAGTGCGGAACCTATAAGGAAATGACCTGGGGTTAGTGCAGTCAAATCTGCTGGATCGTCGGAGAGTGCAGCGAGCGGCCTTGAATTGAGGCAGGCCTCAACCTGCGTCAGTAACGTCGTCATCTCCTCGAAGGTCAGACGAGCTTCCCCGATGGTTCTCCGTAAGTGGTGTTTGGTAGATTTGACTGCCGCTTCCCACAGGCCGCCAAAGTGTGGTGCTGATGGCGGATTGAAGTGCCATTCTATCCGTAATACACTTGTCTCTTCCCGCATGCGGTGGTTCTCCTTGCTCTTGGCGTTGAAGAGGCGGCGCAGCTCGTTGTCGGCTCCCTTGAAGTTGGTGCCGCAATCGCTATACAGGTGAGCACAAAGGCCGCGCCGAGACACGAAGCGACGGAGGGCAGCCAGGAAAGCCTCTGCAGTGTAATCTGAGGCAACTTCTAAATGCACGGCCTTCGTTACCATGCAGACAAACACCACGAAGAAGCCCTTGTATGATTTGTAGCCTCTCCCTGCCGTGGTGCGCAGCCAGATGGGTCCGGCGTAGTCGACTCCGGTGTGGTGGAATGGGTGATCTGGGTTGACTCGGTACCCTGGAAGTTCTCCCATCTGCTGGCCTGCTGGTTCCGCCCGCCATCGCAGGCACGTCACGCACTTGTGGATGGTCCCTTTTACCACCGCTCGTCCAGTGGGAATCCAGAAACGCTGCCGGATTGCCCCGAGGGTCAGCTGCACTCCTCCGTGCATGGTGCGCTTGTGAGTATGAGCGACTAGTAAGTGCGTGAAATGGGAGCGCGGAGGCAGGATGATGGGGTGAGCTTCGTCTGGATTCAGCTTCGCCCTGCCCAGTCGGCCTCCGATTCTCAATAATTCTTCTTTGTCCAGGGTAGGGGCCAATGCTGCAAGACTGCTCCGAGCTGAAATGCCTTTGTTCAGTGCCAGCATTTTCAGCTCTTCAGGGTTGGCCATCCCTTGGACCAGTCGAATCCAGCTTCTCTCTGCCTCAGTGATCTCTGCCGTGGTCAGCACTGGAGCCTGAGCAGCCTGCGATGGATCTCCGTTGGTCGATGTTTGTCCCGACTGGCCTCGCTTTCTCCTGAGCCACCGCAGACACCAAGCCGTCACCCGAAGCAGCCTGGTGTAGGACGAGAAGCGTTTGAGGATGACGTTGTCCTCGAGGTCCTTTTCAGCTTCAGTGACAATTGCAACGATGGGTCCCCTTTGTTCCGGCAGATGTTCCTGGTCGACAGGTCCTGGAGCGACGAGGTCGACATCGTGCTGCAGGAACTCTGGTCCCTCCCACCATAAGGACCAGCCGAGCAGCTGTGAAGGGGAAATCCCACGAGAGGCGCAGTCAGCAGGATTTTCGCTGCCAACTACGTGGTGCCAGTGAGCGTCGGGCACTCTCCTCTGAATGTCGGCCATCCTGTTGGCTACATAAGTTTTCCACCTGGACGGATGACCCTGGATCCAGCCCAGTGTCACGGTGGAGTCAGACCACAGGTGAATTGTTGTGCCGTCCAAGTGTAGTGCTTTGGTGATGTGCTGCGTCAACCTTGCAAGTAGGTGCGCAGCGCAAAGTTCTAGCCGAGGGAGTGACACTTGTTGCAGTGGTGCCACTTTACTCTTGGCTGTGATGAGCTTCAGTGTCCACCGGTTGTTTGTTGTTTTCGTCCTCAGGTACAGAACGGCTCCATACGCTCGCTCCGAGGCGTCGGCGAACCCATGGAACTCCATCGTGGTTTGGTGTGAGTTCTGAAACAGAGGACGACTCACCCTCACCCGCTCAAGCTGCTTTAGTTCCACACAGAAGTTCCTCCAGTCACTGGCCAGGGTGGCTGGGAGCGGGTCGTCCCAGTTGAGCCCCAGCAGCCACGTAGACTGGATGCAGATTTTGGCTCGCACAGTGACGGGAGTCAGCCATCCCAGCGGGTCAAACAGCTGCGCCGCTTTGGACACCAGGCCCCTCTTGGTGGATGGCTGCGTGTCGGCTTCGTGGATGAGGAACCGGAATGTGTCGTCTGTTGGTGACCACTGAAGGCCGAGTGCAGACTGGGTTGTGTCGGTCCATGTTTTCGGCAGTCCTTGCGTGGTATGATGTGGTGCAGACTGGATTGCTGAGTTTTGACACGACTGCTGCGTGATGTCATGCAGCTCAGCAACATTGAATGCCCATTTTTGCAGTGGAAAGCCGCCCGCCTTGCAGAGCTGCTGGAGTTGACGTGCCGTTTCCTGTAGTGCTTGTACAGTGTCGGCCCCTGTCAGAATGTCATCCACATATGTATCGTTCTGGATTGCTTGTGCGCCAAGGGGGAACCGGCTGCCTTCGTCCTCTGCCAGCTGACGCAGCGTCCTGACTGCTAAATAAGGGGCACACGCCAGGCCGTAAGTGACCGTATTAAGACGATATTCGCTCACTTGTTGTGACTCATCGTCCCTCCATAGGATCCTTTGATGATCTCGGTCCTCTGGATGAACCAGGATCTGCCGGTACATCTTCGTCACATCGGCTGTCACAACGTATCGGTGCGTGCGCCACCGCAGTAAGACGTCAGCTAATAGGGGCAACAGGTTAGGACCGACATGAAGGCAATCGTTCAGGGACTGCTGACCTCCCTCGGCCCACGAACCGTTGAACACTACCCGGAGCTTCGTGGTTGTGCTGCCGGGTTTTAAGACACCGTGATGCGGAAGGTAATGTACTGGCTGTTCCTTCTTTGTTTCTCTCACCAGTGACATATGCTTCAAGTCACTGTACTCCTTCATGAAGTTGAAGTACAATGCCTTAAATTGAACGTCTTTCTTGCAGCGCTGTTCCATTCTCCTGAGTGAATGCCAGGAGGCTGTTCTCGACCCTGATGTGATGGGTCCCGAACGTCGGAACGGAAGCCTGACTTGGTATCTGCCTTCTGGTGTCCGCGTGTGGGTCGATACGAAGTGTCGTTCGCACTCCATCTCCTCCACTGTCAAGGTCGGCTGCGCGTCCTGAAGCTCCTCTTGTTCCCAAAACCTCCTTACCAGGGAATTCAGGGAGTCGCCGACCACCACCTGGTGCACTTGGGCGTGCGACGAGGCGGCGGCAGTTCCTGTGCCACCTGTCAGGATCCAGCCAAATACCGTGAGTTGACCCACCGGCTCAGTGGGAGCCCCTTTCCTGAGTCCTTCCCTGATTATGGCTGGATAGACGTCAGCCCCCAGTAACACTTCAATCGGCTTTGAATTTGCAGGAGTCGGATCAGCCATCCTCAGCCCTTTGAGGTGACTCCAGGTGCGCAGCGGAGCGGTACAGCCATGCGTGTAGCCAGTCAGCTTTTGAAGCACGATGGCAGTGACCTTGATTTTGTCCGATCCCGAGCCAGCAGCGATGTCTAGGTTGACCCGTCCCCTAGCTCTGGCGAGCTGCTGTCCCCCTACGCCGAAGATGTCCACGGTTGATGCGGTCCTAGGTAGCTGGAGTCGTTGTGTTAGCCCTTCGGTAACCATAGAGAACTCAGAGCCCTGGTCTATGAGGGCTCGGACCTCTTGAAGTCGACCATACCGATCTGCAACTTGAATCACAGCGGTTGCTAACAACACCTTACCCTTCAGGTCTCGGCAGTCCAAGGTGTGATGACTCGTCGTTGCCTGTCTGGAGCCATCTCTGAATGCGTCGTGGATCGTTGAGTGATGCCGTTCACCACACGACTGGCAGCCTCTGGTGGATGGACAGGCTGCAAGCAGATGTTTCCCGAGGCAGTTGAAGCACAAACGAGCCTTCTCCACACGTCCTCGACGCTCTGCTGGCGTGAGTGCCTTGTACTCCGGACACTGCATCAGGTAGTGATTCTTCTTGCACATTATGCATTCCTCCTTTTGAAACTGCTGCGCATGATTAGCTCTGACCGCCCGAATTACTTCCTTTGATTTGAAAGGGCCCTGGCTCGAGCGAAATTCGGTGGTCTTGGCTGTACCGCTCTTTGGGAAGGACCTCGGGGCGACTGGCTCTGGGGAAGCTTCAAGCTGCTGACGTCGCTTGATCAGGAAGTCCTTCAGTGTCGCGAACGATGGAGGATCGCTGCTGCTGGTGATTCGTTCTTCCCACTTGTCCCTGGTTGTGGGGTCGAATAAATTCACCACAGAGTAAACGAACCAGTCCTCAGTTTTATCCACTGGCCTCCCCAATCCTTCCAGAGTGTTGGCTACTGACGTTATGCTCTTCTGTATATTACTGATCTCCTGCGCTGAGCTTGCCGTCATCCTGGGTAACGCAGCGAGTTTATCTAGACATGACCGCACTAAGATACGTTTGTTTTCGTATTGTTCTTTCAGAATCTTCCAGGCTCGCTCGTAGTTTTCATTGGTGGTGGGTAGATCTTTCACGAGGTCTGCAGCTTGGCCATGAAGGCTGACTTTCAGGTAATGGAGGCAATCTACCTTGCTGAGACGCTTGTTTCTGTCTACGATCGAGGTGAACAGATCCTTGAAGGCTGGCCATTCTACGTATTCGCCATGGAACTCGGGCAGCTGCATTCTGGGGAGCGGAGCCGATCCAGAGCTTGATTCCTCGTTGGATGATGCTGCTGGATCCTTCATGGAAGAAGTTGAGCCTTCCCCGCCGTATTGACGCTCCAGATCTAGCAGGCGGCCTCTCTGCTCCAAATATCTTTCTTCGACCCAGTCGGAGAACTCCTTCTTGGTGTATTCAGTGGCCTTGACCGCGTCTTGATGCTGGAGAATCAAGGTATCGTGATTTTTTTGGAACAGAGACCAGTTGTCCTCAAGGCTGCGCATTCTGGACTGCACATCACCACTGGTCATCTTGGCTTGCGAGATGGATTTTTTCAAGTTCTCAACGACCCTACTGATTTTTCGTCCTAGCTCGTTCTGCTTGATGATCAATTGTTCGCAGGAGAGTTTGTCTCGGGAGGGTTCCATATTGATGCGTGACTTGAGCGCTGGATGGACTTTCACTGACGAACGACTGTTTCACCACCAATTTCACTGATTGTATGTAAATCCGGCTCGAAGGACCAGAAATGTGAAGGAGCCGATTTGCTCGATCAACAAGATGCAATATTGGATTGCGGATGTGAATGCAAGGAATGAGTGGACTGAATAAATGCGTGAGAATGTGGGATGAATGTAACGGTAGCAGGTAAAGAATCCGGATTTACAAAAATATACTGTATTTGCACTAGGTGATACAAGATTGTCTTATGATAAAGAATTATAAAATGAGATGTAGCTATGAACGAAATAAATGAGAACTTTGAAAAAAGGGTGAAGAACTTGCTTTGATTAATTATGCGCTGACGTGTGGCGTAATGAGCGAGACGTCATTTCTCTCTCTCTTTTATTGGTTCGATCCTTCTCGAATGTTCGTATGCGTCATGCTTCCGGTGGAGCATTCGCGAGCATTCCAGAAGGATCGACAGTGGGCCAGGACCAATCGGCTGGTCAATAGCGTGCCCACGCATTTCCGCGGCGCCGCGGATTGGTCGATCGCTTGGCGCGATCGTGTTGCTAGCTTGGCGGGATCGCAGTGACTTTTGGCGGGACAGAGCAGCGTCGCGCGGTAGACATGGCGGCTGGACGCGCCATTCTCAAACAGTGCTGATACATCGATTTAGGTTGCAGGAAAACGATATAACTTCAAACCTACGAACGTTTGCGTACACATTGGTTTCATTTCCGAATCCTTCTTAAACACGCAAATTCGATGCGTTTGCTCCGGAGAATAACGAATTGGTGCAGATACATCGATTTAGGTTGCAGGGAAACGATATAACTTTAAACCGACGGACTTTTGCGCTACTGTTGGTTTCAGTTCCGAATCCTTCTTAAACACGCGAATTCGATGTGTTTGCTCCGCAAAATAACGAATTTACGCAGATACATCGATCGCGCTTGCAGGAAACCGTTACAACTTTAAACCGACAAACGTCCGCGTAAACGTTGGTTACATTTACGAATCGTTCTTAAACACGCAAATTCGATGCGTTTGCTCCGGAAAATAACGATTTGGTGCAGATACATCGATCCCGCTTGCCGGAAAACGTTATAACTTTATACCGACGAACGTTTGCGTAGACATTGGTTTCATTTCCGAATCCTTCTTAAACACGCAAATTCGATGCGTTTGCTCCGGAAAATAACGAATTGGTGCAGATACATCGATTTCGGTTGCAGGATAACGATGTAACTTTAATCCGACGGACTTTTGCGCTACTGTTGGTTTCAGTTCCGAATCCTTCTTAAACACGCGAATTCGATGCGATTGCTCCGGAAAATAACGATTTGGTGCAGATACATCGATCCCGCTTGCCGGAAAACGTTATAACTTCAAACCGAAGGACTTTTGCGTACACATTGGTTTCATTTCCGAATCCTTCTTAAACACGCAAATTCGATGCGTTTGCTCCGGAGAATAACGAATTGGTGCAGATACATCGATCTCGCTTGCAGGAAGCCGTTATAACTTTAAACCGACAAACGTCAGCGTACACGTTGGTTTGATTTCCGAATCGTTCTTAAACACGCAAATTCGATGCGTTTGCTCCGGAAAATAACGATTTGGTGCAGACACATCGATCCCGCTTGCCGGAAAACGTTATAACTTTATACCGACGAACGTTTGCGTACACATTGGTTTCATTTCCGAATCCTTCTTAAACACGCAAATTCGATGCGTTTGGTCCGGAAAATAACGAATTGGTGCAGATACATCGATTTAGGTTGCAGGAAAACGATATAACTTTAAACCGACGGACTTTTTCGCTACTGTTGGTTTCACTTCCGAATCCTTCTTAAACACGCGAATTCGATGTGTTTGCTTCGCAGAATAACGAATTTACGCAGATACACCGATCTCGCTTGCAGGAAGCCGTTATAACTTTAAACCGACAAACGTCTGCGTACACGTTGGTTTCATTTACGAATCGTTCTTAGACACGCAAATTCGATGCGTTTGCTCCGGAAAATAACGATTTGGTGCAGATACATCGATACCGCTTGCCGGAAAACGTTATAACTTTATACCGACGAACGCTTGCGTACACGTTGGTTTCACTTCCGAATCCTTCTTAAACACGCAAATTCGATGCGTTTGCTCCTAAAAATAACGAATTCGTGCAGATACATCGATCTCGCTTGCAGGAAGCCGTTATAACTTTAAACCGACAAACGTCCGCGTACACGTTGGTTTCATTTACGAATCGTTCTTAAACACGCAAATTCGATGCGTTTGCTCCGGAAAATAACGAATTGGTGCAGATACATCGATTTCGGTTGCGGGAATACGATGTAACTTTAATCCGACGGACTTTTGCGCTACTGTTGGTTTCAGTTCCGAATCCTTCTTAAACACGCGAATTCGATGCGTTTGCTCCGCAAAATAACGAATTTACGCAGATACATCGATCTCGCTTGCAGGAAAACGATATAACTTTATACCGACGAACGTTTGCGTACACGTTGGTTTCATTTCCGAATCCCTCTCAAACACGCAAATTCGATGCGTTTGCTGCGCAAAATAACGAATGTACGCAGAAACATCGATTTCGCTTGCAGGAAACCGTTATAACTTTAAACCGACAAACGTCCGCGTACACGTTGGTTTCACTTCCGAATCATTCTTAAACACGCAAATTCGATGCGTTTGCTCCTAAAAATAACGAATTCGTGCAGGTACATCGATTTCGCTTGCAGGAAAACGTTATAACTTTAAACCGACAAACCTCCGCGTACACGTTGGTTTCATTTCCGAATCCCTCTCAAACACGCAAATTCGATGCGTTTGCTCCGGAAAATAACGAATTGGTGCAGATACATCGATTTCGGTTGCAGGAATACGATGTAACTTTAATCCGACGGACTTTTGCGCTACTGTTGGTTTCAGTTCCGAATCCTTCTTAAACACGCGAATTCGATGCGTTAGCTCCGCAAAATAACGAATTTACGCAGATACATCGATTTCGCTTGCAGGAAACCGTTATAACTTTAAACCGACAAACGTCCGCGTACACGTTGGTTTCACTTCCGAATCATTCTTAAACACGCAAATTCGATGCGTTTGCTCCTAAAAATAACGAATTCGTGCAGGTACATCGATTTCGCTTGCAGGAAAACGTTATAACTTTAAACCGACAAACCTCCGCGTACACGTTGGTTTCATTTCCGAATCCCTCTCAAACACGCAAATTCGATGCGTTTGCTCCGGAAAATAACGAATTGGTGCAGATACATCGATTTCGGTTGCAGGAAAACGATGTAACTTTAATCCGACGGACTTTTGCGCTACTGTTGGTTTCAGTTCCGAATCCTTCTTAAACACGCGAATTCGATGCGTTTGCTCCGCAAAATAACGAATTTACGCAGATACATCGATTTAGGTTGCAGGAAAACGATATAACTTTAAACCGACGGACTTTTTCGCTACTGTTGGTTTCACTTCCGAATCCTTCTTAAACACGCGAATTCGATGCGTTTGCTCCGCAAAATAACGAATGTACGCAGAAACATCGATTTCGCTTGCAGGAAACCGTTATAACTTTAAACCGACAAACGTCCGCGTACACGTTGGTTTCATTTACGAATCGTTCTTAGACACGCAAATTCGATGCGTTTGCTCCGGAAAATAACGATTTGGTGCAGATACATCGATTGCGGTTGCAGGAAAACGATATAACTTTATACCGACGAACGTTTTCGTACACGTTGGTTTCATTTCCGAATCCTTCTTAAACACGCGAATTCGATGCGTTTGCTCCTAAAAATAACGAATTGGTGCAGATACATCGATTTCGGTTGCAGGAAAACGATGTAACTTTAATCCGACGGACTTTTGCGCTACTGTTGGTTTCAGTTCCGAATCCTTCTTAAACACGCGAATTCGATGCGTTTGCTCCGCAAAATAACGAATTTACGCAGATACATCGATCTCGCTTGCAGGAAAACGATATAACTTTATACCGACGAACGTTTGCGTACACGTTGGTTTCATTTCCGAATCCCTCTCAAACACGCAAATTCGATGCGTTTGCTGCGCAAAATAACGAATGTACGCAGAAACATCGATTTCGCTTGCAGGAAACCGTTATAACTTTAATCCGACAAACGTCCGCGTACACGTTGGTTTCACTTCCGAATCATTCTTAAACACGCAAATTCGATGCGTTTGCTCCGGAAAATAACGATTTGGTGCAGATACATCGATTTCGGTTGCAGGAAAACGATATAACTTTATACCGACGAACGTTTGCGTACACGTTGGTTTCATTTCCGAATCCCTCTCAAACACGCAAATTCGATGCGTTTGCTGCGCAAAATAACGAATGTACGCAGAAACATCGATTTCGCTTGCAGGAAACCGTTATAACTTTAAACCGACAAACGTCCGCGTACACGTTGGTTTCATTTACGAATTGTTCTTAAACACGCAAATTCGATGCGTTTGCTCCTAAAAATAACGAATTCGTGCAGATACATCGATTTCGCTTGCAGGAAAACGTTATTACTTTAAACCGACAAAGGTCCGCGTACACGTCGGTTTCATTTCCGAATCCCTCTCAAACACGCAATTTCGTTGCGTTTGCTCCGGAAAATAACGAATTGGCGAAGATACATCGATTTCGGTTGCAGGAAAACGATATAACTTTATACCGACGAACGTTTTCGTACACGTTGGTTTCATTTCCGAATCCTTCTTAAACACGCGAATTCGATGCGTTTGCTCCTAAAAATGACGAATTCGTGCAGATACATCGATCTCGCTTGCAGGAAGCCGTTATAACTTTAAACCGACCAACGTCAGCGTACACGTTGGTTTGATTTCCGTATCGTTCTTAAACACGCAAATTCGATGCGTTTGCTCCGGAAAATAACGATTTGGTGCAGATACATCGATCCCGCTTGCCGGAAAACGTTATAACTTTATACCGACGAACGTTTGCGTACACATTGGTTTCATTTCCGAATCCTTCTTAAACACGCAAATTCGATGCGTTTGGTCCGGAAAATAACGAATTGGTGCAGATACATCGATTTAGGTTGCAGGAAAACGATATAACTTTAAACTGACGGACTTTTGCGCTACTGTTGGTTTCAGTTCCGAATCCTTCTTAAACACGCGAATTCGATGCGTTTGCTCCGCAAAATAACGAATTTACGCAGATACATCGATTTCGCTTGCAGGAAACCGTTATAACTTTAAACCGACAAACGTCCGCGTACACGTTGGTTTCATTTACGAATCGTTCTTAAACACGCAAATTCGATGCGTTTGCTCCGGAAAATAACGAATTGGTGCAGATACATCGATTTCGGTTGCAGGAATACGATGTAACTTTAATCCGACGGACTTTTGCGCTACTGTTGGTTTCAGTTCCGAATCCTTCTTAAACACGCGAATTCGATGCGTTTGCTCCGCAAAATTACGAATTTACGCAGATACATCGATCTCGCTTGCAGGAAAACGATATAACTTTATACCGACGAACGTTTGCGTACACGTTGGTTTCATTTCCGAATCCCTCTCAAACACGCAAATTCGATGCGTTTGCTGCGCAAAATAACGAATGTACGCAGAAACATCGATTTCGCTTGCAGGAAACCGTTATAACTTTAAACCGACAAACGTCCGCGTACACGTTGGTCTCACTTCCGAATCATTCTTAAACACGCAAATTCGATGCGTTTGGTCCGGAAAATAACGAATTGGTGCAGATACATCGATTTAGGTTGCAGGAAAACGATATAACTTTAAACTGACGGACTTTTGCGCTACTGTTGGTTTCAGTTCCGAATCCTTCTTAAACACGCGAATTCGATGCGTTTGCTCCGCAAAATAACGAATTTACGCAGATACATCGATTTCGCTTGCAGGAAACCGTTATAACTTTAAACCGACAAACGTCCGCGTACACGTTGGTTTCATTTACGAATCGTTCTTAAACACGCAAATTCGATGCGTTTGCTCCGGAAAATAACGAATTGGTGCAGATACATCGATTTCGGTTGCAGGAATACGATGTAACTTTAATCCGACGGACTTTTGCGCTACTGTTGGTTTCAGTTCCGAATCCTTCTTAAACACGCGAATTCGATGCGTTTGCTCCGCAAAATTACGAATTTACGCAGATACATCGATCTCGCTTGCAGGAAAACGATATAACTTTATACCGACGAACGTTTGCGTACACGTTGGTTTCATTTCCGAATCCCTCTCAAACACGCAAATTCGATGCGTTTGCTGCGCAAAATAACGAATGTACGCAGAAACATCGATTTCGCTTGCAGGAAACCGTTATAACTTTAAACCGACAAACGTCCGCGTACACGTTGGTCTCACTTCCGAATCATTCTTAAACACGCAAATTCGATGCGTTTGCTCCTAAAAATAACGAATTCGTGCAGGTACATCGATTTCGCTTGCAGGAAAACGTTATAACTTTAAACCGACAAACCTCCGCGTACACGTTGGTTTCATTTCCGAATCCCTCTCAAACACGCAAATTCGATGCGTTTGCTCCGGAAAATAACGAATTGGTGCAGATACATCGATTTCGGTTGCAGGAATACGATGTAACTTTAATCCGACGGACTTTTGCGCTACTGTTGGTTTCAGTTCCGAATCCTTCTTAAACACGCGAATTCGATGCGTTAGCTCCGCAAAATAACGAATTTACGCAGATACATCGATCTCGCTTGCAGGAAAACGATATAACTTTATACCGACGAACGTTTGCGTACACGTTGGTTTCATTTCCGAATCCCTCTCAAACACGCAAATTCGATGCGTTTGCTGCGCAAAATAACGAATGTACGCAGAAACATCGATTTCGCTTGCAGGAAACCGTTATAACTTTAAACCGACAAACGTCCGCGTACACGTTGGTTTCACTTCCGAATCATTCTTAAACACGCAAATTCGATGCGTTTGCTCCTAAAAATAACGAATTCGTGCAGGTACATCGATTTCGCTTGCAGGAAAACGTATAACTTTAAACCGACAAACCTCCGCGTACACGTTGGTTTCATTTCCGAATCCCTCTCAAACACGCAAATTCGATGCGTTTGCTCCGGAAAATAACGAATTGGTGCAGATACATCGATTTCGGTTGCAGGAAAACGATGTAACTTTAATCCGACGGACTTTTGCGCTACTGTTGGTTTCAGTTCCGAATCCTTCTTAAACACGCGAATTCGATGCGTTTGCTCCGCAAAATAACGAATTTACGCAGATACATCGATTTAGGTTGCAGGAAAACGATATAACTTTAAACCGACGGACTTTTTCGCTACTGTTGGTTTCACTTCCGAATCCTTCTTAAACACGCGAATTCGATGCGTTTGCTCCGCAAAATAACGAATGTACGCAGAAACATCGATTTCGCTTGCAGGAAACCGTTATAACTTTAAACCGACAAACGTCCGCGTACACGTTGGTTTCATTTACGAATCGTTCTTAGACACGCAAATTCGATGCGTTTGCTCCGGAAAATAACGATTTGGTGCAGATACATCGATTGCGGTTGCAGGAAAACGATATAACTTTATACCGACGAACGTTTTCGTACACGTTGGTTTCATTTCCGAATCCTTCTTAAACACGCGAATTCGATGCGTTTGCTCCTAAAAATAACGAATTGGTGCAGATACATCGATTTCGGTTGCAGGAAAACGATGTAACTTTAATCCGACGGACTTTTGCGCTACTGTTGGTTTCAGTTCCGAATCCTTCTTAAACACGCGAATTCGATGCGTTTGCTCCGCAAAATAACGAATTTACGCAGATACATCGATCTCGCTTGCAGGAAAACGATATAACTTTATACCGACGAACGTTTGCGTACACGTTGGTTTCATTTCCGAATCCCTCTCAAACACGGAAATTCGATGCGTTTGCTGCGCAAAATAACGAATGTACGCAGAAACATCGATTTCGCTTGCAGGAAACCGTTATAACTTTAAACCGACAAACGTCCGCGTACACGTTGGTTTCACTTCCGAATCATTCTTAAACACGCAAATTCGATGCGTTTGCTCCTAAAAATAACGAATTCGTGCAGGTACATCGATTTCGCTTGCAGGAAAACGTTATAACTTTAAACCGACAAACCTCCGCGTACACGTTGGTTTCATTTCCGAATCCCTCTCAAACACGCAAATTCGATGCGTTTGCTCCGGAAAATAACGAATTGGTGCAGATACATCGATTTCGGTTGCAGGAATACGATGTAACTTTAATCCGACGGACTTTTGCGCTACTGTTGGTTTCAGTTCCGAATCCTTCTTAAACACGCGAATTCGATGCGTTAGCTCCGCAAAATAACGAATTTACGCAGATACATCGATCTCGCTTGCAGGAAAACGATATAACTTTATACCGACGAACGTTTGCGTACACGTTGGTTTCATTTCCGAATCCCTCTCAAACACGCAAATTCGATGCGTTTGCTGCGCAAAATAACGAATGTACGCAGAAACATCGATTTCGCTTGCAGGAAACCGTTATAACTTTAAACCGACAAACGTCCGCGTACACGTTGGTTTCACTTCCGAATCATTCTTAAACACGCAAATTCGATGCGTTTGCTCCTAAAAATAACGAATTCGTGCAGGTACATCGATTTCGCTTGCAGGAAAACGTTATAACTTTAAACCGACGAACGTTTGCGTACACGTTGGTTTCATTTCCGAATCCCTCTCAAACACGCAAATTCGATGCGTTTGCTGCGCAAAATAACGAATGTACGCAGAAACATCGATTTCGCTTGCAGGAAACCGTTATAACTTTAAACCGACAAACGTCCGCGTACACGTTGGTTTCACTTCCGAATCATTCTTAAACACGCAAATTCGATGCGTTTGCTCCTCAAAATAACGAATTCGTGCAGGTACATCGATTTCGCTTGCAGGAAAACGTATAACTTTAAACCGACAAACCTCCGCGTACACGTTGGTTTCATTTCCGAATCCCTCTCAAACACGCAAATTCGATGCGTTTGCTCCGGAAAATAACGATTTGGTGCAGATACATCGATCCCGCTTGCCGGAAAACGTTATAACTTTATACCGACGAACGTTTGCGTACACATTGGTTTCATTTCCGAATCCTTCTTAAACACGCAAATTCGATGCGTTTGGTCCGGAAAATAACGAATTTACGCAGATACATCGATTTAGGTTGCAGGAAAACGATATAACTTTAAACCGACGGACTTTTTCGCTACTGTTGGTTTCACTTCCGAATCCTTCTTAAACACGTGAATTCGATGCGTTTGCTCCGCAAAATAACGAATGTACGCAGAAACATCGATTTCGCTTGCAGGAAACCGTTATAACTTTAAACCGACAAACGTCCGCGTACACGTTGGTTTCATTTACGAATCGTTCTTAGACACGCAAATTCGATGCGTTTGCTCCGGAAAATAACGATTTGGTGCAGATACATCGATTGCGGTTGCAGGAAAACGATATAACTTTATACCGACGAACGTTTTCGTACACGTTGGTTTCATTTCCGAATCCTTCTTAAACACGCGAATTCGATGCGTTTGCTCCTAAAAATAACGAATTGGTGCAGATACATCGATTTCGGTTGCAGGAAAACGATGTAACTTTAATCCGACGGAATTTTGCGCTACTGTTGGTTTCAGTTCCGAATCCTTCTTAAACACGCGAATTCGATGCGTTTGCTCCGCAAAATAACGAATTTACGCAGATACATCGATCTCGCTTGCAGGAAAACGATATAACTTTATACCGACGAACGTTTGCGTACACGTTGGTTTCATTTCCGAATCCCTCTCAAACACGGAAATTCGATGCGTTTGCTGCGCAAAATAACGAATGTACGCAGAAACATCGATTTCGCTTGCAGGAAACCGTTATAACTTTAAACCGACAAACGTCCGCGTACACGTTGGTTTCACTTCCGAATCATTCTTAAACACGCAAATTCGATGCGTTTGCTCCTAAAAATAACGAATTCGTGCAGGTACATCGATTTCGCTTGCAGGAAAACGTTATAACTTTAAACCGACAAACCTCCGCGTACACGTTGGTTTCATTTCCGAATCCCTCTCAAACACGCAAATTCGATGCGTTTGCTCCGGAAAATAACGAATTGGTGCAGATACATCGATTTCGGTTGCAGGAATACGATGTAACTTTAATCCGACGGACTTTTGCGCTACTGTTGGTTTCAGTTCCGAATCCTTCTTAAACACGCGAATTCGATGCGTTAGCTCCGCAAAATAACGAATTTACGCAGATACATCGATCTCGCTTGCAGGAAAACGATATAACTTTATACCGACGAACGTTTGCGTACACGTTGGTTTCATTTCCGAATCCCTCTCAAACACGCAAATTCGATGCGTTTGCTGCGCAAAATAACGAATGTACGCAGAAACATCGATTTCGCTTGCAGGAAACCGTTATAACTTTAAACCGACAAACGTCCGCGTACACGTTGGTTTCACTTCCGAATCATTCTTAAACACGCAAATTCGATGCGTTTGCTCCTAAAAATAACGAATTCGTGCAGGTACATCGATTTCGCTTGCAGGAAAACGTTATAACTTTAAACCGACAAACCTCCGCGTACACGTTGGTTTCATTTCCGAATCCCTCTCAAACACGCAAATTCGATGCGTTTGCTCCGGAAAATAACGAATTGGTGCAGATACATCGATTTCGGTTGCAGGAAAACGATGTAACTTTAAACCGACGGACTTTTTCGCTACTGTTGGTTTCAGTTCCGAATCCTTCTTAAACACGCGAATTCGATGCGTTTGCTCCGCAAAATAACGAATTTACGCAGATACATCGATTTAGGTTGCAGGAAAACGATATAACTTTAAACCGACGGACTTTTTCGCTACTGTTGGTTTCACTTCCGAATCCTTCTTAAACACGCGAATTCGATGCGTTTGCTCCGCAAAATAACGAATGTACGCAGAAACATCGATTTCGCTTGCAGGAAACCGTTATAACTTTAAACCGACAAACGTCCGCGTACACGTTGGTTTCATTTACGAATCGTTCTTAGACACGCAAATTCGATGCGTTTGCTCCGGAAAATAACGATTTGGTGCAGATACATCGATTGCGGTTGCAGGAAAACGATATAACTTTATACCGACGAACGTTTTCGTACACGTTGGTTTCATTTCCGAATCCTTCTTAAACACGCGAATTCGATGCGTTTGCTCCTAAAAATAACGAATTGGTGCAGATACATCGATTTCGGTTGCAGGAAAACGATGTAACTTTAATCCGACGGACTTTTGCGCTACTGTTGGTTTCAGTTCCGAATCCTTCTTAAACACGCGAATTCGATGCGTTTGCTCCGCAAAATAACGAATTTACGCAGATACATCGATCTCGCTTGCAGGAAAACGATATATCTTTATACCGACGAACGTTTGCGTACACGTTGGTTTCATTTCCGAATCCCTCTCAAACACGCAAATTCGATGCGTTTGCTGCGCAAAATAACGAATGTACGCAGAAACATCGATTTCGCTTGCAGGAAACCGTTATAACTTTAATCCGACAAACGTCCGCGTACACGTTGGTTTCACTTCCGAATCATTCTTAAACACGCAAATTCGATGCGTTTGCTCCGGAAAATAACGATTTGGTGCAGATACATCGATTTCGGTTGCAGGAAAACGATATAACTTTATACCGACGAACGTTTGCGTACACGTTGGTTTCATTTCCGAATCCCTCTCAAACACGCAAATTCGATGCGTTTGCTGCGCAAAATAACGAATGTACGCAGAAACATCGATTTCGCTTGCAGGAAACCGTTATAACTTTAAACCGACAAACGTCCGCGTACACGTTGGTTTCATTTACGAATTGTTCTCAAACACGCAAATTCGATGCGTTTGCTCCGGAAAATAACGAATTGGTGCAGATACATCGATTTCGGTTGCAGGAATACGATGTAACTTTAATCCGACGGACTTTTGCGCTACTGTTGGTTTCAGTTCCGAATCCTTCTTAAACACGCGAATTCGATGCGTTAGCTCCGCAAAATAACGAATTTACGCAGATACATCGATCTCGCTTGCAGGAAAACGATATAACTTTATACCGACGAACGTTTGCGTACACGTTGGTTTCATTTCCGAATCCCTCTCAAACACGCAAATTCGATGCGTTTGCTGCGCAAAATAACGAATGTACGCAGAAACATCGATTTCGCTTGCAGGAAACCGTTATAACTTTAAACCGACAAACGTCCGCGTACACGTTGGTTTCACTTCCGAATCATTCTTAAACACGCAAATTCGATGCGTTTGCTCCTAAAAATAACGAATTCGTGCAGGTACATCGATTTCGCTTGCAGGAAAACGTTATAACTTTAAACCGACAAACCTCCGCGTACACGTTGGTTTCATTTCCGAATCCCTCTCAAACACGCAAATTCGATGCGTTTGCTCCGGAAAATAACGAATTGGTGCAGATACATCGATTTCGGTTGCAGGAAAACGATGTAACTTTAAACCGACGGACTTTTTCGCTACTGTTGGTTTCAGTTCCGAATCCTTCTTAAACACGCGAATTCGATGCGTTTGCTCCGCAAAATAACGAATTTACGCAGATACATCGATTTAGGTTGCAGGAAAACGATATAACTTTAAACCGACGGACTTTTTCGCTACTGTTGGTTTCACTTCCGAATCCTTCTTAAACACGCGAATTCGATGCGTTTGCTCCGCAAAATAACGAATGTACGCAGAAACATCGATTTCGCTTGCAGGAAACCGTTATAACTTTAAACCGACAAACGTCCGCGTACACGTTGGTTTCATTTACGAATCGTTCTTAGACACGCAAATTCGATGCGTTTGCTCCGGAAAATAACGATTTGGTGCAGATACATCGATTGCGGTTGCAGGAAAACGATATAACTTTATACCGACGAACGTTTTCGTACACGTTGGTTTCATTTCCGAATCCTTCTTAAACACGCGAATTCGATGCGTTTGCTCCTAAAAATAACGAATTGGTGCAGATACATCGATTTCGGTTGCAGGAAAACGATGTAACTTTAATCCGACGGACTTTTGCGCTACTGTTGGTTTCAGTTCCGAATCCTTCTTAAACACGCGAATTCGATGCGTTTGCTCCGCAAAATAACGAATTTACGCAGATACATCGATCTCGCTTGCAGGAAAACGATATATCTTTATACCGACGAACGTTTGCGTACACGTTGGTTTCATTTCCGAATCCCTCTCAAACACGCAAATTCGATGCGTTTGCTGCGCAAAATAACGAATGTACGCAGAAACATCGATTTCGCTTGCAGGAAACCGTTATAACTTTAATCCGACAAACGTCCGCGTACACGTTGGTTTCACTTCCGAATCATTCTTAAACACGCAAATTCGATGCGTTTGCTCCGGAAAATAACGATTTGGTGCAGATACATCGATTTCGGTTGCAGGAAAACGATATAACTTTATACCGACGAACGTTTGCGTACACGTTGGTTTCATTTCCGAATCCCTCTCAAACACGCAAATTCGATGCGTTTGCTGCGCAAAATAACGAATGTACGCAGAAACATCGATTTCGCTTGCAGGAAACCGTTATAACTTTAAACCGACAAACGTCCGCGTACACGTTGGTTTCATTTACGAATTGTTCTTAAACACGCAAATTCGATGCGTTTGCTCCGGAAAATAACGATTTGGTGCAGATACATCGATCCCGCTTGCCGGAAAACGTTATAACTTTATACCGACGAACGCTTGCGTACACGTTGGTTTCACTTCCGAATCCTTCTTAAACACGCAAATTCGATGCGTTTGCTCCAAAAATAACGAATTCGTGCAGATACATCGATCTCGCTTGCTGGAAGCCGTTATAACTTTAAACCGACAAACGTCAGCGTACACGTTGGTTTGATTTCCGAATCGTTCTTAAACACGCAAATTCGATGCGTTTGCTCCGGAAAATAACGATTTGGTGCAGATACATCGATTTAGGTTGCAGGAAAACGATATAACTTTAAACCGACGGACTTTTTCGCTACTGTTGGTTTCACTTCCGAATCCTTCTTAAACACGCGAATTCGATGTGTTTGCTTCGCAGAATAACGAATTTACGCAGATACACCGATCTCGCTTGCAGGAAGCCGTTATAACTTTAAACCGACAAACGTCCGCGTACACGTTGGTTTCATTTACGAATCGTTCTTAGACACGCAAATTCGATGCGTTTGCTCCGGAAAATAACGAATTGGTGCAGATACATCGATTTCGGTTGCAGGAAAACGATATAACTTTATACCGACGAACGTTTGCGTACACGTTGGTTTCATTTCCGAATCCTTCTTAAACACGCGAATTCGATGCGTTTGCTCCGCAAAATAACGAATTTGCGCAGATACATCGATTTCGCTTGCAGGAAAACGTTATAACTTTAAACCGACAAACGTCCGCGTACACGTTGGTTTCATTTCCGAATCGTTCTTAAACACGCAAATTCGATGCGTTTGCTCCGGAAAATAACGATTTGGTGCAGATACATCGATCCCGCTTGCCGGAAAACGTTATAACTTTATACCGACGAACGTTTGCGTACACGTTGGTTCCACTTCCGAATCCTTCATAAACACGCAAATTCGATGCGTTTGCTCCTAAAAATAACGAATTCGTGCAGATACATCGATTTCGCTTGCAGGAAAACGTTATTACTTTAAACCGACAAAGGTCCGCGTACACGTCGGTTTCATTTCCGAATCCCTCTCAAACACGCAATTTCGTTGCGTTTGCTCCGGAAAATAACGAATTGGCGAAGATACATCGATTTCGGTTGCAGGAAAACGATATAACTTTATACCGACGAACGTTTTCGTACACGTTGGTTTCATTTCCGAATCCTTCTTAAACACGCGAATTCGATGCGTTTGCTCCTAAAAATGACGAATTCGTGCAGATACATCGATCTCGCTTGCAGGAAGCCGTTATAACTTTAAACCGACCAACGTCAGCGTACACGTTGGTTTGATTTCCGTATCGTTCTTAAACACGCAAATTCGATGCGTTTGCTCCGGAAAATAACGATTTGGTGCAGATACATCGATCCCGCTTGCCGGAAAACGTTATAACTTTATACCGACGAACGTTTGCGTACACATTGGTTTCATTTCCGAATCCTTCTTAAACACGCAAATTCGATGCGTTTGGTCCGGAAAATAACGAATTTACGCAGATACATCGATTTAGGTTGCAGGAAAACGATATAACTTTAAACCGACGGACTTTTGCGCTACTGTTGGTTTCAGTTCCGAATCCTTCTTAAACACGCGAATTCGATGCGTTTGCTCCGCAAAATAACGAATTTACGCAGATACATCGATTTCGCTTGCAGGAAACCGTTATAACTTTAAACCGACAAACGTCCGCGTACACGTTGGTTTCATTTACGAATCGTTCTTAAACACGCAAATTCGATGCGTTTGCTCCGGAAAATAACGAATTGGTGCAGGTACATCGATTTCGGTTGCAGGAATACGATGTAACTTTAATCCGACGGACTTTTGCGCTACTGTTGGTTTCAGTTCCGAATCCTTCTTAAACACGCGAATTCGATGCGTTTGCTCCGCAAAATAACGAATTTACGCAGATACATCGATCTCGCTTGCAGGAAAACGATATAACTTTATACCGACGAACGTTTGCGTACACGTTGGTTTCATTTCCGAATCCCTCTCAAACACGCAAATTCGATGCGTTTGCTGCGCAAAATAACGAATGTACGCAGAAACATCGATTTCGCTTGCAGGAAACCGTTATAACTTTAAACCGACAAACGTCCGCGTACACGTTGGTTTCACTTCCGAATCATTCTTAAACACGCAAATTCGATGCGTTTGCTCCTAAAAATAACGAATTCGTGCAGGTACATCGATTTCGCTTGCAGGAAAACGTTATAACTTTAAACCGACAAACCTCCGCGTACACGTTGGTTTCATTTCCGAATCCCTCTCAAACACGCAAATTCGATGCGTTTGCTCCGGAAAATAACGAATTTACGCAGATACATCGATTTAGGTTGCAGGAAAACGATATAACTTTAAACCGACGGACTTTTTCGCTACTGTTGGTTTCACTTCCGAATCCTTCTTAAACACGCGAATTCGATGCGTTTGCTCCGCAAAATAACGAATGTACGCAGAAACATCGATTTCGCTTGCAGGAAACCGTTATAACTTTAAACCGACAAACGTCCGCGTACACGTTGGTTTCATTTACGAATCGTTCTTAGACACGCAAATTCGATGCGTTTGCTCCGGAAAATAACGATTTGGTGCAGATACATCGATTGCGGTTGCAGGAAAACGATATAACTTTATACCGACGAACGTTTTCGTACACGTTGGTTTCATTTCCGAATCCTTCTTAAACACGCGAATTCGATGCGTTTGCTCCGCAAAATAACGAATTTACGCAGATACATCGATTTAGGTTGCAGGAAAACGATATAACTTTAAACCGACGGACTTTTTCGCTACTGTTGGTTTCACTTCCGAATCCTTCTTAAACACGCGAATTCGATGCGTTTGCTCCGCAAAATAACGAATGTACGCAGAAACATCGATTTCGCTTGCAGGAAACCGTTATAACTTTAAACCGACAAACGTCCGCGTACACGTTGGTTTCATTTACGAATCGTTCTTAGACACGCAAATTCGATGCGTTTGCTCCGGAAAATAACGATTTGGTGCAGATACATCGATTGCGGTTGCAGGAAAACGATATAACTTTATACCGACGAACGTTTTCGTACACGTTGGTTTCATTTCCGAATCCTTCTTAAACAAGCGAATTCGATGCGTTTGCTCCTAAAAATAACGAATTGGTGCAGATACATCGATTTCGGTTGCAGGAAAACGATGTAACTTTAATCCGACGGACTTTTGCGCTACTGTTGGTTTCAGTTCCGAATCCTTCTTAAACACGCGAATTCGATGCGTTTGCTCCGCAAAATAACGAATTTACGCAGATACATCGATCTCGCTTGCAGGAAAACGATATAACTTTAAACCGACAAACGTCCGCGTACACGTTGGTTTCATTTACGAATCGTTCTTAGACACGCAAATTCGATGCGTTTGCTCCGGAAAATAACGATTTGGTGCAGATACATCGATTGCGGTTGCAGGAAAACGATATAACTTTATACCGACGAACGTTTTCGTACACGTTGGTTTCATTTCCGAATCCTTCTTAAACAAGCGAATTCGATGCGTTTGCTCCTAAAAATAACGAATTGGTGCAGATACATCGATTTCGGTTGCAGGAAAACGATGTAACTTTAATCCGACGGACTTTTGCGCTACTGTTGGTTTCAGTTCCGAATCCTTCTTAAACACGCGAATTCGATGCGTTTGCTCCGCAAAATAACGAATTTACGCAGATACATCGATCTCGCTTGCAGGAAAACGATATAACTTTATACCGACGAACGTTTGCGTACACGTTGGTTTCATTTCCGAATCCCTCTCAAACACGCAAATTCGATGCGTTTGCTGCGCAAAATAACGAATGTACGCAGAAACATCGATTTCGCTTGCAGGAAACCGTTATAACTTTAATCCGACAAACGTCCGCGTACACGTTGGTTTCACTTCCGAATCATTCTTAAACACGCAAATTCGATGCGTTTGTTCCGGAAAATAACGATTTGGTGCAGATACATCGATTTCGGTTGCAGGAAAACGATATAACTTTATACCGACGAACGTTTGCGTACACGTTGGTTTCATTTCCGAATCCCTCTCAAACACGCAAATTCGATGCGTTTGCTGCGCAAAATAACGAATGTACGCAGAAACATCGATTTCGCTTGCAGGAAGCCGTTATAACTTTAAACCGTCAAACGTCCGCGTACACGTTGGTTTGATTTCCGAATCGTTCTTAAACACGCAAATTCGATGCGTTTGCTCCGGAAAATAACGATTTGGTGCAGATACATCGATCCCGCTTGCCGGAAAACGTTATAACTTTATACCGACGAACGCTTGCGTACACGTTGGTTTCACTTCCGAATCCTTCTTAAACAAGCACATTCGATGCGTTTGCTCCTAAAAATAACGAATTGGTGCAGATACATCGATTTCGGTTGCAGGAAAACGATGTAACTTTAATCCGACGGACTTTTGCGCTACTGTTGGTTTCAGTTCCGAATCCTTCTTAAACACGCGAATTCGATGCGTTTGCTCCGCAAAATAACGAATTTACGCAGATACATCGATCTCGCTTGCAGGAAAACGATATAACTTTATACCGACGAACGTTTGCGTACACGTTGGTTTCATTTCCGAATCCCTCTCAAACACGCAAATTCGATGCGTTTGCTGCGCAAAATAACGAATGTCCGCAGAAACATCGATTTCGCTTGCAGGAAACCGTTATAACTTTAAACCGACAAACGTCCGCGTACACGTTGGTTTCATTTACGAATCGTTCTTAAACACGCAAATTCGATGCGTTTGCTCCGGTAAATAACGATTTGGTGCAGATACATCGATCCCGCTTGCCGGAAAACGTTATAACTTTATACCGACGAACGCTTGCGTACACGTTGGTTTCACTTCCGAATCCTTCTTAAACAAGCAAATTCGATGCGTTTGCTCCTAAAAATAACGAATTGGTGCAGATACATCGATTTCGGATGCAGGAAAACGATGTAACTTTAATCCGACGGACTTTTGCGCTACTGTTGGTTTCAGTTCCGAATCCTTCTTAAACACGCGAATTCGATGCGTTTGCTCCGCAAAATAACGAATTTACGCAGATACATCGATCTCGCTTGCAGGAAAACGATATAACTTTATACCGACGAACGTTTGCGTACACGTTGGTTTCATTTCCGAATCCCTCTCAAACACGCAAATTCGATGCGTTTGCTGCGCAAAATAACGAATGTACGCAGAAACATCGATTTCGCTTGCAGGAAACCGTTATAACTTTAAACCGACAAACGTCCGCGTTCACGTTGGTTTCATTTACGAATCGTTCTTAAACACGCAAATTCGATGCGTTTGCTCCGGTAAATAACGATTTGGTGCAGATACATCGATCCCGCTTGCCGGAAAACGTTATAACTTTATACCGACGAACGCTTGCGTACACGTTGGTTTCACTTCCGAATCCTTCTTAAACACGCAAATTCGATGCGTTTGCTCCTAAAAATAACGAATTCGTGCAGATAGATCGATTTCGCTTGCAGGAAGCCGTTATAACTTTAAACCGTCAAACGTCCGCGTACACGTTGGTTTGATTTCCGAATCGTTCTTAAACACGCAAATTCGATGCGTTTGCTCCGGAAAATAACGATTTGGTGCAGATACATCGATCCCGCTTGCCGGAAAACGTTATAACTTTATACCGACGAACGCTTGCGTACACGTTGGTTTCACTTCCGAATCCTTCTTAAACAAGCACATTCGATGCGTTTGCTCCTAAAAATAACGAATTGGTGCAGATACATCGATTTCGGTTGCAGGAAAACGATGTAACTTTAATCCGACGGACTTTTGCGCTACTGTTGGTTTCAGTTCCGAATCCTTCTTAAACACGCGAATTCGATGCGTTTGCTCCGCAAAATAACGAATTTACGCAGATACATCGATCTCGCTTGCAGGAAAACGATATAACTTTATACCGGCGAACGTTTGCGTACACGTTGGTTTCATTTCCGAATCCTCCTTAAACACGCAAATTCGATGCGTTTGCTCCGCAAAATAACGAATTTACGCATATACATCGATCTCGCTTGCAGGAAGCCGTTATAACTTTAAACCGACAAACGTCCGCGTACACGTTGGATTGATTTCCGAATCGTTCTTAAACACGCAAATTCGATGCGTTTGCTCCTAAAAATAACGAATTCGTGCAGATACATCGATTTCGCTTGCAGGAAAACGTTATAACTTTAAACCGACAAACGTCCGCGTACACGTTGGTTTCATTTACGAATCGTTCTTAAACACGCAAATTCGATGCGTTTGCTCCGGAAAATAACGATTTGGTGCAGATACATCGATCCCGCTTGCCGGAAAACGTTATAACTTTATACCGACGAACGCTTGCGTACACGTTGGTTTCACTTCCGAATCCTTCTTAAACAAGCAAATTCGATGCGTTTGCTCCTAAAAATAACGAATTGGTGCAGATACATCGATTTCGGTTGCAGGAAAACGATGTAACTTTAATCCGACGGACTTTTGCGCTACTGTTGGTTTCAGTTCCGAATCCTTCTTAAACACGCGAATTCGATGCGTTTGCTCCGCAAAATAACGAATTTACGCAGATACATCGATCTCGCTTGCAGGAAAACGATATAACTTTATACCGACGAACGTTTGCGTACACGTTGGTTTCATTTCCGAATCGTTCTTAAACACGCAAATTCGATGCGTTTGCTGCGCAAAATAACGAATGTACGCAGAAACATCGATCCCGCTTGCCGGAAAACGTTATAACTTTATACCGACGAACGCTTGCGTACACGTTGGTTTCACTTCCGAATCCTTCTTAAACAAGCACATTCGATGCGTTTGCTCCTAAAAATAACGAATTGGTGCAGATACATCGATTTCGGTTGCAGGAAAACGATGTAACTTTAATCCGACGGACTTTTGCGCTACTGTTGGTTTCAGTTCCGAATCCTTCTTAAACACGCGAATTCGATGCGTTTGCTCCGCAAAATAACGAATTTACGCAGATACATCGATCTCGCTTGCAGGAAAACGATATAACTTTATACCGGCGAACGTTTGCGTACACGTTGGTTTCATTTCCGAATCCTCCTTAAACACGCAAATTCGATGCGTTTGCTCCGCAATATAACGAATGTACGCAGAAACATCGATTTCGCTTGCAGGAAACCGTTATAACTTTAAACCGACGAACTTCCGCGTACACGTTGGTTTCATTTCCGAATCCTTCTTAAACACGCAAATTCGATGCGTTTGGTCTGGAAAATAACGAATTGGTGCAGATACATCGATTTAGGTTGCAGAAAAAGGATATAACTGTAAACCGACGGACTTTTGCGCTACTGTTGGTTTCACTTCCGAATCCTTCTTAAACACGCGAATTCGATGTGTTTGCTCCGCAAAATAACGAATTTACGCATATACATCGATCTCGCTTGCAGGAAGCCGTTATTACTTTAAACCGACAAACGTCCGCGTACACGTTGGTTTGATTTCCGAATCGTTCTTAAACACGCAAATTCGATGCGTTTGCTCCTAAAAATAACGAATTCGTGCAGATACATCGATTTCGCTTGCAGGAAAACGTTATAACTTTAAACCGACAAACGTCCGCGTACACGTTGGTTTCATTTACGAATCGTTCTTAAACACGCAAATTCGATGCGTTTGCTCCGGAAAATAACGATTTGGTGCAGATACATCGATCCCGCTTGCCGGAAAACGTTATAACTTTATACCGTCGAACGCTTGCGTATACGTTGGTTTCACTTCCGAATACTTCTTAAACACGCAAATTCGATGCGTTTGCTCCTAAAAATAACGAATTGGTGCAGATACATCGATTTCGCTTGCAGGAAGCCGTTATAACTTTACACCGACAAACGTCCGCGTACACGTTGGTTTGATTTCCGAATCGTTCTTAAACACGCAAATTCGATGCGTTTGCTCCGGAAAATAACGATTTGGTGCAGACACATCGATCCCGCTTGCCGGAAAACGTTATAACTTTATACCGACGAACGTTTGCGTACACATTGGATTCATTTCCGAATCCTTCTTAAACACGCGAATTCGATGCGTTTGCTCCGCAAAATAACGAATGTACGCAGAAACATCGATTTCGCTTGCAGGAAACCGTTATAACTTTAAACCGACAAACGTCCGCGTACACGTTGGTTTCATTTACGAATCGTTCTTAGACACGCAAATTCGATGCGTTTGCTCCGGAAAATAACGATTTGGTGCAGATACATCGATTGCGGTTGCAGGAAAACGATATAACTTTATACCGACGAACGTTTTCGTACACGTTGGTTTCATTTCCGAATCCTTCTTAAACACGCGAATTCGATGCGTTTGCTCCTAAAAATAACGAATTGGTGCAGATACATCGATTTCGGTTGCAGGAAAACGATGTAACTTTAATCCGACGGACTTTTGCGCTACTGTTGGTTTCAGTTCCGAATCCTTCTTAAACACGCGAATTCGATGCGTTTGCTCCGCAAAATAACGAATTTACGCAGATACATCGATCTCGCTTGCAGGAAAACGATATAACTTTATACCGACGAACGTTTGCGTACACGTTGGTTTCATTTCCGAATCCCTCTCAAACACGGAAATTCGATGCGTTTGCTGCGCAAAATAACGAATGTACGCAGAAACATCGATTTCGCTTGCAGGAAACCGTTATAACTTTAAACCGACAAACGTCCGCGTACACGTTGGTTTCACTTCCGAATCATTCTTAAACACGCAAATTCGATGCGTTTGCTCCTAAAAATAACGAATTCGTGCAGGTACATCGATTTCGCTTGCAGGAAAACGTTATAACTTTAAACCGACAAACCTCCGCGTACACGTTGGTTTCATTTCCGAATCCCTCTCAAACACGCAAATTCGATGCGTTTGCTCCGGAAAATAACGAATTGGTGCAGATACATCGATTTCGGTTGCAGGAATACGATGTAACTTTAATCCGACGGACTTTTGCGCTACTGTTGGTTTCAGTTCCGAATCCTTCTTAAACACGCGAATTCGATGCGTTAGCTCCGCAAAATAACGAATTTACGCAGATACATCGATCTCGCTTGCAGGAAAACGATATAACTTTATACCGACGAACGTTTGCGTACACGTTGGTTTCATTTCCGAATCCCTCTCAAACACGCAAATTCGATGCGTTTGCTGCGCAAAATAACGAATGTACGCAGAAACATCGATTTCGCTTGCAGGAAACCGTTATAACTTTAAACCGACAAACGTCCGCGTACACGTTGGTTTCACTTCCGAATCATTCTTAAACACGCAAATTCGATGCGTTTGCTCCTAAAAATAACGAATTCGTGCAGGTACATCGATTTCGCTTGCAGGAAAACGTTATAACTTTAAACCGACAAACCTCCGCGTACACGTTGGTTTCATTTCCGAATCCCTCTCAAACACGCAAATTCGATGCGTTTGCTCCGGAAAATAACGAATTGGTGCAGATACATCGATTTCGGTTGCAGGAAAACGATGTAACTTTAAACCGACGGACTTTTTCGCTACTGTTGGTTTCAGTTCCGAATCCTTCTTAAACACGCGAATTCGATGCGTTTGCTCCGCAAAATAACGAATTTACGCAGATACATCGATTTAGGTTGCAGGAAAACGATATAACTTTAAACCGACGGACTTTTTCGCTACTGTTGGTTTCACTTCCGAATCCTTCTTAAACACGCGAATTCGATGCGTTTGCTCCGCAAAATAACGAATGTACGCAGAAACATCGATTTCGCTTGCAGGAAACCGTTATAACTTTAAACCGACAAACGTCCGCGTACACGTTGGTTTCATTTACGAATCGTTCTTAGACACGCAAATTCGATGCGTTTGCTCCGGAAAATAACGATTTGGTGCAGATACATCGATTGCGGTTGCAGGAAAACGATATAACTTTATACCGACGAACGTTTTCGTACACGTTTGTTTCATTTCCGAATCCTTCTTAAACACGCGAATTCGATGCGTTTGCTCCTAAAAATAACGAATTGGTGCAGATACATCGATTTCGGTTGCAGGAAAACGATGTAACTTTAATCCGACGGACTTTTGCGCTACTGTTGGTTTCAGTTCCGAATCCTTCTTAAACACGCGAATTCGATGCGTTTGCTCCGCAAAATAACGAATTTACGCAGATACATCGATCTCGCTTGCAGGAAAACGATATATCTTTATACCGACGAACGTTTGCGTACACGTTGGTTTCATTTCCGAATCCCTCTCAAACACGCAAATTCGATGCGTTTGCTGCGCAAAATAACGAATGTACGCAGAAACATCGATTTCGCTTGCAGGAAACCGTTATAACTTTAATCCGACAAACGTCCGCGTACACGTTGGTTTCACTTCCGAATCATTCTTAAACACGCAAATTCGATGCGTTTGCTCCGGAAAATAACGATTTGGTGCAGATACATCGATTACGGTTGCAGGAAAACGATATAACTTTATACCGACGAACGTTTGCGTACACGTTGGTTTCATTTCCGAATCCCTCTCAAACACGCAAATTCGATGCGTTTGCTGCGCAAAATAACGAATGTACGCAGAAACATCGATTTCGCTTGCAGGAAACCGTTATAACTTTAAACCGACAAACGTCCGCGTACACGTTGGTTTCATTTACGAATTGTTCTTAAACACGCAAATTCGATGCGTTTGCTCCGGAAAATAACGATTTGGTGCAGATACATCGATCCCGCTTGCCGGAAAACGTTATAACTTTATACCGACGAACGCTTGCGTACACGTTGGTTTCACTTCCGAATCCTTCTTAAACACGCAAATTCGATGCGTTTGCTCCAAAAATAACGAATTCGTGCAGATACATCGATCTCGCTTGCTGGAAGCCGTTATAACTTTAAACCGACAAACGTCAGCGTACACGTTGGTTTGATTTCCGAATCGTTCTTAAACACGCAAATTCGATGCGTTTGCTCCGGAAAATAACGATTTGGTGCAGATACATCGATTTAGGTTGCAGGAAAACGATATAACTTTAAACCGACGGACTTTTTCGCTACTGTTGGTTTCACTTCCGAATCCTTCTTAAACACGCGAATTCGATGTGTTTGCTTCGCAGAATAACGAATTTACGCAGATACACCGATCTCGCTTGCAGGAAGCCGTTATAACTTTAAACCGACAAACGTCCGCGTACACGTTGGTTTCATTTACGAATCGTTCTTAGACACGCAAATTCGATGCGTTTGCTCCGGAAAATAACGAATTGGTGCAGATACATCGATTTCGGTTGCAGGAAAACGATATAACTTTATACCGACGAACGTTTGCGTACACGTTGGTTTCATTTCCGAATCCTTCTTAAACACGCGAATTCGATGCGTTTGCTCCGCAAAATAACGAATTTGCGCAGATACATCGATTTCGCTTGCAGGAAAACGTTATAACTTTAAACCGACAAACGTCCGCGTACACGTTGGTTTCATTTCCGAATCGTTCTTAAACACGCAAATTCGATGCGTTTGCTCCGGAAAATAACGATTTGGTGCAGATACATCGATCCCGCTTGCCGGAAAACGTTATAACTTTATACCGACGAACGTTTGCGTACACGTTGGTTCCACTTCCGAATCCTTCATAAACACGCAAATTCGATGCGTTTGCTCCTAAAAATAACGAATTCGTGCAGATACATCGATTTCGCTTGCAGGAAAACGTTATTACTTTAAACCGACAAAGGTCCGCGTACACGTCGGTTTCATTTCCGAATCCCTCTCAAACACGCAATTTCGTTGCGTTTGCTCCGGAAAATAACGAATTGGCGAAGATACATCGATTTCGGTTGCAGGAAAACGATATAACTTTATACCGACGAACGTTTTCGTACACGTTGGTTTCATTTCCGAATCCTTCTTAAACACGCGAATTCGATGCGTTTGCTCCTAAAAATGACGAATTCGTGCAGATACATCGATCTCGCTTGCAGGAAGCCGTTATAACTTTAAACCGACCAACGTCAGCGTACACGTTGGTTTGATTTCCGTATCGTTCTTAAACACGCAAATTCGATGCGTTTGCTCCGGAAAATAACGATTTGGTGCAGATACATCGATCCCGCTTGCCGGAAAACGTTATAACTTTATACCGACGAACGTTTGCGTACACATTGGTTTCATTTCCGAATCCTTCTTAAACACGCAAATTCGATGCGTTTGGTCCGGAAAATAACGAATTTACGCAGATACATCGATTTAGGTTGCAGGAAAACGATATAACTTTAAACCGACGGACTTTTGCGCTACTGTTGGTTTCAGTTCCGAATCCTTCTTAAACACGCGAATTCGATGCGTTTGCTCCGCAAAATAACGAATTTACGCAGATACATCGATTTCGCTTGCAGGAAACCGTTATAACTTTAAACCGACAAACGTCCGCGTACACGTTGGTTTCATTTACGAATCGTTCTTAAACACGCAAATTCGATGCGTTTGCTCCGGAAAATAACGAATTGGTGCAGGTACATCGATTTCGGTTGCAGGAATACGATGTAACTTTAATCCGACGGACTTTTGCGCTACTGTTGGTTTCAGTTCCGAATCCTTCTTAAACACGCGAATTCGATGCGTTTGCTCCGCAAAATAACGAATTTACGCAGATACATCGATCTCGCTTGCAGGAAAACGATATAACTTTATACCGACGAACGTTTGCGTACACGTTGGTTTCATTTCCGAATCCCTCTCAAACACGCAAATTCGATGCGTTTGCTGCGCAAAATAACGAATGTACGCAGAAACATCGATTTCGCTTGCAGGAAACCGTTATAACTTTAAACCGACAAACGTCCGCGTACACGTTGGTTTCACTTCCGAATCATTCTTAAACACGCAAATTCGATGCGTTTGCTCCTAAAAATAACGAATTCGTGCAGGTACATCGATTTCGCTTGCAGGAAAACGTTATAACTTTAAACCGACAAACCTCCGCGTACACGTTGGTTTCATTTCCGAATCCCTCTCAAACACGCAAATTCGATGCGTTTGCTCCGGAAAATAACGAATTTACGCAGATACATCGATTTAGGTTGCAGGAAAACGATATAACTTTAAACCGACGGACTTTTTCGCTACTGTTGGTTTCACTTCCGAATCCTTCTTAAACACGCGAATTCGATGCGTTTGCTCCGCAAAATAACGAATGTACGCAGAAACATCGATTTCGCTTGCAGGAAACCGTTATAACTTTAAACCGACAAACGTCCGCGTACACGTTGGTTTCATTTACGAATCGTTCTTAGACACGCAAATTCGATGCGTTTGCTCCGGAAAATAACGATTTGGTGCAGATACATCGATTGCGGTTGCAGGAAAACGATATAACTTTATACCGACGAACGTTTTCGTACACGTTGGTTTCATTTCCGAATCCTTCTTAAACACGCGAATTCGATGCGTTTGCTCCGCAAAATAACGAATTTACGCAGATACATCGATTTAGGTTGCAGGAAAACGATATAACTTTAAACCGACGGACTTTTTCGCTACTGTTGGTTTCACTTCCGAATCCTTCTTAAACACGCGAATTCGATGCGTTTGCTCCGCAAAATAACGAATGTACGCAGAAACATCGATTTCGCTTGCAGGAAACCGTTATAACTTTAAACCGACAAACGTCCGCGTACACGTTGGTTTCATTTACGAATCGTTCTTAGACACGCAAATTCGATGCGTTTGCTCCGGAAAATAACGATTTGGTGCAGATACATCGATTGCGGTTGCAGGAAAACGATATAACTTTATACCGACGAACGTTTTCGTACACGTTGGTTTCATTTCCGAATCCTTCTTAAACAAGCGAATTCGATGCGTTTGCTCCTAAAAATAACGAATTGGTGCAGATACATCGATTTCGGTTGCAGGAAAACGATGTAACTTTAATCCGACGGACTTTTGCGCTACTGTTGGTTTCAGTTCCGAATCCTTCTTAAACACGCGAATTCGATGCGTTTGCTCCGCAAAATAACGAATGTACGCAGAAACATCGATTTCGCTTGCAGGAAACCGTTATAACTTTAAACCGACAAACGTCCGCGTACACGTTGGTTTCATTTACGAATCGTTCTTAGACACGCAAATTCGATGCGTTTGCTCCGGAAAATAACGATTTGGTGCAGATACATCGATTGCGGTTGCAGGAAAACGATATAACTTTATACCGACGAACGTTTTCGTACACGTTGGTTTCATTTCCGAATCCTTCTTAAACAAGCGAATTCGATGCGTTTGCTCCTAAAAATAACGAATTGGTGCAGATACATCGATTTCGGTTGCAGGAAAACGATGTAACTTTAATCCGACGGACTTTTGCGCTACTGTTGGTTTCAGTTCCGAATCCTTCTTAAACACGCGAATTCGATGCGTTTGCTCCGCAAAATAACGAATTTACGCAGATACATCGATCTCGCTTGCAGGAAAACGATATAACTTTATACCGACGAACGTTTGCGTACACGTTGGTTTCATTTCCGAATCCCTCTCAAACACGCAAATTCGATGCGTTTGCTGCGCAAAATAACGAATGTACGCAGAAACATCGATTTCGCTTGCAGGAAACCGTTATAACTTTAATCCGACAAACGTCCGCGTACACGTTGGTTTCACTTCCGAATCATTCTTAAACACGCAAATTCGATGCGTTTGCTCCGGAAAATAACGATTTGGTGCAGATACATCGATTTCGGTTGCAGGAAAACGATATAACTTTATACCGACGAACGTTTGCGTACACGTTGGTTTCATTTCCGAATCCCTCTCAAACACGCAAATTCGATGCGTTTGCTGCGCAAAATAACGAATGTACGCAGAAACATCGATTTCGCTTGCAGGAAGCCGTTATAACTTTAAACCGTCAAACGTCCGCGTACACGTTGGTTTGATTTCCGAATCGTTCTTAAACACGCAAATTCGATGCGTTTGCTCCGGAAAATAACGATTTGGTGCAGATACATCGATCCCGCTTGCCGGAAAACGTTATAACTTTATACCGACGAACGCTTGCGTACACGTTGGTTTCACTTCCGAATCCTTCTTAAACAAGCACATTCGATGCGTTTGCTCCTAAAAATAACGAATTGGTGCAGATACATCGATTTCGGTTGCAGGAAAACGATGTAACTTTAATCCGACGGACTTTTGCGCTACTGTTGGTTTCAGTTCCGAATCCTTCTTAAACACGCGAATTCGATGCGTTTGCTCCGCAAAATAACGAATTTACGCAGATACATCGATCTCGCTTGCAGGAAAACGATATAACTTTATACCGACGAACGTTTGCGTACACGTTGGTTTCATTTCCGAAGCCCTCTCAAACACGCAAATTCGATGCGTTTGCTGCGCAAAATAACGAATGTCCGCAGAAACATCGATTTCGCTTGCAGGAAACCGTTATAACTTTAAACCGACAAACGTCCGCGTACACGTTGGTTTCATTTACGAATCGTTCTTAAACACGCAAATTCGATGCGTTTGCTCCGGTAAATAACGATTTGGTGCAGATACATCGATCCCGCTTGCCGGAAAACGTTATAACTTTATACCGACGAACGCTTGCGTACACGTTGGTTTCACTTCCGAATCCTTCTTAAACAAGCAAATTCGATGCGTTTGCTCCTAAAAATAACGAATTGGTGCAGATACATCGATTTCGGTTGCAGGAAAACGATGTAACTTTAATCCGACGGACTTTTGCGCTACTGTTGGTTTCAGTTCCGAATCCTTCTTAAACACGCGAATTCGATGCGTTTGCTCCGCAAAATAACGAATTTACGCAGATACATCGATCTCGCTTGCAGGAAAACGATATAACTTTATACCGACGAACGTTTGCGTACACGTTGGTTTCATTTCCGAATCCCTCTCAAACACGCAAATTCGATGCGTTTGCTGCGCAAAATAACGAATGTACGCAGAAACATCGATTTCGCTTGCAGGAAACCGTTATAACTTTAAACCGACAAACGTCCGCGTTCACGTTGGTTTCATTTACGAATCGTTCTTAAACACGCAAATTCGATGCGTTTGCTCCGGTAAATAACGATTTGGTGCAGATACATCGATCCCGCTTGCCGGAAAACGTTATAACTTTATACCGACGAACGCTTGCGTACACGTTGGTTTCACTTCCGAATCCTTCTTAAACACGCAAATTCGATGCGTTTGCTCCTAAAAATAACGAATTCGTGCAGATAGATCGATTTCGCTTGCAGGAAGCCGTTATAACTTTAAACCGTCAAACGTCCGCGTACACGTTGGTTTGATTTCCGAATCGTTCTTAAACACGCAAATTCGATGCGTTTGCTCCGGAAAATAACGATTTGGTGCAGATACATCGATCCCGCTTGCCGGAAAACGTTATAACTTTATACCGACGAACGCTTGCGTACACGTTGGTTTCACTTCCGAATCCTTCTTAAACAAGCACATTCGATGCGTTTGCTCCTAAAAATAACGAATTGGTGCAGATACATCGATTTCGGTTGCAGGAAAACGATGTAACTTTAATCCGACGGACTTTTGCGCTACTGTTGGTTTCAGTTCCGAATCCTTCTTAAACACGCGAATTCGATGCGTTTGCTCCGCAAAATAACGAATTTACGCAGATACATCGATCTCGCTTGCAGGAAAACGATATAACTTTATACCGGCGAACGTTTGCGTACACGTTGGTTTCATTTCCGAATCCTCCTTAAACACGCAAATTCGATGCGTTTGCTCCGCAATATAACGAATGTACGCAGAAACATCGATTTCGCTTGCAGGAAACCGTTATAACTTTAAACCGACGAACTTCCGCGTACACGTTGGTTTCATTTCCGAATCCTTCTTAAACACGCAAATTCGATGCGTTTGGTCTGGAAAATAACGAATTGGTGCAGATACATCGATTTAGGTTGCAGAAAAAGGATATAACTGTAAACCGACGGACTTTTGCGCTACTGTTGGTTTCACTTCCGAATCCTTCTTAAACACGCGAATTCGATGTGTTTGCTCCGCAAAATAACGAATTTACGCATATACATCGATCTCGCTTGCAGGAAGCCGTTATTACTTTAAACCGACAAACGTCAGCGTACACGTTGGTTTGATTTCCGAATCGTTCTTAAACACGCAAATTCGATGCGTTTGCTCCTAAAAATAACGAATTCGTGCAGATACATCGATTTCGCTTGCAGGAAAACGTTATAACTTTAAACCGACAAACGTCCGCGTACACGTTGGTTTCATTTACGAATCGTTCTTAAACACGCAAATTCGATGCGTTTGCTCCGGAAAATAACGATTTGGTGCAGATACATCGATCCCGCTTGCCGGAAAACGTTATAACTTTATACCGTCGAACGCTTGCGTATACGTTGGTTTCACTTCCGAATACTTCTTAAACACGCAAATTCGATGCGTTTGCTCCTAAAAATAACGAATTGGTGCAGATACATCGATTTCGCTTGCAGGAAGCCGTTATAACTTTACACCGACAAACGTACGCGTACACGTTGGTTTGATTTCCGAATCGTTCTTAAACACGCAAATTCGATGCGTTTGCTCCGGAAAATAACGATTTGGTGCAGACACATCGATCCCGCTTGCCGGAAAACGTTATAACTTTATACCGACGAACGTTTGCGTACACATTGGATTCATTTCCGAATCCTTCTTAAACACGCAAATTCGATGCGTTTGCTCCTAAAAATAACGAATTGGTGCAGATACATCGATTTAGGTTGCAGGAAGCCGTTATAACTTTAAACCGTCAAACGTCCGCGTACACGTTGGTTTGATTTCCGAATCGTTCTTAAACACGCAAATTCGATGCGTTTGCTCCGGAAAATAACGATTTGGTGCAGATACATCGATCCCGCTTGCCGGAAAACGTTATAACTTTATACCGACGAACGATTGCGTACACGTTGGTTTCACTTCCGAATCCTTCTTAAACAAGCACATTCGATGCGTTTGCTCCTAAAAATAACGAATTGGTGCAGATACATCGATTTCGGTTGCAGGAAAACGATGTAACTTTAATCCGACGAACTTTTGCGCTACTGTTGGTTTCAGTTCCGAATCCTTCTTAAAGACGCGAATTCGATGCGTTTGCTCCGCAAAATAACGAATTTACGCAGATACATCGATCTCGCTTGCAGGAAAACGATATAACTTTATACCGGCGAACGTTTGCGTACACGTTGGTTTCATTTCCGAATCCTCCTTAAACACTCAAATTCGATGCGTTTGCTCCGCAATATAACGAATGTACGCAGAAACATCGATTTCGCTTGCAGGAAACCGTTATAACTTTAAACCGACGAACTTCCGCGTACACGTTGGTTTCATTTCCGAATCCTTCTTAAACACGCGAATTCGATGCGTTTGCTCCTAAAAATAACGAATTCGTGCAGCTACACCTATTTCGCTTGCAGGAAAACGTTATAACTTTAAACCGACAAACGTCCGCGTACACGTTGGTTTCACTTCCGAATCCTTCTTAAACACGCGAATTCGATGCGTTTGCTCCGCAAAATAACGAATTTACGCAGATACATCGATCTCGCTTGCAGGAAAACGATATAACTTTATACCGACGAACGTTTGCGTACACGTTGGTTTCATTTCCGAATCCTTATTAAACACGAGAATTCGATGCGTTTGCTCCGCAAAATAACGAATGTACGCAGAAACATC
Source organism: Lasioglossum villosulum (assembly GCA_963971365.1). Lineage (NCBI taxonomy): Eukaryota > Metazoa > Arthropoda > Insecta > Hymenoptera > Halictidae > Lasioglossum > Lasioglossum villosulum. The sequence goes on from OZ020495.1 coordinate 32,133,145, forward strand.
GAACCCGCTTGCCGGAAAACGTTATAACTTTATACCGACGAACGCTTGCGTACACGTTGGTTTCACTTCCGAATCCTTCTTAAACAAGCACATTCGATGCGTTTGCTCCTAAAAATAACGAATTGGTGCAGATACATCGATTTCGGTTGCAGGAAAACGATGTAACTTTAATCCGACGGACTTTTGCGCTACTGTTGGTTTCAGTTCCGAATCCTTCTTAAACACGCGAATTCGATGCGTTTGCTCCGCAAAATAACGAATTTACGCAGATACATCGATCTCGCTTGCAGGAAAACGATATAACTTTATACCGGCGAACGTTTGCGTACACGTTGGTTTCATTTCCGAATCCTCCTTAAACACGCAAATTCGATGCGTTTGCTCCTAAAAATAACGAATTCGTGCAGATACATCGATTTCGCTTGCAGGAAAACGTTATAACTTTAAACCGACAAACGTCCGCGTACACGTTGGTTTCATTTACGAATCGTTCTTAAACACGCAAATTCGATGCGTTTGCTCCGGAAAATAACGATTTGGTGCAGATACATCGATCCCGCTTGCCGGAAAACGTTATAACTTTATACCGTCGAACGCTTGCGTATACGTTGGTTTCACTTCCGAATACTTCTTAAACACGCAAATTCGATGCGTTTGCTCCTAAAAATAACGAATTGGTGCAGATACATCGATTTCGCTTGCAGGAAGCCGTTATAACTTTACACCGACAAACGTCCGCGTACACGTTGGTTTGATTTCCGAATCGTTCTTAAACACGCAAATTCGATGCGTTTGCTCCGGAAAATAACGATTTGGTGCAGACACATCGATCCCGCTTGCCGGAAAACGTTATAACTTTATACCGACGAACGTTTGCGTACACATTGGTTTCATTTCCGAATCCTTCTTAAACACGCAAATTCGATGCGTTTGCTCCTAAAAATAACGAATTGGTGCAGATACATCGATTTAGGTTGCAGGAAGCCGTTATAACTTTAAACCGTCAAACGTCCGCGTACACGTTGGTTTGATTTCCGAATCGTTCTTAAACACGCAAATTCGATGCGTTTGCTCCGGAAAATAACGATTTGGTGCAGATACATCGATCCCGCTTGCCGGAAAACGTTATAACTTTATACCGACGAACACTTGCGTACACGTTGGTTTCACTTCCGAATCCTTCTTAAACAAGCACATTCGATGCGTTTGCTCCTAAAAATAACGAATTGGTGCAGATACATCGATTTCGGTTGCAGGAAAACGATGTAACTTTAATCCGACGAACTTTTGCGCTACTGTTGGTTTCAGTTCCGAATCCTTCTTAAAGACGCGAATTCGATGCGTTTGCTCCGCAAAATAACGAATTTACGCAGATACATCGATCTCGCTTGCAGGAAAACTATATAACTTTATACCGGCGAACGTTTGCGTACACGTTGGTTTCATTTCCGAATCCTCCTTAAACACTCAAATTCGATGCGTTTGCTCCGCAATATAACGAATGTACGCAGAAACATCGATTTCGCTTGCAGCAAACCGTTATAACTTTAAACCGACGAACTTCCGCGTACACGTTGGTTTCATTTCCGAATCCTTCTTAAACACGCGAATTCGATGCGTTTGCTCCTAAAAATAACGAATTCGTGCAGCTACACCTATTTCGCTTGCAGGAAAACGTTATAACTTTAAACCGACAAACGTCCGCGTACACGTTGGTTTCACTTCCGAATCCTTCTTAAACACGCGAATTCGATGAGTTTGCTCCGCAAAATAACGAATTTACGCAGATACATCGATCTCGCTTGCAGGAAAACGATATAACTTTATACCGACGAACGTTTGCGTACACGTTGGTTTCACTTCCGAATCCTTCTTAAACAAGCACATTCGATGCGTTTGCTCCTAAAAATAACGAATTGGTGCAGATACATCGATTTCGGTTGCAGGAAAACGATGTAACTTTAATCCGACGGACTTTTGCGCTACTGTTGGTTTCAGTTCCGAATCCTTCTTAAACACGCGAATTCGATGCGTTTGCTCCGCAAAATAACGAATTTACGCAGATACATCGATCTCGCTTGCAGGAAAACGATATAACTTTATACCGGCGAACGTTTGCGTACACGTTGGTTTCATTTCCGAATCCTCCTTAAACACGCAAATTCGATGCGTTTGCTCCGCAAAATAACGAATTTACGCATATACATCGATCTCGCTTGCAGGAAGCCGTTATAACTTTAAACCGACAAACGTCCGCGTACACGTTGGATTGATTTCCGAATCGTTCTTAAACACGCAAATTCGATGCGTTTGCTCCTAAAAATAACGAATTGGTGCAGATACATCGATTTCGGTTGCAGGAAAACGATGTAACTTTAATCCGACGGACTTTTGCGCTACTGTTGGTTTCAGTTCCGAATCCTTCTTAAACACGCGAATTCGATGCGTTTGCTCCGCAAAATAACGAATTTACGCAGATACATCGATCTCGCTTGCAGGAAAACGATATAACTTTATACCGACGAACGTTTGCGTACACGTTGGTTTCATTTCCGAATCCCTCTCAAACACGCAAATTCGATGCGTTTGCTGCGCAAAATAACGAATGTACGCAGAAACATCGATTTCGCTTGCAGGAAACCGTTATAACTTTAAACCGACAAACGTCCGCGTTCACGTTGGTTTCATTTACGAATCGTTCTTAAACACGCAAATTCGATGCGTTTGCTCCGGTAAATAACGATTTGGTGCAGATACATCGATCCCGCTTGCCGGAAAACGTTATAACTTTATACCGACGAACGCTTGCGTACACGTTGGTTTCACTTCCGAATCCTTCTTAAACACGCAAATTCGATGCGTTTGCTCCTAAAAATAACGAATTCGTGCAGATAGATCGATTTCGCTTGCAGGAAGCCGTTATAACTTTAAACCGTCAAACGTCCGCGTACACGTTGGTTTGATTTCCGAATCGTTCTTAAACACGCAAATTCGATGCGTTTGCTCCGGAAAATAACGATTTGGTGCAGATACATCGATCCCGCTTGCCGGAAAACGTTATAACTTTATACCGACGAACGCTTGCGTACACGTTGGTTTCACTTCCGAATCCTTCTTAAACAAGCACATTCGATGCGTTTGCTCATAAAAAAAACGAATTGGTGCAGATACATCGATTTCGGTTGCAGGAAAACGATGTAACTTTAATCCGACGGACTTTTGCGCTACTGTTGGTTTCAGTTCCGAATCCTTCTTAAACACGCGAATTCGATGCGTTTGCTCCGCAAAATAACGAATTTACGCAGATACATCGATCTCGCTTGCAGGAAAACGATATAACTTTATACCGGCGAACGTTTGCGTACACGTTGGTTTCATTTCCGAATCCTCCTTAAACACGCAAATTCGATGCGTTTGCTCCGCAAAATAACGAATTTACGCATATACATCGATCTCGCTTGCAGGAAGCCGTTATAACTTTAAACCGACAAACGTCCGCGTACACGTTGGATTGATTTCCGAATCGTTCTTAAACACGCAAATTCGATGCGTTTGCTCCTAAAAATAACGAATTCGTGCAGATACATCGATTTCGCTTGCAGGAAAACGTTATAACTTTAAACCGACAAACGTCCGCGTACACGTTGGTTTCATTTACGAATCGTTCTTAAACACGCAAATTCGATGCGTTTGCTCCGGAAAATAACGATTTGGTGCAGATACATCGATCCCGCTTGCCGGAAAACGTTATAACTTTATACCGACGAACGCTTGCGTACACGTTGGTTTCACTTCCGAATCCTTCTTAAACAAGCAAATTCGATGCGTTTGCTCCTAAAAATAACGAATTGGTGCAGATACATCGATTTCGGTTGCAGGAAAACGATGTAACTTTAATCCGACGGACTTTTGCGCTACTGTTGGTTTCAGTTCCGAATCCTTCTTAAACACGCGAATTCGATGCGTTTGCTCCGCAAAATAACGAATTTACGCAGATACATCGATCTCGCTTGCAGGAAAACGATATAACTTTATACCGACGAACGTTTGCGTACACGTTGGTTTCATTTCCGAATCGTTCTTAAACACGCAAATTCGATGCGTTTGCTGCGCAAAATAACGAATGTACGCAGAAACATCGATCCCGCTTGCCGGAAAACGTTATAACTTTATACCGACGAACGCTTGCGTACACGTTGGTTTCACTTCCGAATCCTTCTTAAACAAGCACATTCGATGCGTTTGCTCCTAAAAATAACGAATTGGTGCAGATACATCGATTTCGGTTGCAGGAAAACGATGTAACTTTAATCCGACGGACTTTTGCGCTACTGTTGGTTTCAGTTCCGAATCCTTCTTAAACACGCGAATTCGATGCGTTTGCTCCGCAAAATAACGAATTTACGCAGATACATCGATCTCGCTTGCAGGAAAACGATATAACTTTATACCGGCGAACGTTTGCGTACACGTTGGTTTCATTTCCGAATCCTCCTTAAACACGCAAATTCGATGCGTTTGCTCCGCAAAATAACGAATTTACGCATATACATCGATCTCGCTTGCAGGAAGCCGTTATAACTTTAAACCGACAAACGTCCGCGTACACGTTGGATTGATTTCCGAATCGTTCTTAAACACGCAAATTCGATGCGTTTGCTCCTAAAAATAACGAATTCGTGCAGATACATCGATTTCGCTTGCAGGAAAACGTTATAACTTTAAACCGACAAACGTCCGCGTACACGTTGGTTTCATTTACGAATCGTTCTTAAACACGCAAATTCGATGCGTTTGCTCCGGAAAATAACGATTTGGTGCAGATACATCGATCCCGCTTGCCGGAAAACGTTATAACTTTATACCGACGAACGCTTGCGTACACGTTGGTTTCACTTCCGAATCCTTCTTAAACAAGCAAATTCGATGCGTTTGCTCCTAAAAATAACGAATTGGTGCAGATACATCGATTTCGGTTGCAGGAAAACGATGTAACTTTAATCCGACGGACTTTTGCGCTACTGTTGGTTTCAGTTCCGAATCCTTCTTAAACACGCGAATTCGATGCGTTTGCTCCGCAAAATAACGAATTTACGCAGATACATCGATCTCGCTTGCAGGAAAACGATATAACTTTATACCGACGAACGTTTGCGTACACGTTGGTTTCATTTCCGAATCGTTCTTAAACACGCAAATTCGATGCGTTTGCTGCGCAAAATAACGAATGTACGCAGAAACATCGATCCCGCTTGCCGGAAAACGTTATAACTTTATACCGACGAACGCTTGCGTACACGTTGGTTTCACTTCCGAATCCTTCTTAAACAAGCACATTCGATGCGTTTGCTCCTAAAAATAACGAATTGGTGCAGATACATCGATTTCGGTTGCAGGAAAACGATGTAACTTTAATCCGACGGACTTTTGCGCTACTGTTGGTTTCAGTTCCGAATCCTTCTTAAACACGCGAATTCGATGCGTTTGCTCCGCAAAATAACGAATTTACGCAGATACATCGATCTCGCTTGCAGGAAAACGATATAACTTTATACCGGCGAACGTTTGCGTACACGTTGGTTTCATTTCCGAATCCTCCTTAAACACGCAAATTCGATGCGTTTGCTCCGCAATATAACGAATGTACGCAGAAACATCGATTTCGCTTGCAGGAAACCGTTATAACTTTAAACCGACGAACTTCCGCGTACACGTTGGTTTCATTTCCGAATCCTTCTTAAACACGCAAATTCGATGCGTTTGGTCTGGAAAATAACGAATTGGTGCAGATACATCGATTTAGGTTGCAGAAAAAGGATATAACTGTAAACCGACGGACTTTTGCGCTACTGTTGGTTTCACTTCCGAATCCTTCTTAAACACGCGAATTCGATGTGTTTGCTCCGCAAAATAACGAATTTACGCATATACATCGATCTCGCTTGCAGGAAGCCGTTATTACTTTAAACCGACAAACGTCCGCGTACACGTTGGTTTGATTTCCGAATCGTTCTTAAACACGCAAATTCGATGCGTTTGCTCCTAAAAATAACGAATTCGTGCAGATACATCGATTTCGCTTGCAGGAAAACGTTATAACTTTAAACCGACAAACGTCCGCGTACACGTTGGTTTCATTTACGAATCGTTCTTAAACACGCAAATTCGATGCGTTTGCTCCGGAAAATAACGATTTGGTGCAGATACATCGATCCCGCTTGCCGGAAAACGTTATAACTTTATACCGTCGAACGCTTGCGTATACGTTGGTTTCACTTCCGAATACTTCTTAAACACGCAAATTCGATGCGTTTGCTCCTAAAAATAACGAATTGGTGCAGATACATCGATTTCGCTTGCAGGAAGCCGTTATAACTTTACACCGACAAACGTCCGCGTACACGTTGGTTTGATTTCCGAATCGTTCTTAAACACGCAAATTCGATGCGTTTGCTCCGGAAAATAACGATTTGGTGCAGACACATCGATCCCGCTTGCCGGAAAACGTTATAACTTTATACCGACGAACGTTTGCGTACACATTGGATTCATTTCCGAATCCTTCTTAAACACGCAAATTCGATGCGTTTGCTCCTAAAAATAACGAATTGGTGCAGATACATCGATTTAGGTTGCAGGAAGCCGTTATAACTTTAAACCGTCAAACGTCCGCGTACACGTTGGTTTGATTTCCGAATCGTTCTTAAACACGCAAATTCGATGCGTTTGCTCCGGAAAATAACGATTTGGTGCAGATACATCGATCCCGCTTGCCGGAAAACGTTATAACTTTATACCGACGAACGCTTGCGTACACGTTGGTTTCACTTCCGAATCCTTCTTAAACAAGCACATTCGATGCGTTTGCTCCTAAAAATAACGAATTGGTGCAGATACATCGATTTCGGTTGCAGGAAAACGATGTAACTTTAATCCGACGAACTTTTGCGCTACTGTTGGTTTCAGTTCCGAATCCTTCTTAAAGACGCGAATTCGATGCGTTTGCTCCGCAAAATAACGAATTTACGCAGATACATCGATCTCGCTTGCAGGAAAACGATATAACTTTATACCGGCGAACGTTTGCGTACACGTTGGTTTCATTTCCGAATCCTCCTTAAACACTCAAATTCGATGCGTTTGCTCCGCAATATAACGAATGTACGCAGAAACATCGATTTCGCTTGCAGGAAACCGTTATAACTTTAAACCGACGAACTTCCGCGTACACGTTGGTTTCATTTCCGAATCCTTCTTAAACACGCGAATTCGATGCGTTTGCTCCTAAAAATAACGAATTCGTGCAGCTACACCTATTTCGCTTGCAGGAAAACGTTATAACTTTAAACCGACAAACGTCCGCGTACACGTTGGTTTCACTTCCGAATCCTTCTTAAACACGCGAATTCGATGCGTTTGCTCCGCAAAATAACGAATTTACGCAGATACATCGATCTCGCTTGCAGGAAAACGATATAACTTTATACCGACGAACGTTTGCGTACACGTTGGTTTCATTTCCGAATCCTTATTAAACACGAGAATTCGATGCGTTTGCTCCGCAAAATAACGAATGTACGCAGAAACATCGATCCCGCTTGCCGGAAAACGTTATAACTTTATACCGACGAACGCTTGCGTACACGTTGGTTTCACTTCCGAATCCTTCTTAAACAAGCACATTCGATGCGTTTGCTCCTAAAAATAACGAATTGGTGCAGATACATCGATTTCGGTTGCAGGAAAACGATGTAACTTTAATCCGACGGACTTTTGCGCTACTGTTGGTTTCAGTTCCGAATCCTTCTTAAACACGCGAATTCGATGCGTTTGCTCCGCAAAATAACGAATTTACGCAGATACATCGATCTCGCTTGCAGGAAAACGATATAACTTTATACCGGCGAACGTTTGCGTACACGTTGGTTTCATTTCCGAATCCTCCTTAAACACGCAAATTCGATGCGTTTGCTCCTAAAAATAACGAATTCGTGCAGATACATCGATTTCGCTTGCAGGAAAACGTTATAACTTTAAACCGACAAACGTCCGCGTACACGTTGGTTTCATTTACGAATCGTTCTTAAACACGCAAATTCGATGCGTTTGCTCCGGAAAATAACGATTTGGTGCAGATACATCGATCCCGCTTGCCGGAAAACGTTATAACTTTATACCGTCGAACGCTTGCGTATACGTTGGTTTCACTTCCGAATACTTCTTAAACACGCAAATTCGATGCGTTTGCTCCTAAAAATAACGAATTGGTGCAGATACATCGATTTCGCTTGCAGGAAGCCGTTATAACTTTACACCGACAAACGTCCGCGTACACGTTGGTTTGATTTCCGAATCGTTCTTAAACACGCAAATTCGATGCGTTTGCTCCGGAAAATAACGATTTGGTGCAGACACATCGATCCCGCTTGCCGGAAAACGTTATAACTTTATACCGACGAACGTTTGCGTACACATTGGTTTCATTTCCGAATCCTTCTTAAACACGCAAATTCGATGCGTTTGCTCCTAAAAATAACGAATTGGTGCAGATACATCGATTTAGGTTGCAGGAAGCCGTTATAACTTTAAACCGTCAAACGTCCGCGTACACGTTGGTTTGATTTCCGAATCGTTCTTAAACACGCAAATTCGATGCGTTTGCTCCGGAAAATAACGATTTGGTGCAGATACATCGATCCCGCTTGCCGGAAAACGTTATAACTTTATACCGACGAACACTTGCGTACACGTTGGTTTCACTTCCGAATCCTTCTTAAACAAGCACATTCGATGCGTTTGCTCCTAAAAATAACGAATTGGTGCAGATACATCGATTTCGGTTGCAGGAAAACGATGTAACTTTAATCCGACGAACTTTTGCGCTACTGTTGGTTTCAGTTCCGAATCCTTCTTAAAGACGCGAATTCGATGCGTTTGCTCCGCAAAATAACGAATTTACGCAGATACATCGATCTCGCTTGCAGGAAAACTATATAACTTTATACCGGCGAACGTTTGCGTACACGTTGGTTTCATTTCCGAATCCTCCTTAAACACTCAAATTCGATGCGTTTGCTCCGCAATATAACGAATGTACGCAGAAACATCGATTTCGCTTGCAGGAAACCGTTATAACTTTAAACCGACGAACTTCCGCGTACACGTTGGTTTCATTTCCGAATCCTTCTTAAACACGCGAATTCGATGCGTTTGCTCCTAAAAATAACGAATTCGTGCAGCTACACCTATTTCGCTTGCAGGAAAACGTTATAACTTTAAACCGACAAACGTCCGCGTACACGTTGGTTTCACTTCCGAATCCTTCTTAAACACGCGAATTCGATGAGTTTGCTCCGCAAAATAACGAATTTACGCAGATACATCGATCTCGCTTGCAGGAAAACGATATAACTTTATACCGACGAACGTTTGCGTACACGTTGGTTTCACTTCCGAATCCTTCTTAAACAAGCACATTCGATGCGTTTGCTCCTAAAAATAACGAATTGGTGCAGATACATCGATTTCGGTTGCAGGAAAACGATGTAACTTTAATCCGACGGACTTTTGCGCTACTGTTGGTTTCAGTTCCGAATCCTTCTTAAACACGCGAATTCGATGCGTTTGCTCCGCAAAATAACGAATTTACGCAGATACATCGATCTCGCTTGCAGGAAAACGATATAACTTTATACCGGCGAACGTTTGCGTACACGTTGGTTTCATTTCCGAATCCTCCTTAAACACGCAAATTCGATGCGTTTGCTCCGCAAAATAACGAATTTACGCATATACATCGATCTCGCTTGCAGGAAGCCGTTATAACTTTAAACCGACAAACGTCCGCGTACACGTTGGATTGATTTCCGAATCGTTCTTAAACACGCAAATTCGATGCGTTTGCTCCTAAAAATAACGAATTCGTGCAGATACATCGATTTCGCTTGCAGGAAAACGTTATAACTTTAAACCGACAAACGTCCGCGTACACGTTGGTTTCATTTACGAATCGTTCTTAAACACGCAAATTCGATGCGTTTGCTCCGGAAAATAACGATTTGGTGCAGATACATCGATCCCGCTTGCCGGAAAACGTTATAACTTTATACCGACGAACGCTTGCCTACACGTTGGTTTCACTTCCGAATCCCTTCTTAAACACGCGAATTCGATGTGTTTGCTCCGCAAAATAACGAATTTACGCATATACATCGATCTCGCTTGCAGGAAGCCGTTATTACTTTAAACCGACAAACGTCCGCGTACACGTTGGTTTGATTTCCGAATCGTTCTTAAACACGCAAATTCGATGCGTTTGCTCCTAAAAATAACGAATTCGTGCAGATACATCGATTTCGCTTGCAGGAAAACGTTATAACTTTAAACCGACAAACGTCCGCGTACACGTTGGTTTCATTTACGAATCGTTCTTAAACACGCAAATTCGATGCGTTTGCTCCGGAAAATAACGATTTGGTGCAGATACATCGATCCCGCTTGCCGGAAAACGTTATAACTTTATACCGTCGAACGCTTGCGTACACGTTGTTTCACTTCCGAATACTTCTTAAACACGCAAATTCGATGCGTTTGCTCCTAAAAATAACGAATTGGTGCAGATACATCGATTTCGCTTGCAGGAAGCCGTTATAACTTTACACCGACAAACGTCCGCGTACACGTTGGTTTGATTTCCGAATCGTTCTTAAACACGCAAATTCGATGCGTTTGCTCCGGAAAATAACGATTTGGTGCAGACACATCGATCCCGCTTGCCGGAAAACGTTATAACTTTATACTGACGAACGTTTGCGTACACATTGGTTTCATTTCCGAATCCTTCTTAAACACGCAAATTCGATGCGTTTGCTCCTAAAAATAACGAATTGGTGCAGATACATCGATTTAGGTTGCAGGAAGCCGTTATAACTTTAAACCGTCAAACGTCCGCGTACACGTTGGTTTGATTTCCGAATCGTTCTTAAACACGCAAATTCGATGCGTTTGCTCCGGAAAATAACGATTTGGTGCAGATACATCGATCCCGCTTGCCGGAAAACGTTATAAATTTATACCGACGAACGCTTGCGTACACGTTGGTTTCACTTCCGAATCCTTCTTAAACAAGCACATTCGATGCGTTTGCTCCTAAAAATAACGAATTGGTGCAGATACATCGATTTCGGTTGCAGGAAAACGATGTAACTTTAATCCGACGGACTTTTGCGCTACTGTTGGTTTCAGTTCCGAATCCTTCTTAAACACGCGAATTCGATGCGTTTGCTCCGCAAAATAACGAATTTACGCAGATACATCGATCTCGCTTGCAGGAAAACGATATAACTTTATACCGGCGAACGTTTGCGTACACGTTGGTTTCATTTCCGAATCCTCCTTAAACACTCAAATTCGATGCGTTTGCTCCGCAATATAACGAATGTACGCAGAAACATCGATTTCGCTTGCAGGAAACCGTTATAACTTTAAACCGACGAACTTCCGCGTACACGTTGGTTTCATTTCCGAATCCTTCTTAAACACGCGAATTCGATGTGTTTGCTCCTAAAAATAACGAATTCGTGCAGCTACACCTATTTCGCTTGCAGGAAAACGTTATAACTTTAAACCGACAAACGTCCGCGTACACGTTGGTTTCACTTCCGAATCCTTCTTAAACACGCGAATTCGATGCGTTTGCTCCGCAAAATAACGAATTTACGCAGATACATCGATCTCGCTTGCAGGAAAACGATATAACTTTATACCGACGAACGTTTGCGTACACGTTGGTTTCATTTCCGAATCCTTATTAAACACGCGAATTCGATGCGTTTGCTCCGCATAATAACGAATTTACGCAGATACATCGATTTCGCTTGCAGGAAAACGTTATAACTTTAAACCGACAAACGTCCGCGTACACGTTGGTTTCATTTCCGAATCCCTCTCAAACACGCAAATTCGATGCGTTTGCTGCGCAAAATAACGAATGTACGCAGAAACATCGATTTCGCTTGCAGGAAACCGTTATAACTTTAAACCGACAAACGTCCGCGTACACGTTGGTTTCACTTCCGAATACTTCTTAAACACGCAAATTCGATGCGTTTGCTCCTAAAAATAACGAATTGGTGCAGATACATCGATTTCGCTTGCAGGAAGCCGTTATAACTTTACACCGACAAACGTCCGCGTACACGTTGGTTTGATTTCCGAATCGTTCTTAAACACGCAAATTCGATGCGTTTGCTCCGGAAAATAACGATTTGGTGCAGACACATCGATCCCGCTTGCCGGAAAACGTTATAACTTTATACCGACGAACGTTTGCGTACACATTGGTTTCATTTCCGAATCCTTCTTAAACACGCAAATTCGATGCGTTTGCTCCTAAAAATAACGAATTGGTGCAGATACATCGATTTAGGTTGCAGGAAGCCGTTATAACTTTAAACCGTCAAACGTCCGCGTACACGTTGGTTTGATTTCCGAATCGTTCTTAAACACGCGAATTCGATGCGTTTGCTCCGCAAAATAACGAATTTACGCAGATACATCGATCTCGCTTGCAGGAAAACGATATAACTTTATACCGGCGAACGTTTGCGTACACGTTGGTTTCATTTCCGAATCCTCCTTAAACACGCAAATTCGATGCGTTTGCTCCGCAAAATAACGAATTTACGCATATACATCGATCTCGCTTGCAGGAAGCCGTTATAACTTTAAACCGACAAACGTCCGCGTACACGTTGGATTGATTTCCGAATCGTTCTTAAACACGCAAATTCGATGCGTTTGCTCCTAAAAATAACGAATTCGTGCAGATACATCGATTTCGCTTGCAGGAAAACGTTATAACTTTAAACCGACAAACGTCCGCGTACACGTTGGTTTCACTTCCGAATCATTCTTAAACACGCAAATTCGATGCGTTTGCTCCTAAAAATAACGATTTGGTGCAGATACATCGATCCCGCTTGCCGGAAAACGTTATAACTTTATACCGACGAACGCTTGCGTACACGTTGGTTTCACTTCCGAATCCTTCTTAAACAAGCAAATTCGATGCGTTTGCTCCTAAAAATAACGAATTGGTGCAGATACATCGATTTCGGTTGCAGGAAAACGATGTAACTTTAATCCGACGGACTTTTGCGCTACTGTTGGTTTCAGTTCCGAATCCTTCTTAAACACGCGAATTCGATGCGTTTGCTCCGCAAAATAACGAATTTACGCAGATACATCGATCTCGCTTGCAGGAAAACGATATAACTTTATACCGACGAACGTTTGCGTACACGTTGGTTTCATTTCCGAATCGTTCTTAAACACGCAAATTCGATGCGTTTGCTGCGCAAAATAACGAATGTACGCAGAAACATCGATCCCGCTTGCCGGAAAACGTTATAACTTTATACCGACGAACGCTTGCGTACACGTTGGTTTCACTTCCGAATCCTTCTTAAACACGCGAATTCGATGCGTTTGCTCCTAAAAATAACGAATTCGTGCAGCTACACCTATTTCGCTTGCAGGAAAACGTTATAACTTTAAACCGACAAACGTCCGCGTACACGTTGGTTTCACTTCCGAATCTTTCTTAAACACGCGAATTCGATGCGTTTGCTCCGCAAAATAACGAATTTACGCAGATACATCGATCTCGCTTGCAGGAAAACGATATAACTTTATACCGACGAACGTTTGCGTACACGTTGGTTTCATTTCCGAATCCTTATTAAACACGCGAATTCGATGCGTTTGCTCCGCAAAATAACGAATTTACGCAGATACATCGATTTCGCTTGCAGGAAAACGTTATAACTTTAAACCGACAAACGTCCGCGTACACGTTGGTTTCATTTACGAATCCCTCTCAAACACGCAAATTCGATGCGTTTGCTGCGCAAAATAACGAATGTACGCAGAAACATCGATTTCGCTTGCAGGAAACCGTTATAACTTTAAACCGACAAACGTCCGCGTACACGTTGGTTTCACTTCCGAATACTTCTTAAACACGCAAATTCGATGCGTTTGCTCCTAAAAATAACGAATTGGTGCAGATACATCGATTTCGCTTGCAGGAAGCCGTTATAACTTTACACCGACAAACGTCCGCGTACACGTTGGTTTGATTTCCGAATCGTTCTTAAACACGCAAATTCGATGCGTTTGCTCCGGAAAATAACGATTTGGTGCAGACACATCGATCCCGCTTGCCGGAAAACGTTATAACTTTATACCGACGAACGTTTGCGTACACATTGGTTTCATTTCCGAATCCTTCTTAAACACGCAAATTCGATGCGTTTGCTCCTAAAAATAACGAATTGGTGCAGATACATCGATTTAGGTTGCAGGAAGCCGTTATAACTTTAAACCGTCAAACGTCCGCGTACACGTTGGTTTGATTTCCGAATCGTTCTTAAACACGCGAATTCGATGCGTTTGCTCCGCAAAATAACGAATTTACGCAGATACATCGATCTCGCTTGCAGGAAAACGATATAACTTTATACCGGCGAACGTTTGCGTACACGTTGGTTTCATTTCCGAATCCTCCTTAAACACGCAAATTCGATGCGTTTGCTCCGCAAAATAACGAATTTACGCATATACATCGATCTCGCTTGCAGGAAAACGATATAACTTTATACCGACGAACGTTTGCGTACACGTTGGTTTCATTTCCGAATCGTTCTTAAACACGCAAATTCGATGCGTTTGCTGCGCAAAATAACGAATGTACGCAGAAACATCGATCCCGCTTGCCGGAAAACGTTATAACTTTATACCGACGAACGCTTGCGTACACGTTGGTTTCACTTCCGAATCCTTCTTAAACAAGCACATTCGATGCGTTTGCTCCTAAAAATAACGAATTGGTGCAGATACATCGATTTCGGTTGCAGGAAAACGATGTAACTTTAATCCGACGGACTTTTGCGCTACTGTTGGTTTCAGTTCCGAATCCTTCTTAAACACGCGAATTCGATGCGTTTGCTCCGCAAAATAACGAATTTACGCAGATACATCGATCTCGCTTGCAGGAAAACGATATAACTTTATACCGGCGAACGTTTGCGTACACGTTGGTTTCATTTCCGAATCCTCCTTAAACACGCAAATTCGATGCGTTTGCTCCGCAATATAACGAATGTACGCAGAAACATCGATTTCGCTTGCAGGAAACCGTTATAACTTTAAACCGACGAACTTCCGCGTACACGTTGGTTTCATTTCCGAATCCTTCTTAAACACGCAAATTCGATGCGTTTGGTCTGGAAAATAACGAATTGGTGCAGATACATCGATTTAGGTTGCAGGAAAAGGATATAACTGTAAACCGACGGACTTTTGCGCTACTGTTGGTTTCACTTCCGAATCCTTCTTAAACACGCGAATTCGATGTGTTTGCTCCGCAAAATAACGAATTTACGCATATACATCGATCTCGCTTGCAGGAAGCCGTTATTACTTTAAACCGACAAACGTCCGCGTACACGTTGGTTTGATTTCCGAATCGTTCTTAAACACGCAAATTCGATGCGTTTGCTCCTAAAAATAACGAATTCGTGCAGATACATCGATTTCGCTTGCAGGAAAACGTTATAACTTTAAACCGACAAACGTCCGCGTACACGTTGGTTTCATTTACGAATCGTTCTTAAACACGCAAATTCGATGCGTTTGCTCCGGAAACTAACGATTTGGTGCAGATACATCGATCCCGCTTGCCGGAAAACGTTATAACTTTATACCGTCGAACGCTTGCGTACACGTTGGTTTCACTTCCGAATACTTCTTAAACACGCAAATTCGATGCGTTTGCTCCTAAAAATAACGAATTGGTGCAGATACATCGATTTCGCTTGCAGGAAGCCGTTATAACTTTACACCGACAAACGTCCGCGTACACGTTGGTTTGATTTCCGAATCGTTCTTAAACACGCAAATTCGATGCGTTTGCTCCGGAAAATAACGATTTGGTGCAGACACATCGATCCCGCTTGCCGGAAAACGTTATAACTTTATACCGACGAACGTTTGCGTACACATTGGTTTCATTTCCGAATCCTTCTTAAACACGCAAATTCGATGCGTTTGCTCCTAAAAATAACGAATTGGTGCAGATACATCGATTTAGGTTGCAGGAAGCCGTTATAACTTTAAACCGTCAAACGTCCGCGTACACGTTGGTTTGATTTCCGAATCGTTCTTAAACACGCAAATTCGATGCGTTTGCTCCGGAAAATAACGATTTGGTGCAGATACATCGATCCCGCTTGCCGGAAAACGTTATAACTTTATACCGACGAACGCTTGCGTACACGTTGGTTTCACTTCCGAATCCTTCTTAAACAAGCACATTCGATGCGTTTGCTCCTAAAAATAACGAATTGGTGCAGATACATCGATTTCGGTTGCAGGAAAACGATGTAACTTTAATCCGACGGACTTTTGCGCTACTGTTGGTTTCAGTTCCGAATCCTTCTTAAACACGCGAATTCGATGCGTTTGCTCCGCAAAATAACGAATTTACGCAGATACATCGATCTCGCTTGCAGGAAAACGATATAACTTTATACCGGCGAACGTTTGCGTACACGTTGGTTTCATTTCCGAATCCTCCTTAAACACTCAAATTCGATGCGTTTGCTCCGCAATATAACGAATGTACGCAGAAACATCGATTTCGCTTGCAGGAAACCGTTATAACTTTAAACCGACGAACTTCCGCGTACACGTTGGTTTCATTTCCGAATCCTTCTTAAACACGCGAATTCGATGCGTTTGCTCCTAAAAATAACGAATTCGTGCAGCTACACCTATTTCGCTTGCAGGAAAACGTTATAACTTTAAACCGACAAACGTCCGCGTACACGTTGGTTTCACTTCCGAATCCTTCTTAAACACGCGAATTCGATGCGTTTGCTCCGCAAAATAACGAATTTACGCAGATACATCGATCTCGATTGCAGGAAAACGATATAACTTTATACCGACGAACGTTTGCGTACATGTTGGTTTCATTTCCGAATCCTTATTATACACGCGAATTCGATGCGTTTGCTCCGCAAAATAACGAATGTACGCAGAAACATCGATCCCGCTTGCCGGAAAACGTTATAACTTTATACCGACGAACGCTTGCGTACACGTTGGTTTCACTTCCGAATCCTTCTTAAACAAGCACATTCGATGCGTTTGCTCCTAAAAATAACGAATTGGTGCAGATACATCGATTTCGGTTGCAGGAAAACGATGTAACTTTAATCCGACGGACTTTTGCGCTACTGTTGGTTTCAGTTCCGAATCCTTCTTAAACACGCGAATTCGATGCGTTTGCTCCGCAAAATAACGAATTTACGCAGATACATCGATCTCGCTTGCAGGAAAACGATATAACTTTATACCGGCGAACGTTTGCGTACACGTTGGTTTCATTTCCGAATCCTCCTTAAACACGCAAATTCGATGCGTTTGCTCCGCAAAATAACGAATTTACGCATATACATCGATCTCGCTTGCAGGAAGCCGTTATAACTTTAAACCGACAAATGTCCGCGTACACGTTGGATTGATTTCCGAATCGTTCTTAAACACGCAAATTCGATGCGTTTGCTCCTAAAAATAACGAATTCGTGCAGATACATCGATTTCGCTTGCAGGAAAACGTTATAACTTTAAACCGACAA
Organism: Lasioglossum villosulum; assembly: GCA_963971365.1. Classification (NCBI taxonomy): domain Eukaryota; kingdom Metazoa; phylum Arthropoda; class Insecta; order Hymenoptera; family Halictidae; genus Lasioglossum; species Lasioglossum villosulum. The sequence goes on from OZ020495.1 coordinate 32,150,850, forward strand.
ACGTCCGCGTACACGTTGGTTTCATTTACGAATCGTTCTTAAACACGCAAATTCGATGCGTTTGCTCCGGAAAATAACGATTTGGTGCAGATACATCGATCCCGCTTGCCGGAAAACGTTATAACTTTATACCGACGAACGCTTGCGTACACGTTGGTTTCACTTCCGAATCCTTCTTAAACAAGCAAATTCGATGCGTTTGCTCCTAAAAATAACCAATTGGTGCAGATACATCGATTTCGGTTGCAGGAAAACGATGTAACTTTAATCCGACGGACTTTTGCGCTACTGTTGGTTTCAGTTCCGAATCCTTCTTAAACACGCGAATTCGATGCGTTTGCTCCGCAAAATAACGAATTTACGCAGATACATCGATCTCGCTTGCAGGAAAACGATATAACTTTATACCGACGAACGTTTGCGTACACGTTGGTTTCATTTCCGAATCGTTCTTAAACACGCAAATTCGATGCGTTTGCTGCGCAAAATAACGAATGTACGCAGAAACATCGATCCCGCTTGCCGGAAAACGTTATAACTTTATACCGACGAACGCTTGCGTACACGTTGGTTTCACTTCCGAATCCTTCTTAAACAAGCACATTCGATGCGTTTGCTCCTAAAAATAACGAATTGGTGCAGATACATCGATTTCGGTTGCAGGAAAACGATGTAACTTTAATCCGACGGACTTTTGCGCTACTGTTGGTTTCAGTTCCGAATCCTTCTTAAACACGCGAATTCGATGCGTTTGCTCCGCAAAATAACGAATTTACGCAGATACATCGATCTCGCTTGCAGGAAAACGATATAACTTTATACCGGCGAACGTTTGCGTACACGTTGGTTTCATTTCCGAATCCTCCTTAAAGACGCAAATTCGATGCGTTTGCTCCGCAATATAACGAATGTACGCAGAAACATCGATTTCGCTTGCAGGAAACCGTTATAACTTTAAACCGACGAACTTCCGCGTACACGTTGGTTTCATTTCCGAATCCTTCTTAAACACGCAAATTCGATGCGTTTGGTCTGGAAAATAACGAATTGGTGCAGATACATCGATTTAGGTTGCAGGAAAAGGATATAACTGTAAACCGACGGACTTTTGCGCTACTGTTGGTTTCACTTCCGAATCCTTCTTAAACACGCGAATTCGATGTGTTTGCTCCGCAAAATAACGAATTTACGCATATACGTCGATCTCGCTTGCAGGAAGCCGTTATTACTTTAAACCGACAAACGTCCGCGTACACGTTGGTTTGATTTCCGAATCGTTCTTAAACACGCAAATTCGATGCGTTTGCTCCTAAAAATAACGAATTCGTGCAGATACATCGATTTCGCTTGCAGGAAAACGTTATAACTTTAAACCGACAAACGTCCGCGTACACGTTGGTTTCATTTACGAATCGTTCTTAAACACGCAAATTCGATGCGTTTGCTCCGGAAAATAACGATTTGGTGCAGATACATCGATTTAGGTTGCAGGAAGCCGTTATAACTTTAAACCGTCAAACGTCCGCGTACACGTTGGTTTGATTTCCGAATCGTTCTTAAACACGCAAATTCGATGCGTTTGCTCCGGAAAATAACGATTTGGTGCAGATACATCGATCCCGCTTGCCGGAAAACGTTATAACTTTATACCGACGAACGCTTGCGTACACGTTGGTTTCACTTCCGAATCCTTCTTAAACAAGCACATTCGATGCGTTTGCTCCTAAAAATAACGAATTGGTGCAGATACATCGATTTCGGTTGCAGGAAAACGATGTAACTTTAATCCGACGGACTTTTGCGCTACTGTTGGTTTCAGTTCCGAATCCTTCTTAAACACGCGAATTCGATGCGTTTGCTCCGCAAAATAACGAATTTACGCAGATACATCGATCTCGCTTGCAGGAAAACGATATAACTTTATACCGGCGAACGTTTGCGTACACGTTGGTTTCATTTCCGAATCCTCCTTAAACACGCAAATTCGATGCGTTTGCTCCGCAATATAACGAATGTACGCAGAAACATCGATTTCGCTTGCAGGAAACCGTTATAACTTTAAACCGACGAACTTCCGCGTACACGTTGGTTTCATTTCCGAATCCTTCTTAAACACGCAAATTCGATGCGTTTGGTCTGGAAAATAACGAATTGGTGCAGATACATCGATTTAGGTTGCAGGAAAAGGATATAACTGTAAACCGACGGACTTTTGCGCTACTGTTGGTTTCACTTCCGAATCCTTCTTAAACACGCGAATTCGATGTGTTTGCTCCGCAAAATAACGAATTTACGCATATACATCGATCTCGCTTGCAGGAAGCCGTTATTACTTTAAACCGACAAACGTCCGCGTACACGTTGGTTTGATTTCCGAATCGTTCTTAAACACGCAAATTCGATGCGTTTGCTCCTAAAAATAACGAATTCGTGCAGATACATCGATTTCGCTTGCAGGAAAACGTTATAACTTTAAACCGACAAACGTCCGCGTACACGTTGGTTTCATTTACGAATCGTTCTTAAACACGCAAATTCGATGCGTTTGCTCCGGAAACTAACGATTTGGTGCAGATACATCGATCCCGCTTGCCGGAAAACGTTATAACTTTATACCGTCGAACGCTTGCGTACACGTTGGTTTCACTTCCGAATACTTCTTAAACACGCAAATTCGATGCGTTTGCTCCTAAAAATAACGAATTGGTGCAGATACATCGATTTCGCTTGCAGGAAGCCGTTATAACTTTACACCGACAAACGTCCGCGTACACGTTGGTTTGATTTCCGAATCGTTCTTAAACACGCAAATTCGATGCGTTTGCTCCGGAAAATAACGATTTGGTGCAGACACATCGATCCCGGTTGCCGGAAAACGTTATAACTTTATACCGACGAACGTTTGCGTACACATTGGTTTCATTTCCGAATCCTTCTTAAACACGCAAATTCGATGCGTTTGCTCCTAAAAATAACGAATTGGTGCAGATACATCGATTTAGGTTGCAGGAAGCCGTTATAACTTTATACCGACGAACGCTTGCGTACACGTTGGTTTCACTTCCGAATCCTTCTTAAACAAGCACATTCGATGCGTTTGCTCCTAAAAATAACGAATTGGTGCAGATACATCGATTTCGGTTGCAGGAAAACGATGTAACTTTAATCCGACGGACTTTTGCGCTACTGTTGGTTTCAGTTCCGAATCCTTCTTAAACACGCGAATTCGATGCGTTTGCTCCGCAAAATAACGAATTTACGCAGATACATCGATCTCGCTTGCAGGAAAACGATATAACTTTATACCGGCGAACGTTTGCGTACACGTTGGTTTCATTTCCGAATCCTCCTTAAACACTCAAATTCGATGCGTTTGCTCCGCAATATAACGAATGTACGCAGAAACATCGATTTCGCTTGCAGGAAACCGTTATAACTTTAAACCGACGAACTTCCGCGTACACGTTGGTTTCATTTCCGAATCCTTCTTAAACACGCGAATTCGATGCGTTTGCTCCTAAAAATAACGAATTCGTGCAGCTACACCTATTTCGCTTGCAGGAAAACGTTATAACTTTAAACCGACAAACGTCCGCGTACACGTTGGTTTCACTTCCGAATCCTTCTTAAACACGCGAATTCGATGCGTTTGCTCCGCAAAATAACGAATTTACGCAGATACATCGATCTCGCTTGCAGGAAAACGATATAACTTTATACCGACGAACGTTTGCGTACACGTTGGTTTCATTTCCGAATCCTTATTAAACACGCGAATTCGATGCGTTTGCTCCGCAAAATAACGAATGTACGCAGAAACATCGATCCCACTTGCCGGAAAACGTTATAACTTTATACCGACGAACGCTTGCGTACACGTTGGTTTCACTTCCGAATCCTTCTTAAACAAGCACATTCGATGCGTTTGCTCCTAAAAATAACGAATTGGTGCAGATACATCGATTTCGGTTGCAGGAAAACGATGTAACTTTAATCCGACGGACTTTTGCGCTACTGTTGGTTTCAGTTCCGAATCCTTCTTAAACACGCGAATTCGATGCGTTTGCTCCACAAAATAACGAATTTACGCAGATACATCGATCTCGCTTGCAGGAAAACGATATAACTTTATACCGGCGAACGTTTGCGTACACGTTGGTTTCATTTCCGAATCCTCCTTAAACACGCAAATTCGATGCGTTTGCTCCGCAAAATAACGAATTTACGCATATACATCGATCTCGCTTGCAGGAAGCCGTTATAACTTTAAACCGACAAACGTCCGCGTACACGTTGGATTGATTTCCGAATCGTTCTTAAACACGCAAATTCGATGCGTTTGCTCCTAAAAATAACGAATTCGTGCAGATACATCGATTTCGCTTGCAGGAAAACGTTATAACTTTAAACCGACAAACGTCCGCGTACACGTTGGTTTCATTTACGAATCGTTCTTAAACACGCAAATTCGATGCGTTTGCTCCGGAAAATAACGATTTGGTGCAGATACATCGATCCCGCTTGCCGGAAAACGTTATAACTTTATACCGACGAAAGCTTGCGTACACGTTGGTTTCATTTCCGAATCCTTCTTAAACACGCGAATTCGATGCGTTTGCTCCGCAAAATAACGAATGTACGCAGAAACATCGATTTCGCTTGCAGGAAACCGTTATAACTTTAAACCGACAAACGTCCGCGTACACGTTGGTTTCACTTCCGAATCCTTCTTAAACAAGCAAATTCGATGCGTTTGCTCCTAAAAATAACGAATTGGTGCAGATACATCGATTTCGGTTGCAGGAAAACGATGTAACTTTAATCCGACGAACGTTTGCGTACACGTTGGTTTCATTTCCGAATCCTTCTTAAACACGCGAATTCGATGCGTTTGCTCCTAAAAATAACGAATTCCTGCAGATACACCTATTTCGCTTGCAGGAAAACGTTATAACTTTAAACCGACAAACGTCCGCGTACACGTTGGTTTCACTTCCGAATCCTTCTTAAAAACGCGAATTCGATGCGTTTGCTCCGCAAAATAACGAATTTACGCAGATACATCGATCTCGCTTGCAGGAAAACGATATAACTTTATACCGACGAACGTTTGCGTACACGTTGGTTTCATTTCCGAATCCTTCTTAAACACGCGAATTCGATGCGGTTGCTCCGCAAAATAACGAATTTACGCAGATACATCGATTTCGCTTGCAGGAAAACGTTATAACTTTAAACCGACAAACGTCCGCGTACACGTTGGTTTCATTTCCGAATCCCTCTCAAACACGCAAATTCGATGCGTTTGCTGCGCAAAATAACGAATGTACGCAGAAACATCGATTTCGCTTGCAGGAAACCGTTATAACTTTAAACCGACAAACGTCCGCGTACACGTTGGTTTCATTTACGAATCCTTCTTAAACACGCAAATTCGATGCGTTTGCTCCGGAAAATAACGATTTGGTGCAGATACATCGATCCCGCTTGCCGGAAAACGTTATAACTTTATACCGACGAAAGCTTGCGTACACGTTGGTTTCATTTCCGAATCCTTCTTAAACACGCGAATTCGATGCGTTTGCTCCGCAAAATAACGAATGTACGCAGAAACATCGATTTCGCTTGCAGGAAACCGTTATAACTTTAAACCGACGGACTTTTGCGCTACTGTTGGTTTCACTTCCGAATCCTTCTTAAACAAGCAAATTCGATGCGTTTGCTCCTAAAAATAACGAATTGGTGCAGATACATCGATTTCGGTTGCAGGAAAACGATATAACTGTAAACCGACGGACTTTTGCGCTACTGTTGGTTTCACTTCCGAATCCTTCTTAAACACGCGAATTCGATGTGTTTGCTCCGCAAAATAACGAATTTACGCAGATACATCGATTTCGCTTGCAGGAAAACGTTATAACTTTAAACCGACAAACGTCCGCGTACACGTTGGTTTCATTTCCGAATCCCTCTCAAACACGCAAATTCGATGCGTTTGCTGCGCAAAATAACGAATGTACGCAGAAACATCGATTTCGCTTGCAGGAAACCGTTATAACTTTAAACCGACAAACGTCCGCGTACACGTTGGTTTCATTTCCGAATCCTTCTTAAACACGCGAATTCGATGCGTTTGCTCCGCAAAATAACGAATGTACGCAGAAACATCGATTACGCTTGCAGGAAACCGTTATAACTTTAAACCGACGGACTTTTGCGCTACTGTTGGTTTCACTTCCGAATCCTTCTTAAACAAGCAAATTCGATGCGTTTGCTCCTAAAAATAACGAATTGGTGCAGATACATCGATTTCGGTTGCAGGAAAACGATATAACTGTAAACCGACGGACTTTTGCGCTACTGTTGGTTTCACTTCCGAATCCTTCTTAAACACGCGAATTCGATGTGTTTGCTCCGCAAAATAACGAATTTACGCAGATACATCGATTTCGCTTGCAGGAAAACGTTATAACTTTAAACCGACAAACGTCCGCGTACACGTTGGTTTCATTTCCGAATCCCTCTCAAACACGCGAATTCGATGCGTTTGCTCCTAAAAATAACGAATTCGTGCAGCTACACCTATTTCGCTTGCAGGAAAACGTTATAACTTTAAACCGACAAACGTCCGCGTACACGTTGGTTTCACTTCCGAATCCTTCTTAAACACGCGAATTCGATGCGTTTGCTCCGCAAAATAACGAATTTACGCAGATACATCGATCTCGCTTGCAGGAAAACGATATAACTTTATACCGACGAACGTTTGCGTACACGTTGGTTTCATTTCCGAATCCTTATTAAACACGCGAATTCGATGCGTTTGCTCCGCAAAATAACGAATTTACGCAGATACATCGATTTCGCTTGCAGGAAAACGTTATAACTTTAAACCGACAAACGTCCGCGTACACGTTGGTTTCATTTCCGAATCCCTCTCAAACACGCAAATTCGATGCGTTTGCTGCGCAAAATAACGAATGTACGCAGAAACATCGATTTCGCTTGCAGGAAACCGTTATAACTTTAAACCGACAAACGTCCGCGTACACGTTGGTTTCATTTCCGAATCCTTCTTAAACACGAAAATTCGATGCGTTTGCTGCGCAAAATAACGAATGTACGCAGAAACATCGATTTCGCTTGCAGGAAACCGTTATAACTTTAAACCGACAAACGTCCGCGTACACGTTGGTTTCATTTACGAATCGTTCTTAGACACGCAAATTCGATGCGTTTGCTCCTAAAAATAACGAATTCGTGTAGATACATCGATTTCGCTTGCAGGAAAACGTTATAACTTTATACCGACGAACGCTTGCGTACACGTTGGTTTCACTTCCGAATCCTTCTTAAACACGCAAATTCGATGCGTTTGCTCCGGAAAATAACGAATTCGTGCAGATACACCGATTTCGCTTGCAGGAAAACGTTATAACTTTAAACCGACAAACGTCCGCGTACACGTTGGTTTCACTTCCCAATCCTTCTTAAACACGCGAATTCGATGCGTTTGCTCCGCAAAATAACGAATTTACGCAGATACATGGTTCTCGCTTGCAGGAAAACGATATAACTTTATACCGACGAACGTTTGCGTACACGTTGGTTTCATTTCCGAATCCTTCTTAAACACGCGAATTCGATGCGTTTGCTCCGCAAAATAACGAATTTACGCAGATACATCGATTTCGCTTGCAGGAAAACGTTATAACTTTAAACCGACAAACGTCCGCGTACACGTTGGTTTCATTTACGAATCGTTCTTAAACACGCGAATTCGATGCGTTTGCTCCGGAAAATAACGATTTGGTGCAGATACATCGATCCCGCTTGCCGGAAAACGTTATAACTTTATACCGACGAACGTTTGCGTACACATTGGTTTCATTTCCGAATCCTTCTTAAACACGCAAATTCGATGCGTTTGGTCCGGAAAATAAGGAATTGGTGCAGATACATCGATTTAGGTTGCAGGAAAACGATATAACTTTAAACCGACGGACTTTTGCGCTACTGTTGGTTTCTCTTCCGAATCCTTCTTAAACACGCGAATTCGATGTGTTTGCTCCGCAAAATAACGAATTTACGCAGATACATCGATCTCGCTTGCAGGAAGCCGTTATAACTTTAAACCGACAAACGTCCGCGTACACGTTGGTTTCATTTCCGAATCCCTCTCAAACACGCAAATTCGATGCGTTTGCTGCGCAAAATAACGAATGTACGCAGAAACATCGATTTCGCTTGCAGGAAACCGTTATAACTTTAAACCGACAAACGTCCGCGTACACGTTGGTTTCATTTACGAATCGTTCTTAGACACGCAAATTCGATGCGTTTGCTCCTAAAAATAACGAATTCGTGCAGATACATCGATTTCGCTTGCAGGAAAACGTTATAACTTTATACCGACGAAAGCTTGCGTACACGTTGGTTTCACTTCCGAATCCTTCTTAAACACGCAAATTCGATGCGTTTGCTCCGGAAAATAACGATTTGGTGCAGATACATCGATCCCGCTTGCCGGAAAACGTTATAACTTTATACCGACGAAAGCTTGCGTACACGTTGGTTTCATTTCCGAATCCTTCTTAAACACGCGAATTCGATGCGTTTGCTCCGCAAAATAACGAATGTACGCAGAAACATCGATTTCGCTTGCAGGAAACCGTTATAACTTTAAACCGACAAACGTCCGCGTACACGTTGGTTTCACTTCCGAATCCTTCTTAAACAAGCAAATTCGATGCGTTTGCTCCTAAAAATAACGAATTGGTGCAGATACATCGATTTCGGTTGCAGGAAAACGATGTAACTTTAATCCGACGAACGTTTGCGTACACGTTGGTTTCATTTCCGAATCCTTCTTAAACACGCGAATTCGATGCGTTTGCTCCTAAAAATAACGAATTCCTGCAGATACACCTATTTCGCATGCAGGAAAACGTTATAACTTTAAACCGACAAACGTCCGCGTACACGTTGGTTTCACTTCCGAATCCTTCTTAAACACGCGAATTCGATGCGTTTGCTCCGCAAAATAACGAATTTACGCAGATACATCGATCTCGCTTGCAGGAAAACGATATAACTTTATACCGACGAACGTTTGCGTACACGTTGGTTTCATTTCCGAATCCTTCTTAAACACGCGAATTCGATGCGGTTGCTCCGCAAAATAACGAATTTACGCAGATACATCGATTTCGCTTGCAGGAAAACGATATAACTGTAAACCGACGGACTTTTGCGCTACTGTCGGTTTCACTTCCGAATTCTTCTTAAACACGCGAATTCGATGTGTTTGCTCCGCAACATAACGAATTTACGCAGATACATCGATTTCGGTTGCAGGAAAACGATGTAACTTTAATCCGACGGACTTTTGCGCTACTGTTGGTTTCAGTTCCGAATCCTTCTTAAACACGCGAATTCGATGCGTTTGCTCCTAAAAATAACGAATTCGTGCAGATACATCGATTTCGCTTGCAGGAAAACGTTATAACTTTAAACCGACAAACGTCCGCGTACACGTTGGTTTGATTTCCGAATCGTTCTTAAACACGCAAATTCGATGCGTTTGCTACGGAAAATAACGATTTGGTGCAGATACATCGATCCCGCTTGCCGGAAAACGTTATAACTTTATACCGACGAACGTTTGCGTACACATTGTTTTCATTTCCGAATCCTTCTTAAACACGCAAATTCGATGCGTTTGGTCCGGAAAATAACGAATTGGTGCAGATACATCGATTTAGGTTGCAGGAAAACCATATAACTTTAAACCGACGGACTTTTGCGCTACTGTTGGTTTCACTTCCGAATCCTTCTTAAACACGCGAATTCGATGTGTTTGCTCCGCAAAATAACGAATTTACGCAGATACATCGATCTCGCTTGCAGGAGGCCGTTATAACTTTAAACCGACAAACGTCCGCGTACACGTTGGTTTGATTTCCGAATCGTTCTTAAACACGCAAATTCGATGCGTTTGCTCCTAAAAATAACGAATTCGTGCAGATACATCGATTTCGCTTGCAGGAAAACGTTATAACTTTAAACCGACAAACGTCCGAGTACACGTTGGTTTCATTTACGAATCGTTCTTAAACACGCAAATTCGATGCGTTTGCTCCGCAAAATAACGAATGTACGCAGGAACATCGATTTCGCTTGCAGGAAGCCGTTATAACTTTAAACCGACAAACGTCCGCGTACACGTTGGTTTGATTTCCGAATCGTTCTTAAACACGCAAATTCGATGCATTTGCTCCGGAAAATAACGATTTGGTGCAGACACATCGATCCCGCTTGCCGGAAAACGTTATAACTTTATACCGACGAACGTTTGCGTACACATTGGTTTCAATTCCGAATCCTTCTTAAACACGCAAATTCAATGCGTTTGCTCCGGAAAATAACGATTTGGTGCAGACACATCGATCCCGCTTGCCGGAAAACGTTATAACTTTATACCGACGAACGTTTGCGTACACATTGGTTTCATTTCCGAAACCTTCTTAAACACGCAAATTCGATGCGTTTGGTCCGGAAAATAACGAATTGGTGCAGATACATCGATTTAGGTTGCAGGAAAACGATATAACTGTAAACCGACGGACTTTTGCGCTACTGTCGGTTTCACTTCCGAATTCTTCTTAAACACGCGAATTCGATGTGTTTGCTCCGCAACATAACGAATTTACGCAGATACATCGATTTCGGTTGCAGGAAAACGATGTAACTTTAATCCGACGGACTTTTGCGCTACTGTTGGTTTTAGTTCCGAATCCTTCTTAAACACGCGAATTCGATGCGTTTGCTCCTAAAAATAACGAATTCGTGCAGATACATCGATTTCGCTTGCAGGAAAACGTTATAACTTTAAACCGACAAACGTCCGCGTACACGTTGGTTTGATTTCCGAATCGTTCTTAAACACGCAAATTCGATGCGTTTGCTACGGAAAATAACGATTTGGTGCAGATACATCGATCCCGCTTGCCGGAAAACGTTATAACTTTATACCGACGAACGTTTGCGTACACATTGGTTTCATTTCCGAATCCTTCTTAAACACGCAAATTCGATGCGTTTGGTCCGGAAAATAACGAATTGGTGCAGATACATCGATTTAGGTTGCAGGAAAACCATATAACTTTAAACCGACGGACTTTTGCGCTACTGTTGGTTTCACTTCCGAATCCTTCTTAAACACGCGAATTCGATGTGTTTGCTCCGCAAAATAACGAATTTACGCAGATACATCGATCTCGCTTGCAGGAGGCCGTTATAACTTTAAACCGACAAACGTCCGCGTACACGTTGGTTTGATTTCCGAATCGTTCTTAAACACGCAAATTCGATGCGTTTGCTCCTAAAAATAACGAATTCGTGCAGATACATCGATTTCGCTTGCAGGAAAACGTTATAACTTTAAACCGACAAACGTCCGAGTACACGTTGGTTTCATTTACGAATCGTTCTTAAACACGCGAATTCGATGCGTTTGCTCCGCAAAATAACGAATGTACGCAGGAACATCGATTTCGCTTGCAGGAAGCCGTTATAACTTTAAACCGACAAACGTCCGCGTACACGTTGGTTTGATTTCCGAATCGTTCTTAAACACGCAAATTCGATGCGTTTGCTCCGGAAAATAACGATTTGGTGCAGACACATCGATCCCGCTTGCCGGAAAACGTTATAACTTTATACCGACGAACGTTTGCGTACACATTGGTTTCAATTCCGAATCCTTCTTAAACACGCAAATTCAATGCGTTTGCTCCGGAAAATAACGAATTGGTGCAGATACATCGATTTAGGTTGCAGGAAAACCATATAACTTTAAACCGACGGACTTTTGCGCTACTGTTGGTTTCACTTCCGAATCCTTCTTAAACACGCGAATTCGATGTGTTTGCTCCGCAAAATAACGAATTTACGCAGATACATCGATCTCGCTTGCAGGAGGCCGTTATAACTTTAAACCGACAAACGTCCGCGTACACGTTGGTTTGATTTCCGAATCGTTCTTAAACACGCAAATTCGATGCGTTTGCTCCTAAAAATAACGAATTCGTGCAGATACATCGATTTCGCTTGCAGGAAAACGTTATAACTTTAAACCGACAAACGTCCGAGTACACGTTGGTTTCATTTACGAATCGTTCTTAAACACGCGAATTCGATGCGTTTGCTCCGCAAAATAACGAATGTACGCAGGAACATCGATTTCGCTTGCAGGAAGCCGTTATAACTTTAAACCGACAAACGTCCGCGTACACGTTGGTTTGATTTCTGAATCGTTCTTAAACACGCAAATTCGATGCATTTGCTCCGGAAAATAACGATTTGGTGCAGACACATCGATCCCGCTTGCCGGAAAACGTTATAACTTTATACCGACGAACGTTTGCGTACACATTGGTTTCAATTCCGAATCCTTCTTAAACACGCAAATTCAATGCGTTTGCTCCGGAAAATAACGATTTGGTGCAGACACATCGATCCCGCTTGCCGGAAAACGTTATAACTTTATACCGACGAACGTTTGCGTACACATTGGTTTCATTTCCGAAACCTTCTTAAACACGCAAATTCGATGCGTTTGGTCCGGAAAATAACGAATTGGTGCAGATACATCGATTTAGGTTGCAGGAAAACGATATAACTGTAAACCGACGGACTTTTGCGCTACTGTCGGTTTCACTTCCGAATTCTTCTTAAACACGCGAATTCGATGTGTTTGCTCCGCAACATAACGAATTTACGCAGATACATCGATTTCGGTTGCAGGAAAACGATGTAACTTTAATCCGACGGACTTTTGCGCTACTGTTGGTTTTAGTTCCGAATCCTTCTTAAACACGCGAATTCGATGCGTTTGCTCCTAAAAATAACGAATTCGTGCAGATACATCGATTTCGCTTGCAGGAAAACGTTATAACTTTAAACCGACAAACGTCCGCGTACACGTTGGTTTGATTTCCGAATCGTTCTTAAACACGCAAATTCGATGCGTTTGCTACGGAAAATAACGATTTGGTGCAGATACATCGATCCCGCTTGCCGGAAAACGTTATAACTTTATACCGACGAACGTTTGCGTACACATTGGTTTCATTTCCGAATCCTTCTTAAACACGCAAATTCGATGCGTTTGGTCCGGAAAATAACGAATTGGTGCAGATACATCGATTTAGGTTGCAGGAAAACCATATAACTTTAAACCGACGGACTTTTGCGCTACTGTTGGTTTCACTTCCGAATCCTTCTTAAACACGCGAATTCGATGTGTTTGCTCCGCAAAATAACGAATTTACGCAGATACATCGATCTCGCTTGCAGGAGGCCGTTATAACTTTAAACCGACAAACGTCCGCGTACACGTTGGTTTGATTTCCGAATCGTTCTTAAACACGCAAATTCGATGCGTTTGCTCCTAAAAATAACGAATTCGTGCAGATACATCGATTTCGCTTGCAGGAAAACGTTATAACTTTAAACCGACAAACGTCCGAGTACACGTTGGTTTCATTTACGAATCGTTCTTAAACACGCGAATTCGATGCGTTTGCTCCGCAAAATAACGAATGTACGCAGGAACATCGATTTCGCTTGCAGGAAGCCGTTATAACTTTAAACCGACAAACGTCCGCGTACACGTTGGTTTGATTTCCGAATCGTTCTTAAACACGCAAACTCGATGCGTTTGCTCCGGAAAATAACGATTTGGTGCAGACACATCGATCCCGCTTGCCGGAAAACGTTATAACTTTATACCGACGAACGTTTGCGTACACATTGGTTTCAATTCCGAATCCTTCTTAAACACGCAAATTCGATGCCTTTGCTCCTAAAAATAACGAATTCGTGCAGATACATCGATTTCGCTTGCAGGAAAACGTTATAACTTTAAACCGACAAACGTCCGCGTACACGTTGGTTTCATTTACGAATCGTTCTTAAACACGCAAATTCGATGCGTTTGCTCCGGAAAATAACGATTTGGTGCAGACACATCGATCCCGCTTGCCGGAAAACGTTATAACTTTATACCGACGAACGTTTGCGTACACATTGGTTTCAATTCCGAATCCTTCTTAAACACGCAAATTCAATGCGTTTGCTCCGGAAAATAACGATTTGGTGCAGACACATCGATCCCGCTTGCCGGAAAACGTTATAACTTTATACCGACGAACGTTTGCGTACACATTGGTTTCATTTCCGAATCCTTCTTAAACACGCAAATTCGATGCGTTTGGTCCGGAAAATAACGAATTGGTGCAGATACATCGATTTAGGTTGCAGGAAAACGATATAACTTTAAACCGACGGACTTTTGCGCTACTGTTGGTTTCACTTCCGAATCCTTCTTAAACACGCGAATTCGATGTGTTTGCTCCGCAAAATAACGAATTTACGCAGATACATCGATCTCGCTTGCAGGAAGCCGTTATAACTTTAAACCGACAAACGTCCGCGTACACGTTGGTTTGATTTCCGAATCGTTCTTAAACACGCAAATTCGATGCCTTTGCTCCTAAAAATAACGAATTCGTGCAGATACATCGATTTCGCTTGCAGGAAAACGTTATAACTTTAAACCGACAAACGTCCGCGTACACGTTGGTTTCATTTACGAATCGTTCTTAAACACGCAAATTCGATGCGTTTGCTCCGGAAAATAACGATTTGGTGCAGACACATCGATCCCGCTTGCCGGAAAACGTTATAACTTTATACCGACGAACGTTTGCGTACACATTGGTTTCAATTCCGAATCCTTCTTAAACACGCAAATTCAATGCGTTTGCTCCGGAAAATAACGATTTGGTGCAGACACATCGATCCCGCTTGCCGGAAAACGTTATAACTTTATACCGACGAACGTTTGCGTACACATTGGTTTCATTTCCGAATCCTTCTTAAACACGCAAATTCGATGCGTTTGGTCCGGAAAATAACGAATTGGTGCAGATACATCGATTTAGGTTGCAGGAAAACGATATAACTTTAAACCGACGGACTTTTGCGCTACTGTTGGTTTCACTTCCGAATCCTTCTTAAACACGCGAATTCGATGTGTTTGCTCCGCAAAATAACGAATTTACGCAGATACATCGATCTCGCTTGCAGGAAGCCGTTATAACTTTAAACCGACAAACGTCCGCGTACACGTTGGTTTGATTTCCGAATCGTTCTTAAACACGCAAATTCGATGCCTTTGCTCCTAAAAATAACGAATTCGTGCAGATACATCGATTTCGCTTGCAGGAAAACGTTATAACTTTAAACCGACAAACGTCCGCGTACACGTTGGTTTCATTTACGAATCGTTCTTAAACACGCAAATTCGATGCGTTTGCTCCGGAAAATAACGATTTGGTGCAGATACATCGATCCCGCTTGCCGGAAAACGTTATAACTTTATACCGACGAACGCTTGCGTACACGTTGGTTTCACTTCCGAATACTTCTTAAACACGCAAATTCGATGCGTTTGCTCCTAAAAATAACGAATTGGTGCAGATACATCGATTTTGCTTGCAGGAAGCCGTTATAACTTTAAACCGACAAACGTCCGCGTACACGTTGGTTTGATTTCCGAATCGTTCTTAAACACGCAAATTCGATGCGTTTGCTCCGGAAAATAACGATTTGGTGCAGACACATCGATCCCGCTTGCCGGAAAACGTTATAACTTTATACCGACGAACGTTTGCGTACACATTGGTTTCATTTCCGAATCCTTCTTAAACACGCAAATTCGATGCGTTTGGTCCGGAAAATAACGAATTGGTGCAGATACATCGATTTAGGTTGCAGGAAACCGTTATAACTTTAAACCGACAAACGTCCGCGTACACGTTGGTTTGATTTCCGAATCGTTCTTAAACACGCAAATTCGATGCGTTTGCTCCGGAAAATAACGATTTGGTGCAGACACATCGATCCCGCTTGCCGGAAAACGTTATAACTTTATACCAACGAACGTTTGCGTACACATTGGTTTCATTTCCGAATCCTTCTTAAACACGCAAATTCGATGCGTTTGGTCCGGAAAATAACGAATTGGTGCAGATACATCGATTTAGGTTGCAGGAAAACCATATAACTGTAAACCGACGGACTTTTGCGCTACTGTTGGTTTCACTTCCGAATCCTTCTTAAACACGCGAATTCGATGTGTTTGCTCCGCAAAATAACGAATTTACGCAGATACATCGATCTCGCTTGCAGGAGGCCGTAATAACTTTAAACCGACAAACGTCCGCGTACACGTTGGTTTGATTTCCGAATCGTTCTTAAACACGCAAATTCGATGCGTTTGCTCCTAAAAATAACGAATTCGTGCAGATACATCGATTTCGCTTGCAGGAAAACGTTATAACTTTAAACCGACAAACGTCCGAGTACACGTTGGTTTCATTTACGAATCGTTCTTAAACACGCGAATTCGATGCGTTTGCTCCGCAAAATAACGAATGTACGCAGGAACATCGATTTCGCTTGCAGGAAGCCGTTATAACTTTAAACCGACAAACGTCCGCGTACACGTTGGTTTGATTTCCGAATCGTTCTTAAACACGCAAATTCGATGCGTTTGCTCCGGAAAATAACGATTTGGTGCAGACACATCGATCCCGCTTGCCGGAAAACGTTATAACTTTATACCGACGAACGTTTGCGTACACATTGGTTTCAATTCCGAATCCTTCTTAAACACGCAAATTCGATGCGTTTGCTCCGGAAAATAACGATTTGGTGCAGACACATCGATCCCGCTTGCCGGAAAACGTTATAACTTTATACCGACGAACGTTTGCGTACACATTGGTTTCATTTCCGAATCCTTCTTAAACACGCAAATTCGATGCGTTTGGTCCGGAAAATAACGAATTGGTGCAGATACATCGATTTAGGTTGCAGGAAAACGATATAACTTTAAACCGACGGACTTTTGCGCTACTGTTGGTTTCACTTCCGAATCCTTCTTAAACACGCGAATTCGATGTGTTTGCTCCGCAAAATAACGAATTTACGCAGATACATCGATCACGATTGCAGGAAGCCGTTATAACTTTAAACCGACAAACGTCCGCGTACACGTTGGTTTGATTTCCGAATCGTTCTTAAACACGCAAATTCGATGCCTTTGCTCCTAAAAATAACGAATTCGTGCAGATACATCGATTTCGCTTGCAGGAAAACGTTATAACTTTAAACCGACAAACGTCCGCGTACACGTTGGTTTCATTTACGAATCGTTCTTAAACACGCAAATTCGATGCGTTTGCTCCGGAAAATAACGATTTGGTGCAGATACATCGATCCCGCTTGCCGGAAAACGTTATAACTTTATACCGACGAACGCTTGCGTACACGTTGGTTTCACTTCCGAATACTTCTTAAACACGCAAATTCGATGCGTTTGCTCCTAAAAATAACGAATTGGTGCAGATACATCGATTTCGCTTGCAGGAAGCCGTTATAACTTTAAACCGACAAACGTCCGCGTACACGTTGGTTTGATTTCCGAATCGTTCTTAAACACGCAAATTCGATGCGTTTGCTCCGGAAAATAACGATTTGGTGCAGACACATCGATCCCGCTTGCCGGAAAACGTTATAACTTTATACCGACGAACGTTTGCGTACACATTGGTTTCATTTCCGAATCCTTCTTAAACACGCAAATTCGATGCGTTTCGTCTGGAAAATAACGAGTTGGTGCAGATACATCGATTTAGGTTGCAGGAAAACGATATAACTGTAAACCGACGGACTTTTGCGCTACAGTTGGTTTCACTTCTGAATCCTTCTTAAACACGCTGTTACGTCCCGGATGGGGGTCGTAACGTGTTTACGGACTTTGACGATCTTCGGTCCACGTGGCACGTACGTCCACGTCTGACCAGGCTCGAATTTTCGGTTGTCCGAGGGAGATAATAAACGGGAACGGGGAATTAGCGAAGTCGCGTTGCTGCTAGAATGGGAACCGCGATTTACGACGCGTAACGGTACTCTTATACAATCGCGAAGGTTCCGGGCGGTCCCTGACGTCACAGTGATCGTGGCACGGCGTGCGAATCGAATTCTTGGGAGGACGGATTATGACGCGATAATCCGTGTTCCTCCGATTGTACCGGGCCCTGGTGGGCTCAGACGTACGAGGGGGAACACCGATTTAAGAGATCTGACAGTTTTTGACGTTTGGTATGCAACTCGGGGAGGTCCGTGCGCGAGAATCCGTGTTCCTCCGATTGTACCGGGCCCTGGTGGGCTCAGACGTACGAGGCGGAACACCGATTTTTCTGAGGTCTGACAATTTGACGTTTAATGTGTAACTCGGGGAGATCCGTGCGCGAGAATCCGTGTTCCTCCGATTGTACCGGGCCCTGGTGGGCTCAGACGTACGAGGGGGAACACCGATTTAAGAGATCTGACAGTTGTCAGTAGTTAGATCGGCACCTACGTCGTATCGCGCGCACTCACTTACACTTGTGTTTTCTCTCGTCCGTGTCGCGATGGTTTACTTGGGTCTCGCTGCCCTGTCGTCGGACGACAGGGGGAGGGAGCAGGTAGGCGGTAGAAAATGGGGTTCTAGTAGTACCACCTCAAGATGAGAGATCGGCGGAGGGCGTAGCGTTCGTAACGCGGGTCGTCGATACTAATATCTTCCAGCGAAGGGAAGTTCGGGACGTAAATGAGAGGCACGAGTCTCCACGGGGGAGGATTCGCGGCGGGACGAACCTCGGACGTTCCGTTTTCCGCGATTTGAGCGTACCGCTCGTATCGTGGATCCTCGGTGTCGATCCCTTCTGGCGGAGGGTAGCTCGGCGTGAACGTGATCGGGACAAGTTTCCACGGTGGAGAACTCGCGGGTTGACGGGCCTTAGGTCGTTTATCCCGGACGATCCTCTTCGAACTCACGATTCGAACTGTTCCGGAGAACTCGATTTCTCGGAGGATGCGCGGGGGTTTCCGGATCCCGAGATTCCGGTCGTAGGTGGTCCCTTTTCCCTCCCGGAAGAGTCCTCCGAACAATCTCTTGAGCTGGTACTTGCGACCTGCGCGACGCGGCATTCGAAACACTATAAGGACACAACCACACTGACGTAATCGCACAACACAAAGGGAGAACAGAAAAATAAAAGAAAAGAAAATAAGTAAATTAAATCAACGTGTAATAACTAAAAGGAAGTGGCTGAATACAAGATTACGCGATAGCTACGAAAACGAAAATTAAACTAGAGCACTGCACGATGGCGAGATAACGACGCGAACACGATATAAATGAAATAACTAAATATACGGGAATAACTATAACTAAACTTAGGGATTAACGCAATTCGAAATTCGATAAACGAAACTAAAATTAATTAACTATGATAGAACAACGCGCACTAAACTAAATTACGAACTAGAATTATAATACAAAAGAAATGAGATAGATGAAATTGAAATGAACAAAACGAATATGGCAAGATGCTATACGATTAGGTCAGAAGACTAGGAATTAGAAGAGCGAAGTGATTTCAAGAAACTGTTGCGAAGAACTGTCGCAGAGCGCGAATCTTGCCATATTTATAATGGGAGCGCGGACCATAAGAATTCGGTGGAGCGTGACATTAATTGTTCTCGATCATACGATTTATACTATTGTTCTTCGTGTCACTATTATTCGCGAATGTTCGGTAAACACCTGTAATAGCTGTTGCTATGCCAGGGTTCGCTCGCACCGGCGTCTCATGGTTGCGGTTTGATATGAATATGTATGTATATATAAATGTACACTTTGATTGACCCGGGACGAAAATAGAATTAAAATCGGCGTAACGGCCACGATTTGTTCGCGCGAATTATATATCCCGAGAATTTGTTTGTTCGCGCAAATGCTGAAGCAAACGTTGGTACGACGTAACACACGCGAATTCGATGTGTTTGCTCCGCAAAATAACGAATTTACGCATATACATCGATCTCGCTTGCAGGAAGCCGTTATAACTTTAAACCGACAAACGTCCGCGTACACGTTGGTTTGATTTCCGAATCGTTCTTAAACAAGCAAATTCGATGCGTTTGCTCCTAAAAATAACGAATTGGTGCAGATACATCGATTTCGCTTGCAGGAAAACGATGTAACTTTAATCCGACGGACTTTTGCGCTACTGTTGGTTTCAGTTCCGAATCCTTCTTAAACACGCGAATTCGATGCGTTTGCTCCGGAAAATAACGATTTGGTGCAGACACATCGATCCCGCTTGCCGGAAAACGTTATAACTTTATACCGACGAACGTTTGCGTACACATTGGTTTCATTTCCGAATCCTTCTTAAACACGCAAATTCGATGCGTTTGGTCCGGAAAATAACGAATTGGTGCAGATACATCGATTTAGGTTGCAGGAAACCGTTATAACTTTAAACCGACAAACGTCCGCGTACACGTTGGTTTGATTTCCGAATCGTTCTTAAACACGCAAATTCGATGCGTTTGCTCCGGAAAATAACGATTTGGTGCAGACACATCGATCCCGCTTGCCGGAAAACGTTATAACTTTATACCAACGAACGTTTGCGTACACATTGGTTTCATTTCCGAATCCTTCTTAAACACGCAAATTCGATGCGTTTGGTCCGGAAAATAACGAATTGGTGCAGATACATCGATTTAGGTTGCAGGAAAACGATATAACTGTAAACCGACGGACTTTTGCGCTACTGTCGGTTTCACTTCCGAATTCTTCTTAAACACGCGAATTCGATGTGTTTGCTCCGCAACATAACGAATTTACGCAGATACATCGATTTCGGTTGCAGGAAAACGATGTAACTTTAATCCGACGGACTTTTGCGCTACTGTTGGTTTCAGTTCCGAATCCTTCTTAAACACGCGAATTCGATGCGTTTGCTCCTAAAAATAACGAATTCGTGCAGATACATCGATTTCGCTTGCAGGAAAACGTTATAACTTTAAACCGACAAACGTCCGCGTACACGTTGGTTTGATTTCCAAATCGTTCTTAAACACGCAAATTCGATGCGTTTGCTACGGAAAATAACGATTTGGTGCAGATACATCGATCCCGCTTGCCGGAAAACGTTATAACTTTATACCGACGAACGCTTGCGTACACGTTGGTTTCACTTCCGAATACTTCTTAAACACGCAAATTCGATGCGTTTGCTCCTAAAAATAACGAATTGGTGCAGATACATCGATTTCGCTTGCAGGAAGCCGTTATAACTTTAAACCGACAAACGTCCGCGTACACGTTGGTTTGATTTCCGAATCGTTCTTAAACACGCAAATTCGATGCGTTTGCTCCGGAAAATAACGATTTGGTGCAGACACATCGATCCCGCTTGCCGGAAAACGTTATAACTTTATACCGACGAACGTTTGCGTACACATTGGTTTCATTTCCGAATCCTTCTTAAACACGCAAATTCGATGCGTTTCGTCTGGAAAATAACGAGTTGGTGCAGATACATCGATTTAGGTTGCAGGAAAACGATATAACTGTAAACCGACGGACTTTTGCGCTACAGTTGGTTTCACTTCTGAATCCTTCTTAAACACGCGAATTCGATGTGTTTGCTCCGCAAAATAACGAATTTACGCATATACATCGATCTCGCTTGCAGGAAGCCGTTATAACTTTAAACCGACAAACGTCCGCGTACACGTTGGTTTGATTTCCGAATCGTTCTTAAACAAGCAAATTCGATGCGTTTGCTCCTAAAAATAACGAATTGGTGCAGATACATCGATTTCGCTTGCAGGAAAACGATGTAACTTTAATCCGACGGACTTTTGCGCTACTGTTGGTTTCAGTTCCGAATCCTTCTTAAACACGCGAATTCGATGCGTTTGCTCCGCAAAATAACGATTTGGTGCAGATACATCGATCCCGCTTGCCGGAAAACGTTATAACTTTATACCGACGAACGCTTGCGTACACGTTGGTTTCACTTCCGAATCCTTCTTAAACAAGCAAATTCGATGCGTTTGCTCCTAAAAATAACGAATTGGTGCAGATACATCGATTTCGCTTGCAGGAAAACGATGTAACTTTAATCCGACGGACTTTTGCGCTACTGTTGGTTTCAGTTCCGAATCCTTCTTAAACACGCGAATTCGATGCGTTTGCTCCGGAAAATAACGATTTGGTGCAGACACATCGATCCCGCTTGCCGGAAAACGTTATAACTTTATACCGACGAACGTTTGCGTACACATTGGTTTCATTTCCGAATCCTTCTTAAACACGCAAATTCGATGCGTTTGGTCCGGAAAATAACGAATTGGTGCAGATACATCGATTTAGGTTGCAGGAAACCGTTATAACTTTAAACCGACAAACGTCCGCGTACACGTTGGTTTGATTTCCGAATCGTTCTTAAACACGCAAATTCGATGCGTTTGCTCCGGAAAATAACGATTTGGTGCAGACACATCGATCCCGCTTGCCGGAAAACGTTATAACTTTATACCAACGAACGTTTGCGTACACATTGGTTTCATTTCCGAATCCTTCTTAAACACGCAAATTCGATGCGTTTGGTCCGGAAAATAACGAATTGGTGCAGATACATCGATTTAGGTTGCAGGAAAACGATATAACTGTAAACCGACGGACTTTTGCGCTACTGTCGGTTTCACTTCCGAATTCTTCTTAAACACGCGAATTCGATGTGTTTGCTCCGCAACATAACGAATTTACGCAGATACATCGATTTCGGTTGCAGGAAAACGATGTAACTTTAATCCGACGGACTTTTGCGCTACTGTTGGTTTCAGTTCCGAATCCTTCTTAAACACGCGAATTCGATGCGTTTGCTCCTAAAAATAACGAATTCGTGCAGATACATCGATTTCGCTTGCAGGAAAACGTTATAACTTTAAACCGACAAACGTCCGCGTACACGTTGGTTTGATTTCCAAATCGTTCTTAAACACGCAAATTCGATGCGTTTGCTACGGAAAATAACGATTTGGTGCAGATACATCGATCCCGCTTGCCGGAAAACGTTATAACTTTATACCGACGAACGTTTGCGTACACATTGGTTTCATTTCCGAATCCTTCTTAAACACGCAAATTCGATGCGTTTGGTCCGGAAAATAACGAATTGGTGCAGATACATCGATTTAGGTTGCAGGAAAACCATATAACTTTAAACCGACGGACTTTTGCGCTACTGTTGGTTTCACTTCCGAATCCTTCTTAAACACGCGAATTCGATGTGTTTGCTCCGCAAAATAACGAATTTACGCAGATACATCGATCTCGCTTGCAGGAGGCCGTAATAACTTTAAACCGACAAACGTCCGCGTACACGTTGGTTTGATTTCCGAATCGTTCTTAAACACGCAAATTCGATGCGTTTGCTCCTAAAAATAACGAATTCGTGCAGATACATCGATTTCGCTTGCAGGAAAACGTTATAACTTTAAACCGACAAACGTCCGAGTACACGTTGGTTTCATTTACGAATCGTTCTTAAACACGCGAATTCGATGCGTTTGCTCCGCAAAATAACGAATGTACGCAGGAACATCGATTTCGCTTGCAGGAAGCCGTTATAACTTTAAACCGACAAACGTCCGCGTACACGTTGGTTTGATTTCCGAATCGTTCTTAAACACGCAAATTCGATGCGTTTGCTCCGGAAAATAACGATTTGGTGCAGACACATCGATCCCGCTTGCCGGAAAACGTTATAACTTTATACCGACGAACGTTTGCGTACACATTGGTTTCAATTCCGAATCCTTCTTAAACACGCAAATTCGATGCGTTTGCTCCGGAAAATAACGATTTGGTGCAGACACATCGATCCCGCTTGCCGGAAAACGTTATAACTTTATACCGACGAACGTTTGCGTACACATTGGTTTCATTTCCGAATCCTTCTTAAACACGCAAATTCGATGCGTTTGGTCCGGAAAATAACGAATTGGTGCAGATACATCGATTTAGGTTGCAGGAAAACGATATAACTTTAAACCGACGGACTTTTGCGCTACTGTTGGTTTCACTTCCGAATCCTTCTTAAACACGCGAATTCGATGTGTTTGCTCCGCAAAATAACGAATTTACGCAGATACATCGATCACGCTTGCAGGAAGCCGTTATAACTTTAAACCGACAAACGTCCGCGTACACGTTGGTTTGATTTCCGAATCGTTCTTAAACACGCAAATTCGATGCCTTTGCTCCTAAAAATAACGAATTCGTGCAGATACATCGATTTCGCTTGCAGGAAAACGTTATAACTTTAAACCGACAAACGTCCGCGTACACGTTGGTTTCATTTACGAATCGTTCTTAAACACGCAAATTCGATGCGTTTGCTCCGGAAAATAACGATTTGGTGCAGACACATCGATCCCGCTTGCCGGAAAACGTTATAACTTTATACCGACGAACGTTTGCGTACACATTGGTTTCATTTCCGAATCCTTCTTAAACACGCAAATTCGATGCGTTTGCTCCTAAAAATAACGAATTGGTGCAGATACATCGATTTCGCTTGCAGGAAGCCGTTATAACTTTAAACCGACAAACGTCCGCGTACACGTTGGTTTGATTTCCGAATCGTTCTTAAACACGCAAATTCGATGCGTTTGCTCCGGAAAATAACGATTTGGTGCAGACACATCGATCCCGCTTGCCGGAAAACGTTATAACTTTATACCGACGAACGTTTGCGTACACATTGGTTTCATTTCCGAATCCTTCTTAAACACGCAAATTCGATGCGTTTCGTCTGGAAAATAACGAATTGGTGCAGATACATCGATTTAGGTTGCAGGAAAACGATATAACTGTAAACCGACGGACTTTTGCGCTACAGTTGGTTTCACTTCTGAATCCTTCTTAAACACGCGAATTCGATGTGTTTGCTCCGCAAAATAACGAATTTACGCATATACATCGATCTCGCTTGCAGGAAGCCGTTATAACTTTAAACCGACAAACGTCCGCGTACACGTTGGTTTGATTTCCGAATCGTTCTTAAACAAGCAAATTCGATGCGTTTGCTCCTAAAAATAACGAATTGGTGCAGATACATCGATTTCGCTTGCAGGAAAACGATGTAACTTTAATCCGACGGACTTTTGCGCTACTGTTGGTTTCAGTTCCGAATCCTTCTTAAACACGCGAATTCGATGCGTTTGCTCCGCAAAATAACGATTTGGTGCAGATACATCGATCCCGCTTGCCGGAAAACGTTATAACTTTATACCGACGAACGCTTGCGTACACGTTGGTTTCACTTCCGAATCCTTCTTAAACAAGCAAATTCGATGCGTTTGCTCCTAAAAATAACGAATTGGTGCAGATACATCGATTTCGCTTGCAGGAAAACGATGTAACTTTAATCCGACGGACTTTTGCGCTACTGTTGGTTTCAGTTCCGAATCCTTCTTAAACACGCGAATTCGATGCGTTTGCTCCGCAAAATAACGAATTTACGCAGATACATCGATCTCGCTTGCAGGAAAACGTTATAACTTTATACCGACGAACGCTTGCGTACACGTTGGTTTCACTTCCGAATCCTTCTTAAACACGCAAATTCGATGCGTTTGCTCCTAAAAATAACGAATTCGTTCAGATACATCGATTTCGCTTGCAGGAAGCCGTTATAACTTTAAACCGTCAAACGTCCGCGTACACGTTGGTTTGATTTACGAATCGTTCTTAAACACGCAAATTCGATGCGTTTGCTCCGGAAAATAACGATTTGGTGCAGATACATCGATCCCGCTTGCCGGAAAACGTTATAACTTTATACCGACGAACGCTTGCGTACACGTTGGTTTCACTTCCGAATCCTTCTTAAACAAGCAAATTCGATGCGTTTGCTCCTAAAAATAACGAATTGGTGCAGATACATCGATTTCGCTTGCAGGAAAACGATGTAACTTTAATCCGACGGACTTTTGCGCTACTGTTGGTTTCAGTTCCGAATCCTTCTTAAACACGCGAATTCGATGCGTTTGCTCCGCAAAATAACGAATTTACGCAGATACATCGATCTCGCTTGCAGGAAAACGTTATAACTTTATACCGACGAACGCTTGCGTACACGTTGGTTTCACTTCCGAATCCTTCTTAAACACGCAAATTCGATGCGTTTGCTCCTAAAAATAACGAATTCGTGCAGATACATCGATTTCGCTTGCAGGAAAACGTTATAACTTTAAACCGACAAACGTCCGCGTACACGTTGGTTTGATTTCCGAATCGTTCTTACGGGCGTCGTCTGGTCAGCAGACGACACTCGCGCGTTGACGTGTGTGAGTGCACACATCGCTATATCACATATACGTACACGAAAATTGTAAGGATCCGGGAGTAGACTTCTGAGATCTTAATAATGCAATGACTGGATTTCTTAGTAGTCAAAATCGCTAGATGAAAGATCAGTCTAGGGTGCTAATTGGTTGAAAAGTCGTACTTCAATTAAAAATTCTGTACGTTTAATTCTACAAAAAACCAAGCCACAGTGAGGTTGACATTCAAATATAGTTCTGACATTTTCCGCTACGAGCGTTGATTTCTGTTTCATCTATGACGTCCTCACTGACGGGCGTGCTGTCGAATATTGCAAATCATAGCTCGTGAACGTAGAAGTACGACTTTTCAGCCAATTAGCACCCTAGACTGATCTTTCATCTAGCGATTTTGACTACTAAGAAATCCAGTCATTGCATTATTAAGATCTCAGAAGTCTACTCCCGGATCCTTACAATTTTCGTGTACGTATATGTGATATAGCGATGTGTGCACTCACACACGTCAACGCGCGAGTGTCGTCTGCTGACCAGACGACGCCCTTAAACACGCAAATTCGATGCGTTTGCTACGGAAAATAACGATTTGGTGCAGATACATCGATCCCGCTTGCCGGAAAACGTTATAACTTTATACCGACGAACGTTTGCGTACACATTGGTTTCATTTCCGAATCCTTCTTAAACACGCAAATTCGATGCGTTTGGTCCGGAAAATAACGAATTGGTGCAGATACATCGATTTAGGTTGCAGGAAAACGTTATAACTTTAAACCGACAAACGTCCGCGTACACGTTGGTTTGATTTCCGAATCGTTCTTAAACACGCAAATTCGATGCGTTTGCTCCTAAAAATAACGAATTCGTGCAGATACATCGATTTCGCTTGCAGGAAAACGTTATAACTTTAAACCGACAAACGTCCGAGTACACGTTGGTTTCATTTACGAATCGTTCTTAAACACGCGAATTCGATGCGTTTGCTCCGCAAAATAACGAATGTACGCAGGAACATCGATTTCGCTTGCAGGAAGCCGTTATAACTTTAAACCGACAAACGTCCGCGTACACGTTGGTTTGATTTCCGAATCGTTCTTAAACACGCAAATTCGATGCGTTTGCTCCGGAAAATAACGATTTGGTGCAGACACATCGATCCCGCTTGCCGGAAAACGTTATAACTTTATACCGACGAACGTTTGCGTACACATTGGTTTCAATTCCGAATCCTTCTTAAACACGCAAATTCAATGCGTTTGCTCCGGAAAATAACGATTTGGTGCAGACACATCGATCCCGCTTGCCGGAAAACGTTATAACTTTATACCGACGAACGTTTGCGTACACATTGGTTTCATTTCCGAATCCTTCTTAAACACGCAAATTCGATGCGTTTGGTCCGGAAAATAACGAATTGGTGCAGATACATCGATTTAGGTTGCAGGAAAACGATATAACTTTAAACCGACGGACTTTTGCGCTACTGTTGCGGCCGTAATAACTTTAAACCGACAAACGTCCGCGTACACGTTGGTTTGATTTCCGAATCGTTCTTAAACACGCAAATTCGATGCGTTTGCTCCTAAAAATAACGAATTCGTGCAGATACATCGATTTCGCTTGCAGGAAAACGTTATAACTTTAAACCGACAAACGTCCGAGTACACGTTGGTTTCATTTACGAATCGTTCTTAAACACGCGAATTCGATGCGTTTGCTCCGCAAAATAACGAATGTACGCAGGAACATCGATTTCGCTTGCAGGAAGCCGTTATAACTTTAAACCGACAAACGTCCGCGTACACGTTGGTTTGATTTCCGAATCGTTCTTAAACACGCAAATTCGATGCGTTTGCTCCGGAAAATAACGATTTGGTGCAGACACATCGATCCCGCTTGCCGGAAAACGTTATAACTTTATACCGACGAACGTTTGCGTACACATTGGTTTCAATTCCGAATCCTTCTTAAACACGCAAATTCGATGCGTTTGCTCCGGAAAATAACGATTTGGTGCAGACACATCGATCCCGCTTGCCGGAAAACGTTATAACTTTATACCGACGAACGTTTGCGTACACATTGGTTTCATTTCCGAATCCTTCTTAAACACGCAAATTCGATGCGTTTGGTCCGGAAAATAACGAATTGGTGCAGATACATCGATTTAGGTTGCAGGAAAACGATATAACTTTAAACCGACGGACTTTTGCGCTACTGTTGGTTTCACTTCCGAATCCTTCTTAAACACGCGAATTCGATGTGTTTGCTCCGCAAAATAACGAATTTACGCAGATACATCGATCTCGCTTGCAGGAAGCCGTTATAACTTTAAACCGACAAACGTCCGCGTACACGTTGGTTTGATTTCCGAATCGTTCTTAAACACGCAAATTCGATGCGTTTGCTCCTAAAAATAACGAATTCGTGCAGATACATCGATTTCGCTTGCAGGAAAACGTTATAACTTTAAACCGACAAACGTCCGAGTACACGTTGGTTTCATTTACGAATCGTTCTTAAACACGCGAATTCGATGCGTTTGCTCCGCAAAATAACGAATGTACGCAGGAACATCGATTTCGCTTGCAGGAAGCCGTTATAACTTTAAACCGACAAACGTCCGCGTACACGTTGGTTTGATTTCCGAATCGTTCTTAAACACGCAAATTCGATGCGTTTGCTCCGGAAAATAACGATTTGGTGCAGACACATCGATCCCGCTTGCCGGAAAACGTTATAACTTTATACCGACGCACGTTTGCGTACACATTGGTTTCAATTCCGAATCCTTCTTAAACACGCAAATTCAATGCGTTTGCTCCGGAAAATAACGATTTGGTGCAGACACATCGATCCCGCTTGCCGGAAAACGTTATAACTTTATACCGACGAACGTTTGCGTACACATTGGTTTCATTTCCGAATCCTTCTTAAACACGCAAATTCGATGCGTTTGGTCCGGAAAATAACGAATTGGTGCAGATACATCGATTTAGGTTGCAGGAAAACGATATAACTTTAAACCGACGGACTTTTGCGCTACTGTTGCGGCCGTAATAACTTTAAACCGACAAACGTCCGCGTACACGTTGGTTTGATTTCCGAATCGTTCTTAAACACGCAAATTCGATGCGTTTGCTCCTAAAAATAACGAATTCGTGCAGATACATCGATTTCGCTTGCAGGAAAACGTTATAACTTTAAACCGACAAACGTCCGAGTACACGTTGGTTTCATTTACGAATCGTTCTTAAACACGCGAATTCGATGCGTTTGCTCCGCAAAATAACGAATGTACGCAGGAACATCGATTTCGCTTGCAGGAAGCCGTTATAACTTTAAACCGACAAACGTCCGCGTACACGTTGGTTTGATTTCCGAATCGTTCTTAAACACGCAAATTCGATGCGTTTGCTCCGGAAAATAACGATTTGGTGCAGACACATCGATCCCGCTTGCCGGAAAACGTTATAACTTTATACCGACGAACGTTTGCGTACACATTGGTTTCAATTCCGAATCCTTCTTAAACACGCAAATTCGATGCGTTTGCTCCGGAAAATAACGATTTGGTGCAGACACATCGATCCCGCTTGCCGGAAAACGTTATAACTTTATACCGACGAACGTTTGCGTACACATTGGTTTCATTTCCGAATCCTTCTTAAACACGCAAATTCGATGCGTTTGGTCCGGAAAATAACGAATTGGTGCAGATACATCGATTTAGGTTGCAGGAAAACGATATAACTTTAAACCGACGGACTTTTGCGCTACTGTTGGTTTCACTTCCGAATCCTTCTTAAACACGCGAATTCGATGTGTTTGCTCCGCAAAATAACGAATTTACGCAGATACATCGATCTCGCTTGCAGGAAGCCGTTATAACTTTAAACCGACAAACGTCCGCGTACACGTTGGTTTGATTTCCGAATCGTTCTTAAACACGCAAATTCGATGCCTTTGCTCCTAAAAATAACGAATTCGTGCAGATACATCGATTTCGCTTGCAGGAAAACGTTATAACTTTCAACCGACAAACGTCCGCGTACACGTTGGTTTCATTTACGAATCGTTCTTAAACACGCAAATTCGATGCGTTTGCTCCGGAAAATAACGATTTGGTGCAGATACATCGATCCCGCTTGCCGGAAAACGTTATAACTTTATACCGACGAACGCTTGCGTACACGTTGGTTTCACTTCCGAATACTTCTTAAACACGCAAATTCGATGCGTTTGCTCCTAAAAATAACGAATTGGTGCAGATACATCGATTTCGCTTGCAGGAAGCCGTTATAACTTTAAACCGACAAACGTCCGCGTACACGTTGGTTTGATTTCCGAATCGTTCTTAAACACGCAAATTCGATGCGTTTGCTCCGGAAAATAACGATTTGGTGCAGACACATCGATCCCGCTTGCCGGAAAACGTTATAACTTTATACCGACGAACGTTTGCGTACACATTGGTTTCATTTCCGAATCCTTCTTAAACACGCAAATTCGATGCGTTTCGTCTGGAAAATAACGAATTGGTGCAGATACATCGATTTAGGTTGCAGGAAAACGATATAACTGTAAACCGACGGACTTTTATGCTACAGTTGGTTTCACTTCCGAATCCTTCTTAAACACGCGAATTCGATGTGTTTGCTCCGCAAAATAACGAATTTACGCATATACATCGATCTCGCTTGCAGGAAGCCGTTATAACTTTAAACCGACAAACGTCCGCGTACACGTTGGTTTGATTTCCGAATCGTTCTTAAACACGCAAATTCGATGCGTTTGCTCCTAAAAATAACGAATTCGTGCAGATACATCGATTTCGCTTGCAGGAAAACGTTATAACTTTAAACCGACAAACGTTTGCGTACACGTTGGTTTCATTTACGAATCGTTCTTAAACACGCAAATTCGATGCGTTTGCTCCGGAAAATAACGATTTGGTGCAGATACATCGATCCCGCTTGCCGGAAAACGTTATAACTTTATACCGACGAACGCTTGCGTACACGTTGGTTTCACTTCCGAATCCTTCTTAAACAAGCAAATTCGATGCGTTTGCTCCTAAAAATAACGAATTGGTGCAGATACATCGATTTCGCTTGCAGGAAAACGATGTAACTTTAATCCGACGGACTTTTGCGCTACTGTTGGTTTCAGTTCCGAATCCTTCTTAAACACGCGAATTCGATGCGTTTGCTCCGCAAAATAACGAATTTACGCAGATACATCGATCTCGCTTGCAGGAAAACGTTATAACTTTATACCGACGAACGCTTGCGTACACGTTGGTTTCACTTCCGAATCCTTCTTAAACACGCAAATTCGATGCGTTTGCTCCTAAAAATAACGAATTCGTTCAGATACATCGATTTCGCTTGCAGGAAGCCGTTATAACTTTAAACCGTCAAACGTCCGCGTACACGTTGGTTTGATTTCCGAATCGTTCTTAAACACGCAAATTCGATGCGTTTGCTCCGGAAAATAACGATTTGGTGCAGATACATCGATCCCGCTTGCCGGAAAACGTTATAACTTTATACCGACGAACGCTTGCGTACACGTTGATTTCACTTCCGAATCCTTCTTAAACAAGCAAATTCGATGCGTTTGCTCCTAAAAATAACGAATTGGTGCAGATACATCGATTTCGGTTGCAGGAAAACGATGTAACTTTACTCCGACGGACTTTTGCGCTACTGTTGGTTTCAGTTCCGAATCCTTCTTAAACACGCGAATTCGATGTGTTTGCTCCGCAACACAACGAATTTACGCAGATACATCGATTTCGGTTGCAGGAAAACGATGTAACTTTAATCCGACGGACTTTTGCGCTACTGTTGGTTTCAGTTCCGAATCCATCTTAAACACGCGAATTCGATGTGTTTGCTCCGCAACATAACGAATTTACGCAGATACATCGATCTCGCTTGCAGGAAGCCGTTATAACTTTAAACCGACATACGTCCGCGTACACGTTGGTTTGATTTCCGAATCCTTCTTAAACACGCGAATTCGATGCGTTTGCTCCTAAAAATAACGAATTCGTGCAGATACATCGATTTCGCTTGCTGGAAAACGTTATAACTTTAAACCGACAAACGTCCGCGTACACGTTGGTTTCATTTACGAATCGTTCTTAAACACGCAAATTCGATGCGTTTGCTCCGGAAAATAACGATTTGGTGCAGATACATCGATCCCGCTTGCCGGAAAACGTTATAACTTTATACCGACGAACGCTTGCGTACACGTTGGTTTCACTTCCGAATCCTTCTCAAACAAGCAAATTCGATGCGTTTGCTCCTAAAAATAACGAATTGGTGCAGATACATCGATTTCGGTTGCAGGAAAACGATGTAACTTTAATCCGACGGACTTTTGCGCTACTGTTGGTTTCAGTTCCGAATCCTTCTTAAACACGCGAATTCGATGCGTTTGCTCCGCAAAATAACGTATTTACGCAGATACATCGATCTCGCTTGCAGGAAAACGATGTAACTTTAAACCGACAAACGTCCGCGTACACGTTGGTTTGATTTCCGAATCGTTCTTAAACACGCAAATTCGATGCGTTTGCTCCGGTAAATAACGATTTGGTGCAGATACATCGATCCCGCTTGCCGGAAAACGTTATAACTTTATACCGACGAACGCTTGCGTACACGTTGGTTTCACTTCCGAATCCTTCTTAAACACGCAAATTGGATGCGTTTGCTCCTAAAAATAACGAATTCGTGCAGATACATCGATTTCGCTTGCAGGAAGCCGTTATAACTTTAAACCGTCAAACGTCCGCGTACACGTTGGTTTGATTTCCGAATCGTTCTTAAACACGCAAATTCGATGCGTTTGCTCCGGAAAATAACGATTTGGTGCAGACATATCGATCCCGCTTGCCGGAAACCGTTATAACTTTATACCGACGAACGTTTTCGTACACATTGGTTTCATTTCCGAATCCTTCTTAAACACGCAAATTCGATGCGTTTGATCCGGAAAATAACGAATTGGTGCAGATACATCGATTTAGGTTGCAGGAAAACGATATAACTGTAAACCGACGGACTTTTGCGCTACTGTTGGTTTCACTTCCGAATCGTTCTTAAACACGCAAATTCGATGCGTTTGCTCCGGAAAATAACGATTTGGTGCAGATACATCGATCCCGCTTGCCGGAAAACGTTATAACTTTATACCGACGAACGCTTGCGTACACGTTGATTTCACTTCCGAATCCTTCTTAAACAAGCAAATTCGATGCGTTTGCTCCTAAAAATAACGAATTGGTGCAGATACATCGATTTCGGTTGCAGGAAAACGATGTAACTTTACTCCGACGGACTTTTGCGCTACTGTTGGTTTCAGTTCCGAATCCTTCTTAAACACGCGAATTCGATGTGTTTGCTCCGCAACACAACGAATTTACGCAGATACATCGATTTCGGTTGCAGGAAAACGATGTAACTTTAATCCGACGGACTTTTGCGCTACTGTTGGTTTCAGTTCCGAATCCATCTTAAACACGCGAATTCGATGTGTTTGCTCCGCAACATAACGAATTTACGCAGATACATCGATCTCGCTTGCAGGAAGCCGTTATAACTTTAAACCGACATACGTCCGCGTACACGTTGGTTTGATTTCCGAATCCTTCTTAAACACGCGAATTCGATGCGTTTGCTCCTAAAAATAACGAATTCGTGCAGATACATCGATTTCGCTTGCTGGAAAACGTTATAACTTTAAACCGACAAACGTCCGCGTACACGTTGGTTTCATTTACGAATCGTTCTTAAACACGCAAATTCGATGCGTTTGCTCCGGAAAATAACGATTTGGTGCAGATACATCGATCCCGCTTGCCGGAAAACGTTATAACTTTATACCGACGAACGCTTGCGTACACGTTGGTTTCACTTCCGAATCCTTCTCAAACAAGCAAATTCGATGCGTTTGCTCCTAAAAATAACGAATTGGTGCAGATACATCGATTTCGGTTGCAGGAAAACGATGTAACTTTAATCCGACGGACTTTTGCGCTACTGTTGGTTTCAGTTCCGAATCCTTCTTAAACACGCGAATTCGATGCGTTTGCTCCGCAAAATAACGTATTTACGCAGATACATCGATCTCGCTTGCAGGAAAACGATGTAACTTTAAACCGACAAACGTCCGCGTACACGTTGGTTTGATTTCCGAATCGTTCTTAAACACGCAAATTCGATGCGTTTGCTCCGGTAAATAACGATTTGGTGCAGATACATCGATCCCGCTTGCCGGAAAACGTTATAACTTTATACCGACGAACGCTTGCGTACACGTTGGTTTCACTTCCGAATCCTTCTTAAACACGCAAATTGGATGCGTTTGCTCCTAAAAATAACGAATTCGTGCAGATACATCGATTTCGCTTGCAGGAAGCCGTTATAACTTTAAACCGTCAAACGTCCGCGTACACGTTGGTTTGATTTCCGAATCGTTCTTAAACACGCAAATTCGATGCGTTTGCTCCGGAAAATAACGATTTGGTGCAGACATATCGATCCCGCTTGCCGGAAACCGTTATAACTTTATACCGACGAACGTTTTCGTACACATTGGTTTCATTTCCGAATCCTTCTTAAACACGCAAATTCGATGCGTTTGATCCGGAAAATAACGAATTGGTGCAGATACATCGATTTAGGTTGCAGGAAAACGATATAACTGTAAACCGACGGACTTTTGCGCTACTGTTGGTTTCACTTCCGAATCCTTCTTAAACACGCAAATTCGATGCGTTTGCTCCTAAAAATAACGAATTCGTGCAGATACATCGATTTCGCTTGCAGGAAAACGTTATAACTTTAAACCGACAAACGTCCGCGTACACGTTGGTTTCATTTACGAATCCTTCTTAAACACGCGAATTCGATGCGTTTGCTCCGCAAAATAACGTATTTACGCAGATACATCGATCTCGCTTGCAGGAAAACGATGTAACTTTAAACCGACAAACGTCCGCGTACACGTTGGTTTGATTTCCGAATCGTTCTTAAACACGCAAATTCGATGCGTTTGCTCCGGTAAATAACGATTTGGTGCAGATACATCGATCCCGCTTGCCGGAAAACGTTATAACTTTATACCGACGAACGCTTGCGTACACGTTGGTTTCACTTCCGAATCCTTCTTAAACACGCAAATTGGATGCGTTTGCTCCTAAAAATAACGAATTCGTGCAGATACATCGATTTCGCTTGCAGGAAGCCGTTATAACTTTAAACCGTCAAACGTCCGCGTACACGTTGGTTTGATTTCCGAATCCTTCTTAAACACGCAAATTCGATGCGTTTGCTCCGCAATATAACGAATTTACGCAGATACATCGATCTCGCTTGCAGGAAGCCGTTATAACTTTAAACCGACAAACGTCCGCGTACACGTTGGTTTGATTTCCGCATCGTTCTTAAACACGCAAATTCGATGCGTTTGCTCCTAAAAATAACGAATTCGTGCAGATACATCGATTTCGGTTGCAGGAAAACGATGTAACTTTAATCCGACGGACTTTTGCGCTACTGTTGGTTTCAGTTCCGAATCCTTCTTAAACACGCAAATTCGATGCGTTTGCTCCTAAAAATAACGAATTCGTGCAGATACATCGATTTCGCTTGCAGGAAAACGTTATAACTTTAAACCGACAAACGTCCGCGTACACGTTGGTTTCATTTACGAATCGTTCTTAAACACGCAAATTCGATGCGTTTGCTCCGGAAAATAACGATTTGGTGCAGATACATCGATCCCGCTTGCCGGAAAACGTTATAACTTTATACCGACGAACGCTTGCGTAAACGTTGGTTTCACTTCCGAATCCTTCTTAAACACGCAAATTCGATGCGTTTGCTCCGCAATATAACGAATTGGTGCAGATACATCGATTTCGCTTGCAGGAAAACGATGTAACTTTAATCCGACGGACTTTTGCGCTACTGTTGGTTTCAGTTCCGAATCCTTCTTAAACACGCGAATTCGATGCGTTTGCTCCGCAAAATAACGAATTTACGCAGATACATCGATCTCGCTTGCAGGAAAACGTTATAACTTTATACCGACGAACGCTTGCGTACACGTTGGTTTCACTTCCGAATCCTTCTTAAACACGCAAATTCGATGCGTTTGCTCCTAAAAATAACGAATTCGTTCAGATACATCGATTTCGCTTGCAGGAAGCCGTTATAACTTTAAACCGTCAAACGTCCGCGTACACGTTGGTTTGATTTCCGAATCGTTCTTAAACACGCAAATTCGATGCGTTTGCTCCGGAAAATAACGATTTGGTGCAGATACATCGATCCCGCTTGCCGGAAAACGTTATAACTTTATACCGACGAACGCTTGCGTACACGTTGATTTCACTTCCGAATCCTTCTTAAACAAGCAAATTCGATGCGTTTGCTCCTAAAAATAACGAATTGGTGCAGATACATCGATTTCGGTTGCAGGAAAACGATGTAACTTTACTCCGACGGACTTTTGCGCTACTGTTGGTTTCAGTTCCGAATCCTTCTTAAACACGCGAATTCGATGTGTTTGCTCCGCAACATAACGAATTTACGCAGATACATCGATTTCGGTTGCAGGAAAACGATGTAACTTCCCTAGTAGCACAAAATATTGTATACATATTCATATAATATTAAAAAGAGATTCAATCTTTTTTTAATATTCAAATATACATACAATATTTATTTCATATTATGAAAAAAATATTTTTTTCTAAATATACATACAATATTTATTTCATATTATGAAAAAAATATTTTTTTCTAAATATACATACAATATTTATTTCATATTATGAAAAAAATATTTTTTTCTAAATATTCAGGAAATATTTATTTCACATTATGAAAAAAATATTTTGTTCTAAATATTCAGGAAATATTTATTTCACATTATGAAAAAAATATTTTTTTCTAAATATTCAGGAAACATTTATTTCACATTATGAAAAAAATATTTTTTTCTAAATATTCAGGAAACATTTATTACATATTATGAAAAAAATATTTTTTTCGTAATATGTAGGAAATATTTATTTCATATTATGAAAAAATATTTTTTTCGTAATATGCAGGAAACATTTATTACATATTATGAAAAAAATATTTTTTTCTAATGTACAGATAATATTTATTTCATATTATGAAAAAAATATTTTTTTCTTATTATAAAATGAATCTTTATTTAATGATAGAAATAAAATATATGGGGTGTCCTGTTTAAGTAAGAACAGCAGAATATCTTGGATGGCGTTGTCGGTATCAAAAAAGTGTTCATACAAAAGTTGTATGCTATGAAGGAAGCAATCATATGGTGAAATTTTTTCGGAACTAGAATGGTGGGGAGGGAGGATTTCAAAGTCGAATTAAGTTTCTTAAATGCAATGTCCTACTTTTTATACCATACGCCGATAGAGTATCGAATTCTGAGTATAAAAGTGTTGACCTTCATATGTCCTAAATCTAATAGTTAACGAGATATTATCCAAAGAAGAAAGAAAATTGTTTCGATAATATCTCGTTAACTATTAAGTTTAGGACATAGGATGGTCAACACTTTTATACTCAGAATTCGATACTCTATCGGTGTATGGTATAAAAAGTAGGACATTCCATTTAAAAAACTTATTTCGACTTTAAAATCCTTCTTCTCGATCATTCTAGTTTCGAAAAAATTTCACCATATGATTGTTCCCTTCATAGCATACAACTTTTGTATGAACACTTTTTTGATACCGACAACGCCTTCCGAGAGATCCGTCCGTTGGCCATCCGCGGATCTTAAAGTTAACGGTCGCGAATCGTCCGTTGGCGAGCGCGGCGTCGCGCGATTGACAATAGAAGATCGAGGAAGGTTTCGTGGTCGACGTCGATCGAAAAGAACGCAGTCTCTACGAAACCGTGTATCGAAGCAAACGATTATTGCAACAAAAGTTACAGTTACCTGAAGAATTCGCCAATTGCAGTTTGATACTGACACGACACAACAGTTTGTGTAATAACGAACAATATATATAGTTATACAGTGGATTCAACACTTGCATTTCGTCGTTTGCAGAAAAGGTAAGAACATTTATGTAATATAGGTATATTTCATATTCTAAAGACTTGCAATTAACGTTTTCAATGATAATTTTTCATACAATATTTAATTTGTAGTTACACAAACTTCACAATGGCCGAAAATCGTTACAAGAAATATAAATTTATAAAGAAACAAATGGCTTTGAATTTGAATGAAAATCAGATAAGTCGCGACATAGTAGAAGAATCAATTGAAATCATACAAACTAATTCACAAACGGTTAATGATGATCCCGTCATATCTGATATGAATCAACCATTTGATTGTCAAATTACAAATAACACAAATGACACTACAGATGATACATGCACTGCTTTTCGAAATTTGAAATTACTTACGTTTTTAAAAACATGGTCCCTAGAAAATAAAATCAATCATTCGCAACTAAATAGTTTATTAAAAGGCTTGAAGGACATATTTCCTGAATATACGATTCCACGCGATGCACGAACTGTATTAAAGACTAAGCGCTCATCAAACAGTATTACACCAATTATTAGCAAAAAGAACACGATAGCTCAATTTTCATATTTAGGTATAAAGGCGCATTTATTAAGTCTGTTACAAAATGCAAGTGTTTTGACGGAGCTAAAAGAAACATTTATGTTTCAATTAATTTTTAATGTCGATGGTATTCCACTTTCAACAAGTTCAAATAAACAGTTTTGGCCCATTTTATGCAAAATAGTACTGAAACATTCTACGGTGTCCCCTTTCCCGATAGCAATATATTATGGCGATGCAAAACCTGATTCCTTGACTGATTATTTAAATGATTTTATACATGAACTGAACGATATGTTAGAATATGGATTATCTTACGATGGTAATAATTTTAAAGTAACTGTTGTATGTTTTGCCTGTGATGCACCTGCGAGAGCATTTTTAAAAAACATTAAAGGGCATACGGGTTACAAAGGTTGCGAAAGATGTACAGAAACGGGTATATATTACAAAAAACGAATCAGTTATTTAAAACATGACGCTAGTGCTCGAACGCATTTCCATTTTGAAAATTTTCATGACTTTTCTCATCATCAAGATAATCAAAGGACACCTCTGTTAAATATAATTAAATTCGACATAATACAACATTTTTCTCTAGATTATATGCATTTATGTTGCTTAGGAGTAATGAAAAAATTACTTCGTCATTGGTGCAAGACACAGCTTAAAAAGTCAGATAAAAAGAAACTATCAAAGAGAATGACATCTTCAGTCAAATATGTACCCAGTGAATTTAATCGTAAACCGCGACCGATATCGGAGCTATCGAGATTTAAAGCTACAGAGTTCCGACTATTCCTTTTATACTTGGGACCCATTATATTGAAACAAATTCTTCCAGACAATTATTATGATCACTTTTTATTATTTCATGCCGCTATTAGGATTTTATTACATAAACAGTTATATCTAAACCCAGAGTGGTTAAACACAGCTCGAGAAATGCTATTTAAATTCGTAGATAATTGTTCAGGTCTGTACGGCAGAGAATTCTGTACATACAATGTTCATAATTTAGTCCACATTTCAGACGACGTAGAAAACTTGAAATATTCTTTGGAGGAATTAAGTTGCTTCCCTTTTGAAAATTATTTAGGGAAGTTAGTAAGCATGTTGCGTAGATGGAATAAACCTTTAGCACAAATAATAAATAGATTATCGGAAAATGGAGCACCTACAGTCACAGAAAATATTAATACTCAAATAAGGATTGAAACACACAATAATAAAAAAACAATACAACTTCCTAATTTTAAATTAAAAGCTTATGGATTGAGTGACCGTTATGTCTTTTTAAAAAATGGCCATGTCCTACAAATCACAGACATATTAGAAAACAAAATAGTTGGGAAATTATCATCGCAATTAAAAAATTTTTATAAATACCCTATTAAATCCAAAATAATAGGATTATTTAAATTTGATAAATTCGATGATGAAATTGTATCTTATGAACTAAGTGAAATTTTGTACAAATCATTTGTAGTTAAATGCCAGTCATATTTCGCAGCATATGAGCTGCTTCATCAATATAATTAATCATACTTACTACTTTATTTTAAATTAGATATTAGCTGGTGTATTTATAAGTTTATAGTTTTTAGGATTGTTTCGTATCATTTTTAAAATGTCACCATCGAGGAAATCGCGACACGACATTGTGCCAAGGAAGCGAATTATTTTCGAATCGTCCGACTCATCTGATTCTTCAAATCAAAGCCAACCAATTGAGCAATCGCATATAGAAACACCAAGTAAGTCGAAAAATAAACAAAAATGCTGAATTTTAATAATAATTTGTAAAATTGTATAATTGTAATAATAATACTTTGTGATATTCTACACAGATGTACATCATATATCCAACAAGAACGAGGATCAATTGGCCACATTAAGTCGACAGTACCTAGACTTAAAATATGACATTAAACAAATTTTTAGTAAATTAGAGAGAATTGAAAGATTACTAAACGTCACAGTAACGGCTGGAAGCAGCCACAGCGAAATTGAGAATGAAAATAATTTTCTGAATCAATTGCCGTTAAGCTCTATAGTCAGTATCAACGAGTTCGATGCGATCATATCAGAAAATACAGAAAAATTTAATTCGCTAGTATGTATTTGGAAATATAAACATTATTATCATTTTTAGATAATTTCCGAAATATATGAATTTTATGGTTTTTTTACAGTATACGTGATTCATATTATTTTTGTTTAGTAAATAGTTAATATTTATAATCTGTAATATTGACATTAAATAAATAATGACATATATTTTTCAGGTACAACTGTTATATTTAGTCGGTGGAGACACTAATAAAAGAATTATTTTTAATATGCTCCGCAAACTTTTAACAAATGCAGCAGCGACATATTATTCCGGGCAAGGACGGAAGAAAAAATTATCTTTCGTTAACTTAAAGATATATGATGCTGTAATGAGTAAGTATACCTACACTTATCACTTTTATGTGGTATTGCCACGTACTATATATACGTAATATATATATGTATTTTGTTTCATTTTTAATTTCACAGCTGCCACGAGAAGAAGACAGAAATCAATTACGGAAGTAGAAATACGACAATGTGTATCTCTGTTTTTAGCGACAGCTAAGTCTAGGCTGTAAGAAATAAATATATAAATACATGTACAAATATATATATACATATATATATATATATATATATATATATATATATATGTATGTATATATATATATATATATACACACACATATATAAATGCGTATTCATTATTATGTATCATTTGTCCCGTTGCCTTTTTTCCCTAGTGTTCCGTCAATTGTCTAAGGTTTGCGGGTGTGTCTCGAGTGACCTCCGGAAGGTCGAGTAAAAGCCTTAAATGGGCGTTAATGATTTTTCTTGGCTTGTTGCATCGTTTGCATAATAAATTCCAAGCCACCACATAATTATCTTCGGTCGCGTTTAACGAATCGACTACTGCGGTAGCCTCTCCACGAAGCGCATTTTTAAGAAGGTGAAATTTCTGCACACCGATTAATTCATTGTTATCGTGAACTAAGGATTTAAATGTGTCATGAAAGCTATGCCACTCAATCGGGTTGCCATCGAAAGGCTTAATTTCTATCTTACGCAAAAGTGAATTTGTTTGTCTCGTTGTATTTGGCGAATCTACAACTCTGTTCACAGACTCTGGTCTGTCGGCACCACGTAATCTTTTTAATCTATTGCTAATTGTTTCCGCGGCCCTATAATAGTGTTCCTCAAACGGTTCCCATTCCGAAGTATGATCAGTTTCTTCGTCCCTTGTCTCTATTGCTATTTGCACTTCCGAAAACGCATTGAACATTTGTTCTAACTTTGTTTGACGTAACTCTAATGATGTAATAGAAGTTTCGCTCTGCTCTTCGAGATGTGACAATAAACGCGTCAATTGAGCTTTGATACTAGCGCGCTGCCTTCTCAATGACTTAAGGTCAGCCGATTCCGACGAAAAACTCATTGTTGAGATCGAAACAATTGGATATGAAGGACAAAGACGGAAAATGGATAGTTAGCACTAACCGATACAAATTTTGCGATAATGGTGTCTCTGGATACTGCTGTCTCTGGATACTGCTGTCTCTGGATACTGCTGTCTCTGGATACTGCTGTCTGCTGCTGGTGGGTTGACGATGCAATCCAGTTGCCTTGTATGACGGTTGCTCACCGCCGTCGATCACCACTGTCCAATTGCAATCCACTGACCCGCCTGGATAATGTCGTCCGATCGGGAGCGTTGTGGATTCGTCGGATGCCGTGAAACAGCTTTCTGGATGAACTTCCCCAATCAGCTTCCTTCAGCGATTCTCGTACAAAGCTTCCACAAGTGGAGCACGATATTGTATGTTGTAGCCGAAAATAACTATCACTTTAACACGATCCGGCTCGAAGGACCAAGAACTGTATGTGCGTCACGACGTCGACAATTACTTTAGCGACGATTCGACAACGCGGAGGAATCTCAATTATTGAAATCCTGTCAAAAGATGTGTAGTGGACTGTATTGAATCGAGACGTGTCGCTGAAGCTGAACTAAATCTATTTTCACAGTAAAAGATGTACAATCAACTAGATGCTGTCAGTGCGACGGTTCGTAAGCTACTCTGGTTGTCGCAAGTGAAAGGTGGGAAGAAAGCTAGGGGTCGAAAAAATAGAGAGTGGGAGAATTGTTTAGGGATGGTCCACAGGTAAACGAAAAAACGGTTGGTACATCTTGGGTTTTACAAGTAACGGAAAATTTGGTTTTCCCAATTCGGACAGCTGCGCGGTTTATTGCGGTACCCTTCGAACATGCGGAAGCAATAAACCTCTGTACGGTGCCCCATGCGCCCGCACAGAGAAACCCCCAAATACGGTGTTCCGTATCGGACGGAACACCTAGTTTCCTGCGCTTTCCTAAATTCAATTTACATAGTAAATCACATATTTTGATTATAATAAAAAATCGTGAACGCTAAAGTTAATATAAGATTGTGTTCAGGTTTCGTCAAACTTTTGAAGTGTACTATATCTATTTTGTGCCACTTTTATTATTAGACAAAATTGAAATGGTAGCACAACGATTTCATACGTTTTGAAGTAACTGAAACACAGATTACCGATGTTCAACGTCGTAGACGGGCGCACGTAATATACTATGCTATATTATTTTATTGTTTTTACTATTTATTATTTTATACTATGTTATGCTATATTATTTTTATACTGAATTACAACAATATATTTTTTCACAATAAAATGTTTTTGTTTATTCAGCAAATATATTGTATGTGTTTCCATTCTTACGTACGATTGAAATACTTATGAAAAAAATATATATATATATCTTTGTCGTTAATATACTAATATGCTTCATTAAAAAAAAGTAGTTTTATTGTTAGTTACAAATTTTTTAACAGAAATCTATCTCTTCGAATAATTGTATGATTTGAGCCTTTATAAGAATAAAAAGTAATGAATGAAACCATAGGTTCACATGGCTCAGCGAGGAAGTACATCATCCAGTAAACGGTAAGTCCCGAGATCAAATCCCATCAACTGCACAAAAATTTCTGAATTGTAATCATGTTCTTTCGATGACAAAGTGGAATATTCCCTCAAGTAGTGCATAGGAAAGTATATATATTGATAGTTTCTAATTTCTTTTATAACTTTTTCTTAAATTTTAAGATTTGAATAAATGTTATTTGAATATTGAATTTATATTTTTCAAATGTTATATTCACATTTTTTTAATATTTACTTCATATTTTTTAAATATCTCGTTTATATTCTCTGAATATGTAGCTAATATTTTTTAAATATCCATTTTATATTCTCTGAATATTTAGCAAATATTTTTTTAATATCCATTTTATATTCTCTGAATATTTAGCTAATATTTTTTTAATATCCATTTTATATTCTCTGAATATTGAGCTAATATTTTTTTAATATTCATTTTATATTCTCTGAATATTTAGCTTATATTTTCTAAACATTCAATTTACATTTCTTGAACATGTATACAATATTAGATTTAATATTTATCTAATATTAAAAAGTGTGGCTTAAAAAATATTTTTTCAATATTCGAAAAAAATGTGTATCCAATATTTTGTGCTACTAGGGTTTAATCCGACGGACTTTTGCGCTACTGTTGGCTTCAGTTCCGAATCCATCTTAAACACGCGAATTCGATGTGTTTGCTCCGCAACATAACGAATTTACGCAGATACATCGATCTCGCTTGCAGGAAGCCGTTATAACTTTAAACCGACATACGTCCGCGTACACGTTGGTTTGATTTCCGAATCCTTCTTAAACACGCGAATTCGATGCGTTTGCTCCTAAA
Organism: Lasioglossum villosulum; assembly: GCA_963971365.1. Lineage (NCBI taxonomy): Eukaryota > Metazoa > Arthropoda > Insecta > Hymenoptera > Halictidae > Lasioglossum > Lasioglossum villosulum. The sequence goes on from OZ020495.1 coordinate 32,195,698, forward strand.
AATAACGAATTCGTGCAGATACATCGATTTCGCTTGCTGGAAAACGTTATAACTTTAAACCGACAAACGTCCGCGTACACGTTGGTTTCATTTACGAATCGTTCTTAAACACGCAAATTCGATGCGTTTGCTCCGGAAAATAACGATTTGGTGCAGATACATCGATCCCGCTTGCCGGAAAACGTTATAACTTTATACCGACGAACGCTTGCGTACACGTTGGTTTCACTTCCGAATCCTTCTTAAACAAGCAAATTCGATGCGTTTGCTCCTAAAAATAACGAATTGGTGCAGATACATCGATTTCGGTTGCAGGAAAACGATGTAACTTTAATCCGACGGACTTTTGCGCTACTGTTGGTTTCAGTTCCGAATCCTTCTTAAACACGCGAATTCGATGCGTTTGCTCCGCAAAATAACGTATTTACGCAGATACATCGATCTCGCTTGCAGGAAAACGATGTAACTTTAAACCGACAAACGTCCGCGTACACGTTGGTTTGATTTCCGAATCGTTCTTAAACACGCAAATTCGATGCGTTTGCTCCGGTAAATAACGATTTGGTGCAGATACATCGATCCCGCTTGCCGGAAAACGTTATAACTTTATACCGACGAACGCTTGCGTACACATTGGTTTCATTTCCGAATCCTTCTTAAACACGCGAATTCGATGTGTTTGCTCCGCAAAATAACGAATTTACGCAGATACATCGATCTCGCTTGCAGGAAGCCGTTATAATTTTAAACCGACAAACGTCCGCGTACACGTTGGTTTGATTTCCGAATCGTTCTTAAACACGCAAATTCGATGCGTTTGCTCCTAAAAATAACGAATTCGTGCAGATACATCGATTTCGCTTGCAGGAAAACGTTATAACTTTAAACCGACAAACGTCCGCGTACACGTTGGTTTCATTTACGAATCGTTCTTAAACACGCGAATTCGATGCGTTTGCTCCGCAAAATAACGAATGTACGCAGAAACATCGATTTCGCTTGCCGGAAAACGTTATAACTTTATACCGACGAACGTTTGCGTACACATTGGTTTCATTTCCGAATCCTTCTTAAACACGCAAATTCGATGCGTTTGGTCCGGAAAATAACGAATTGGTGCAGATACATCGATTTAGGTTGCAGGAAAACGATATAACTTTAAACCGACGGACTTTTGCGCTACTGTTGGTTTCACTTCCGAATCCTTCTTAAACACGCGAATTCGATGTGTTTGCTCCGCAAAATAACGAATTTAAGCAGATACATCGATCTCGCTTGCAGGAAGCCGTTATAACTTTAAACCGACAAACGTCCGCGTACACGTTGGTTTGATTTCCGAATCGTTCTTAAACACGCAAATTCGATGCGTTTGCTCCTAAAAATAACGAATTCGTGCAGATACATCGATTTCGCTTGCAGGAAAACGTTATAACTTTCAACCGACAAACGTCCGCGTACACGTTGGTTTCATTTACGAATCGTTCTTAAACACGCAAATTCGATGCGTTTGCTCCGGAAAATAACGATTTGGTGCAGACACATCGATCCCGCTTGCCGGAAAACGTTATAACTTTATACCGACGAACGTTTGCGTACACGTTGGTTTCATTTCCGAATCCTTCTTAAACACGCGAATTCGATGCGTTTGCTCCGCAAGATAACGAATTTACGCAGATACATCGATTTCGCTTGCAGGAAACCGTTATAACTTTAAACCGACAAACGTCCGCGTACACGTTGGTTTCATTTACGAATTGTTCTTAGACACGCAAATTCGATGCGTTTGTTCCGGAAAATAACGATTTGGTGCAGACACATCGATCCCGCTTGCCGGAAAACGTTATAACTTTATACCGACGAACGTTTGCGTACACATTGGTTTCATTTCCGAATCCTTATTAAACACGCAAATTCGATGCGTTTGGTCCGGAAAATAACGAATTGGTGCAGATACATCGATTTAGGTTGCAGGAAAACGATATAACTTTAAACCGACGGACTTTTGCGCTACTGTTGGTTTCACTTCCGAATCCTTCTTAAACACGCGAATTCGATGTGTTTGCTCCGCAAAATAACGAATTTACGCAGATACATCGATCTCGCTTGCAGGAAGCCGTTATAACTTTAAACCGACAAACGTCCGCGTACACGTTGGTTTGATTTCCGAATCGTTCTTAAACACGCAAATTCGATGCGTTTGCTCCTAAAAATAACGAATTCGTGCAGATACATCGATTTCGCTTGCAGGAAAACGTTATAACTTTAAACCGACAAACGTCCGCGTACACGTTGGTTTCATTTACGAATCGTTCTTAAACACGCGAATTCGATGCGTTTGCTCCGCAAAATAACGAATGTACGCAGAAACATCGATTTCGCTTGCCGGAAAACGTTATAACTTTATACCGACGAACGTTTGCGTACACATTGGTTTCATTTCCGAATCCTTCTTAAACACGCAAATTCGATGCGTTTGGTCCGGAAAATAACGAATTGGTGCAGATACATCGATTTAGGTTGCAGGAAAACGATATAACTTTAAACCGACGGACTTTTGCGCTACTGTTGGTTTCACTTCCGAATCCTTCTTAAACACGCGAATTCGATGTGTTTGCTCCGCAAAATAACGAATTTAAGCAGATACATCGATCTCGCTTGCAGGAAGCCGTTATAACTTTAAACCGACAAACGTCCGCGTACACGTTGGTTTGATTTCCGAATCGTTCTTAAACACGCAAATTCGATGCGTTTGCTCCTAAAAATAACGAATTCGTGCAGATACATCGATTTCGCTTGCAGGAAAACGTTATAACTTTAAACCGACAAACGTCCGCGTACACATTGGTTTCATTTCCGAATCCTTCTTAAACACGCAAATTCGATGCGTTTGGTCCGGAAAATAACGAATTGGTGCAGATACATCGATTTAGGTTGCAGGAAAACGATATAACTTTAAACCGACGGACTTTTGCGCTACTGTTGGTTTCACTTCCGAATCCTTCTTAAACACGCGAATTCGATGTGTTTGCTCCGCAAAATAACGAATTTACGCAGATACATCGATCTCGCTTGCAGGAAGCCGTTATAACTTTAAACCGACAAACGTCCGCGTACACGTTGGTTTGATTTCCGAATCGTTCTTAAACACGCAAATTCGATGCGTTTGCTCCTAAAAATAACGAATTCGTGCAGATACATCGATTTCGCTTGCAGGAAAACGTTATAACTTTAAACCGACAAACGTCCGCGTACACGTTGGTTTGATTTCCGAATCGTTCTTAAACACGCAAATTCGATGCGTTTGCTCCGGAAAATAACGATTTGGTGCAGACACATCGATCCCGCTTGCCGGAAAACGTTATAACTTTATACCGACGAACGTTTGCGTACACGTTGGTTTCATTTCCGAATCCTTCTTAAACACGCGAATTCGATGCGTTTGCTCCGCAAAATAACGAATTTACGCAGATACATCGATTTCGCTTGCAGGAAACCGTTATAAATTTAAACCGACAAACGTCCGCGTACACGTTGGTTTCATTTCCGAATCCCTCTCAAACACGCAAATTCGATGCGTTTGCTGGGCAAAATAACGAATGTACGCAGAAACATCGATTTCGCTTGCAGGAAACCGTTATAACTTTAAACCGACAAACGTCCGCGTACACGTTGGTTTCATTTACGAATCGTTCTTAGACACGCAAATTCGATGCGTTTGCTCCGGAAAATAACGATTTGGTGCAGATACATCGATCCCGCTTGCCGGAAAACGTTATAACTTTATACCGACGAACGCTTGCGTACACTTGGTTTCACTTCCGAATCCTTCTTAAACACGCAAATTCGATGCGTTTGCTCCTAAAAATAACGAATTCGTGCAGATACATCGATCTCGCTTGCAGGAAGCCGTTATAACTTTAAACCGACCAACGTCCGCGTACACGTTGGTTTCATTTCCGAATCGTTCTTAAACACGCAAATTCGATGCGTTTGCTCCGGAAAATAACGATTTGGTGCAGACACATCGATCCCGCTTGCCGGAAAACGTTATAACTTTATACCGACGAACGCTTGCGTACACGTTGGTTTCACTTCCGAATCCTTCTTAAACAAGCAAATTCGATGCGTTTGCTCCTAAAAATAACGGATTGGTGCAGATACATCGATTTCGGTTGCAGGAAAACGATGTAACTTTAATCCGACGGACTTTTGCGCTACTGTTGGTTTCAGTTCCGAATCCTTCTTAAACACGCGAATTCGATGCGTTTGCTCCGCAAAATAACGAATTTACGCTGATACATCGATCTCGCTTGCAGGAAAACGATATAACTTTATACCGACGAACGTTTGCGTACACGTTGGTTTCATTTCCGAATCGTTCTTAAACACGCAAATTCGATGCGTTTGCTCCGGAAAATAACGATTTGGTGCAGACACATCGATCCCGCTTGCCGGAAAACGTTATAACTTTATACCGACGAACGCTTGCGTACACGTTGGTTTCACTTCCGAATCCTTCTTAAACAAGCAAATTCGATGCGTTTGCTCCTAAAAATAACGGATTGGTGCAGATACATCGATTTCTGTTGCAGGAAAACGATGTAACTTTAATCCGACGGACTTTTGCGCTACTGTTGGTTTCAGTTCCGAATCCTTCTTAAACACGCAGATTTGGTGCGTTTGGTCCGGAAAATAACGAATTGGTGCAGATACATCGATTTAGGTTGCAGGAAAACGATATAACTGTAAACCGACGGACTTTTGCGCTACTGTTGGTTTCACTTCCGAATCCTTCTTAAACACGCGAATTCGATGTGTTTGCTCCGCAACATAACGAATTTACGCAGATACATCGATCTCGCTTGCAGGATGCCGTTATAACTTTAAACCGACAAACGTCCGGGTACACGTTGGTTTCACTTCCCAATCCTTCTTAAACACGCGAATTCGATGTGTTTGCTCCGCAACATAACGAATATACGCAGATACATCGATCTCGCTTGCAGGAAGCCGTTATAACTTTAAACCGACAAACGTCCGCGTACACGTTGGTTTGATTTCCGAATCGTTCTTAAACACGCAAATTCGATGCGATTGCTCCTAAAAATAACGAATTCGTGCAGATACATCGATTTCGCTTGCAGGAAAACGTTATAACTTTAAACCGACACGCGTCCGCGTACACGTTGGTTTCATTTACGAATCGTTCTTAAACACGCAAATTCGATGCGTTTGCTCCGGTAAATAACGATTTGGTGCAGATACATCGATCCCGCTTGCCGGAAAACGTTATAACTTTATACCGACGAACGCTTGCGTACACGTTGGTTTCACTTCCGAATCCTTCTTAAACACGCAAATTCGATGCGTTTGCTCCTAAAAATAACGAATTCGTGCAGATACATCGATTTCGCTTGCAGGAAGCCGTTATAACTTTAAACCGTCAAACGTCCGCGTACACGTTGGTTTGATTTCCGAATCGTTCTTAAACACGCAAATTCGATGCGTTTGGTCCGGAAAATAACGAATTGGTGCAGATACATCGATTTAGGTTGCAGGAAAACGATATAACTGTAAACCGACGGACTTTTGCGCTACTGTTGGTTTCACTTCCGAATCCTTCTTAAACACGCGAATTCGATGTATTTGCTCCGCAACATAACGAATTTACGCAGATACATCGATCTCGCTTGCAGGAAGCCGTTATAACTTTAAACCGACAAACGTCCGCGTACACGTTGGTTTGATTTCCGAATCGTTCTTAAACACGCAAATTCGATGCGTTTGCTCCTAAAAATAACGAATTCGTGCAGATACATCGATTTCGCTTGCAGGAAAACGTTATAACTTTAAACCGACAAACGTCCGTGTACACGTTGGTTTGATTTCCGAATCGTTCTTAAACACGCAAATTCGATGCGTTTGCTCCGGAAAATAACGATTTGGTGCTGATACATCGATCCCGCTTGCCGGAAAACGTTATAACTTTATACCGACGAACGCTTGCGTACACGTTGGTTTCACTTCCGAATCCTTCTTAAACAAGCAAATTCGATGCGTTTGCTCCTAAAAATAACGAATTGGTGCAGATACATCGATTTAGGTTGCAGGAAGCCGTTATAACTTTAAACCGTCAAACGTCCGCGTACACGTTGGTTTGATTTCCGAATCGTTCTTAAACACGCAAATTCGATGCGTTTGCTCCGGAAAATAACGATTTGGTGCAGACACGTCGATCCCGCTTGCCGGAAAACGTTATAACTTTATACCGACGAACGTTTGCGTACACATTGGTTTCATTTCCGAATCCTTCTTAAACACGCAAATTCGATGCGTTTGGTCCGGAAAATAACGAATTGGTGCAGATACATCGATTTAGGTTGCAGGAAAACGATATAACTGTAAACCGACGGACTTTTGCGCTACTGTTGGTTTCACTTCCGAATCCTTCTTAAACACGCGAATTCGATGTGTTTGCTCCGCAACATAACGAATTTACGCAGATACATCGATCTCGCTTGCAGGAAGCCGTTATAACTTTAAACCGACAAACGTCCGCGTACACGTTGGTTTGATTTCCGCATCGTTCTTAAACACGCAAATTCGATGCGTTTGCTCCTAAAAATAACGAATTCGTGCAGATACATCGATTTCGGTTGCAGGAAAACGATGTAACTTTAATCCGACGGATTTTTGCGCTACTGTTGGTTTCAGTTCCGAATCCTTCTTAAACACGCGAATTCGATGCGTTTGCTCCTAAAAGTAACGAATTCGTGCAGATACATCGATCCCGCTTGCCGGAAAACGTTATACCTTTATACCGACGAACGCTTGTGTACACGTTGGTTTCACTTCCGAATCCTTCTTAAACAAGCAAATTCGATGCGTTTGCTCCGGAAAATAACGATTTGGTGCAGACACATCGATCCCGCTTGCCGGAAAACGTTATAACTTTATACCGACGAACGTTTGCGTACACATTGGTTTCATTTCCGAATCCTTCTTAAACACGCAAATTCGATGCGTTTGGACCGGAAAATAACGAATTGGTGCAGATACATCGATTTAGGTTGCAGGAAAACGATATAACTGTAAACCGACGGACTTTTGCGCTACTGTTGGTTTCACTTCCGAATCCTTCTTAAACACGCGAATTCGATGTGTTTGCTCCGGAACATAACGAATTTACGCAGATACATCGATCTCGCTTGCAGGAAGCTGTTATAACTTTAAACCGACAAACGTCCGCGTACACTTTGGTTTGATTTCCGCATCGTTCTTAAACACGCAAATTCGATGCGTTTGCTCCTAAAAATAACGAATTCGTGCAGATACATCGATTTCGGTTGGAGGAAAACGATGTAACTTTAATCCGACGGACTTTTGCGCTACTGTTGGTTTCAGTTCCGAATCCTTCTTAAACAAGCAAATTCGATGCGTTTGCTCCTAAAAATAACGAATTGGTGCAGATACATCGATTTCGGTTGCAGGAAAACGATGTAACTTTAATCCGACGGACTTTTGCGCTACTGTTGGTTTCATTTACGAATCGTTCTTAGCCACGCAAATTCGATGCGTTTGCTCCGGAAAATAACGATTTGGTGCAGATACATCGATCCCGCTTGCCGGAAAACGTTATAACTTTATTCCGACGAAAGCTTGCGTACACGTTGGTTTCATTTCCGAATCCTTCTTAAACACGCGAATTCGATGCGTTTGCTCCGCAAAATAACGAATGTACGCAGAAACATCGATTTCGCTTGCAGGAAACCGTTATAAATTTAAACCGACAAACGTCCGCGTACACGTTGGTTTCATTTCCGAATCCCTCTCAAACACGCAAATTCGATGCGTTTGCTGCGCAAAATAACGAATGTACGCAGAAACATCGATTTCGCTTGCAGGAAACCGTTATAACTTTAAACCGACAAACGTCCGCGTACACGTTGGTTTCATTTACGAATCGTTCTTAAACACGCAAATTCGATGCGTTTGCTCCGGAAAATAACGATTTGGTGCAGATACATCGATCCCGCTTGCCGGAAAACGTTATAACTTTATACCGACAAACGTCCGCGTACACGTTGGTTTCATTTACGAATCGTTCTTAAACACGCAAATTCGATGCGTTTGCTCCGGAAAATAACGATTTGGTGCAGACACATCGATCCCGCTTGCAGGAAAACGTTATAACTTTAAACCGACAAACGTCCGCGTACACGTTGGTTTCATTTCCGAATCCTTCTTAAACACGCAAATTCGATGCGTTTGGTCCGGAAAATAACGAATTGGTGCAGATACATCGATTTAGGTTGCAGGAAAACGATATAACTTTAAACCGACGGACTTTTGCGCTACTGTTGGTTTGATTTCCGAATCGTTCTTAAACACGCAAATTCGATGCGTTTGCTCCGCAAAATAACGAATTTACGCAGATACATCGATCTCGCTTGCAGGAAGCCGTTATAACTTTAAACCGACAAACGTCCGCGTACACGTTGGTTTCATTTACGAATCGTTCTTAAACACGCGAATTCGATGCGTTTGCTCCGCAAAATAACGAATGTACGCAGAAACATCGATTTCGCTTGCCGGAAAACGTTATAACTTTATACCGACGAACGTTTGCGTACACATTGGTTTCATTTCCGAATCCTTCTTAAACACGCGAATTCGATGTGTTTGCTCCGCAACATAACGAATTTACGCAGATACATCGATCTCGCTTGCAGGAAGCCGTTATAACTTTAAACCGACAAACGTCCGCGTACACGTTGGTTTGATTTCCGCATCGTTCTTAAACACGCAAATTCGATGCGTTTGCTCCTAAAAATAACGAATTCGTGCAGATACATCGATTTCGGTTGCAGGAAAACGATGTAACTTTAATCCGACGGATTTTTGCGCTACTGTTGGTTTCAGTTCCGAATCCTTCTTAAACACGCGAATTCGATGCGTTTGCTCCTAAAAGTAACGAATTCGTGCAGATACATCGATCCCGCTTGCCGGAAAACGTTATACCTTTATACCGACGAACGCTTGTGTACACGTTGGTTTCACTTCCGAATCCTTCTTAAACAAGCAAATTCGATGCGTTTGCTCCGGAAAATAACGATTTGGTGCAGACACATCGATCCCGCTTGCCGGAAAACGTTATAACTTTATACCGACGAACGTTTGCGTACACATTGGTTTCATTTCCGAATCCTTCTTAAACACGCAAATTCGATGCGTTTGGTCCGGAAAATAACGAATTGGTGCAGATACATCGATTTAGGTTGCAGGAAAACGATATAACTGTAAACCGACGGACTTTTGCGCTACTGTTGGTTTCACTTCCGAATCCTTCTTAAACACGCGAATTCGATGTGTTTGCTCCGGAACATAACGAATTTACGCAGATACATCGATCTCGCTTGCAGGAAGCTGTTATAACTTTAAACCGACAAACGTCCGCGTACACTTTGGTTTGATTTCCGCATCGTTCTTAAACACGCAAATTCGATGCGTTTGCTCCTAAAAATAACGAATTCGTGCAGATACATCGATTTCGGTTGGAGGAAAACGATGTAACTTTAATCCGACGGACTTTTGCGCTACTGTTGGTTTCAGTTCCGAATCCTTCTTAAACAAGCAAATTCGATGCGTTTGCTCCTAAAAATAACGAATTGGTGCAGATACATCGATTTCGGTTGCAGGAAAACGATGTAACTTTAATCCGACGGACTTTTGCGCTACTATTGGTTTCATTTACGAATCGTTCTTAGCCACGCAAATACGATGCGTTTGCTCCGGAAAATAACGATTTGGTGCAGATACATCGATCCCGCTTGCCGGAAAACGTTATAACTTTATTCCGACGAAAGCTTGCGTACACGTTGGTTTCATTTCCGAATCCTTCTTAAACACGCGAATTCGATGCGTTTGCTCCGCAAAATAACGAATGTACGCAGAAACATCGATTTCGCTTGCAGGAAACCGTTATAAATTTAAACCGACAAACGTCCGCGTACACGTTGGTTTCATTTCCGAATCCCTCTCAAACACGCAAATTCGATGCGTTTGCTGCGCAAAATAACGAATGTACGCAGATACATCGATCTCGCTTGCAGGAAGCCGTTATAACTTTAAACCGACAAACGTCCGCGTACACGTTGGTTTGATTTCCGCATCGTTCTTAAACACGCAAATTCGATGCGTTTGCTCCTAAAAATAACGAATTCGTGCAGATACATCGATTTCGCTTGCAGGAAAACGTTATAACTTTATACCGATGAACGTTTGCGTACACATTGGTTTCATTTCCGAATCCTTCTTAAACACGCGAATTCGATGTGTTTGCTCCGCAACATAACGAATTTACGCAGATACATCGATCTCGCTTGCAGGAAGCCGTTATAACTTTAAACCGACAAACGTCCGCGTACACGTTGGTTTGATTTCCGCATCGTTCTTAAACACGCAAATTCGATGCGTTTGCTCCTAAAAATAACGAATTCGTGCAGATACATCGATTTCGGTTGCAGGAAAACGATGTAACTTTAATCCGACGGATTTTTGCGCTACTGTTGGTTTCAGTTCCGAATCCTTCTTAAACACGCGAATTCGATGCGTTTGCTCCTAAAAGTAACGAATTCGTGCAGATACATCGATCCCGCTTGCCGGAAAACGTTATACCTTTATACCGACGAACGCTTGTGTACACGTTGGTTTCACTTCCGAATCCTTCTTAAACAAGCAAATTCGATGCGTTTGCTCCGGAAAATAACGATTTGGTGCAGACACATCGATCCCGCTTGCCGGAAAACGTTATAACTTTATACCGACGAACGTTTGCGTACACATTGGTTTCATTTCCGAATCCTTCTTAAACACGCAAATTCGATGCGTTTGGTCCGGAAAATAACGAATTGGTGCAGATACATCGATTTAGGTTGCAGGAAAACGATATAACTGTAAACCGACGGACTTTTGCGCTACTGTTGGTTTCACTTCCGAATCCTTCTTAAACACGCGAATTCGATGTGTTTGCTCCGGAACATAACGAATTTACGCAGATACATCGATCTCGCTTGCAGGAAGCTGTTATAACTTTAAACCGACAAACGTCCGCGTACACTTTGGTTTGATTTCCGCATCGTTCTTAAACACGCAAATTCGATGCGTTTGCTCCTAAAAATAACGAATTCGTGCAGATACATCGATTTCGGTTGGAGGAAAACGATGTAACTTTAATCCGACGGACTTTTGCGCTACTGTTGGTTTCAGTTCCGAATCCTTCTTAAACAAGCAAATTCGATGCGTTTGCTCCTAAAAATAACGAATTGGTGCAGATACATCGATTTCGGTTGCAGGAAAACGATGTAACTTTAATCCGACGGACTTTTGCGCTACTATTGGTTTCATTTACGAATCGTTCTTAGCCACGCAAATACGATGCGTTTGCTCCGGAAAATAACGATTTGGTGCAGATACATCGATCCCGCTTGCCGGAAAACGTTATAACTTTATTCCGACGAAAGCTTGCGTACACGTTGGTTTCATTTCCGAATCCTTCTTAAACACGCGAATTCGATGCGTTTGCTCCGCAAAATAACGAATGTACGCAGAAACATCGATTTCGCTTGCAGGAAACCGTTATAAATTTAAACCGACAAACGTCCGCGTACACGTTGGTTTCATTTCCGAATCCCTCTCAAACACGCAAATTCGATGCGTTTGCTGCGCAAAATAACGAATGTACGCAGAAACATCGATTTCGCTTGCAGGAAACCGTTATAACTTTAAACCGACAAACGTCCGCGTACACGTTGGTTTCATTTACGAATCGTTCTTAAACACGCAAATTCGATGCGTTTGCTCCGGAAAATAACGATTTGGTGCAGATACATCGATCCCGCTTGCCGGAAAACGTTATAACTTTATACCGACAAACGTCCGCGTACACGTTGGTTTCATTTACGAATCGTTCTTAAACACGCAAATTCGATGCGTTTGCTCCGGAAAATAACGATTTGGTGCAGACACATCGATCCCGCTTGCAGGAAAACGTTATAACTTTAAACCGACAAACGTCCGCGTACACGTTGGTTTCATTTCCGAATCCTTCTTAAGGCTGCGCCGGGGCCAGAAATCGCTGGAAATGGCTGTAAGGTGGCGCCTCCATCGACGTCGAGGTATATGGCGAAAAAAACAAAGAGGCAGATATGTTTCTCGAGGAGAGACGAAGACAGAGATTTTAAACGGCTTGATTTTTCGATAAACCCACTCAAGTTTCATTTAGCGAGGAAGCAATATTTTCTGATGCTCTTTACGTTGAAATATTCTCCGAATTATTGCGGGGTAGCGTACAGAGCCCTTTTTTGCAATTTGTCTCCTCAAACTTTATAAACAATAATATTCTATGTTTTTATAGAAGATATTTTTTTCTGTATGCTTTTTGTAAAAAAGGGCTCTGTGTTGGACACCGCAATAATTCGGAGAACATTTGAACACAAAGCGCATCAAAAAATATTGCTTCCTCGCTAAATAAAACCCAAGTAGGCACATCGAAAAATCAAGTGTATCTCTGTCTCTATGTCACACCAGCGGGTGTGAAGTGAGCGACATATCTCTTTCTCCGTCACAGCCCAACCTATCCTAACCCTATCTTGTTGGGCTGCGAACACGTGACTGCGACGGAGAAGGAGATATGTCGCTCGCTCGCAGGAGTGACAAAGAGACAAAGATACACTTGATTTTTCGATGTGCCTACTTGGGTTTTATTTAGCGAGGAAGCAATATTTTTTGATGCGCTTTGTGTTCAAATGTTCTCCGAATTATTGCGGTGTCCAACACAGAGCCCTTTTTTACAAAAAGCATACAGAAAAAAATATCTTCTATAAAAACATAGAATATTATTGTTTATAAAGTTTGAGGAGACAAATTGCAAAAAAGGGCTCTGTACGCTACCCCGCAATAATTCGGAGAATATTTCAACGTAAAGAGCATCAGAAAATATTGCTTCCTCGCTAAATGAAACTTGAGTGGGTTTATCGAAAAATCAAGCCGTTTAAAATCTCTGTCTTCGTCTCTCCTCGAGAAACATATCTGCCTCTTCGTTTTTTTCGCCATATACCTCGAACGTCGATGGAGGCGCCACCTTACAGCCATTTCTAGCGATTTCTGGCCCCGGCGCACCCTTAAACACGCAAATTCGATGCGTTTGGTCCGGAAAATAACGAATTGGTGCAGATACATCGATTTAGGTTGCAGGAAAACGATATAACTTTAAACCGACGGACTTTTGCGCTACTGTTGGTTTGATTTCCGAATCGTTCTTAAACACGCAAATTCGATGCGTTTGCTCCGCAAAATAACGAATTTACGCAGATACATCGATCTCGCTTGCAGGAAGCCGTTATAACTTTAAACCGACAAACGTCCGCGTACACGTTGGTTTCATTTACGAATCGTTCTTAAACACGCGAATTCGATGCGTTTGCTCCGCAAAATAACGAATGTACGCAGAAACATCGATTTCGCTTGCCGGAAAACGTTATAACTTTATACCGACGAACGTTTGCGTACACATTGGTTTCATTTCCGAATCCTTCTTAAACACGCAAATTCGATGCGTTTGGTCCGGAAAATAACGAATTGGTGCAGATACATCGATTTAGGTTGCAGGAAAACGATATAACTTTAAACCGACGGACTTTTGCGCTACTGTTGGTTTCACTTCCGAATCCTTCTTAAACACGCGAATTCGATGTGTTTGCTCCGCAAAATAACGAATTTACGCAGATACATCGATCTCGCTTGCAGGAAGCCGTTATAACTTTAAACCGACAAACGTCCGCGTACACGTTGGTTTGATTTCCGAATCGTTCTTAAACACGCAAATTCGATGCGTTTGCTCCTAAAAATAACGAATTCGTGCAGATACATCGATTTCGCTTGCAGGAAAACGTTATAACTTTAAACCGACAAACGTCCGCGTACACGTTGGTTTGATTTCCGAATCGTTCTTAAACACGCAAATTCGATGCGTTTGCTCCGGAAAATAACGATTTGGTGCAGACACATCGATCCCGCTTGCCGGAAAACGTTATAACTTTATACCGACGAACGTTTGCGTACACGTTGGTTTCACTTCCGAATCCTTCCTAAACACGCAAATTCGATGCGTTTGCTCCGCAATATAACGAATGTACGCAGAAACATCGATTTCGCTTGCAGGAAACCGTTATAACTTTAAACCGACAAACGTCCGCGTACACGTTGGTTTCATTTCCGAATCGTTCTTAAACACGCAAATTCGATGCGTTTGCTCCGGAAAATAACGATTTGGTGCAGACACATCGATCCCGCTTGCCGGAAAACGTTATAACTTTATACCGACGAACGTTTGCGTACACATTGGTTTCATTTCCGAATCCTTCTTAAACACGCAAATTCGATGCGTTTGGTCCGGAAAATAACGAATTGGTGCAGATACATCGATTTAGGTTGCAGGAAAACGATATAACTGTAAACCGACGGACTTTTGCGCTGCTGTTGGTTTCACTTCCGAATCCTTCTTAAACACGCGAATTCGATGTATTTGCTCCGCAACATAACGAATTTACGCAGATACATCGATCTCGCTTGCAGGATGCCGTTATAACTTTAAACCGACAAACGTCCGCGTACACGTTGGTTTCACTTCCCAATCCTTCTTAAACACGCGAATTCGATGTGTTTGCTCCGCAAAATAGCGAATTTACGCAGATACATCGATCTCGCTTGCATGAAGCCGTTATAACTTTAAACCGACAAACGTCCGCGTACACGTTGGTTTGATTTCCGAATCGTTCTTAAACACGCAAATTCGATGCGTTTGCTCCTAAAAATAACGAATTCGTGCAGATACATCGATTTCGCTTGCAGGAAAACGTTATAACTTTAAACCGACAAACGTCCGCGTACACGTTGGTTTCATTTACGAATCGTTCTTAAACACGCAAATTCGATGCGTTTGCTCCGGTAAATAACGATTTGGTGCAGATACATCGATCCCGCTTGCCGGAAAACGTTATAACTTTATACCGACGAACGCTTGCGTACACGTTGGTTTCACTTCCGAATCCTTCTTAAACACGCAAATTCGATGCGTTTGCTCCTAAAAATAACGAATTCGTGCAGATACATCGATCTCGCTTGCAGGAAGCCGTTATAACTTTAAACCGACCAACGTCCGCGTACACGTTGGTTTCATTTCCGAATCGTTCTTAAACACGCAAATTCGATGCGTTTGCTCCGGAAAATAACGATTTGGTGCAGACACATCGATCCCGCTTGCCGGAAAACGTTATAACTTTATACCGACGAACGTTTGCGTACACATTGGTTTCATTTCCGAATCCTTCTTAAACACGCAAATTCGATGCGTTTGGTCCGGAAAATAACGAATTGGTGCAGATACATCGATTTAGGTTGCAGGAAAACGATATAACTGTAAACCGACGGACTTTTGCGCTACAGTTGGTTTCACTTCCGAATCCTTCTTAAACACGCGAATTCGATGTATTTGCTCCGCAACATAACGAATTTACGCAGATACATCGATCTCGCTTGCAGGATGCCGTTATAACTTTAAACCGACAAACGTCCGCGTACACGTTGGTTTCACTTCCCAATCCTTCTTAAACACGCGAATTCGATGTGTTTGCTCCGCAAAATAGCGAATTTACGCAGATACATCGATCTCGCTTGCAGGAAGCCGTTATAACTTTAAACCGACAAACGTCCGCGTACACGTTGGTTTGATTTCCGAATCGTTCTTAAACACGCAAATTCGATGCGTTTGCTCCTAAAAATAACGAATTCGTGCAGATACATCGATTTCGCTTGCAGGAAAACGTTATAACTTTAAACCGACAAACGTCCGCGTACACGTTGGTTTCATTTACGAATCGTTCTTAAACACGCAAATTCGATGCGTTTGCTCCGGTAAATAACGATTTGGTGCAGATACATCGATCCCGCTTGCCGGAAAACGTTATAACTTTATACCGACGAACGCTTGCGTACACGTTGGTTTCACTTCCGAATCCTTCTTAAACACGCAAATTCGATGCGTTTGCTCCTAAAAATAACGAATTCGTGCAGATACATCGATCTCGCTTGCAGGAAGCCGTTATAACTTTAAACCGACCAACGTCCGCGTACACGTTGGTTTCATTTCCGAATCGTTCTTAAACACGCAAATTCGATGCGTTTGCTCCGGAAAATAACGATTTGGTGCAGACACATCGATCCCGCTTGCCGGAAAACGTTATAACTTTATACCGACGAACGCTTGCGTACACGTTGGTTTCACTTCCGAATCCTTCTTAAACAAGCAAATTCGATGCGTTTGCTCCTAAAAATAACGGATTGGTGCAGATACATCGATTTCGGTTGCAGGAAAACGATGTAACTTTAATACGACGGAATTTTGCGCTACTGTTGGTTTCAGTTCCGAATCCTTCTTAAACACGCGAATTCGATGCGTTTGCTCCGCAAAATAACGAATTTACGCAGATACATCGATCTCGCTTGCAGGAAAACGATATAACTTTATACCGACGAACGTTTGCGTACACGTTGGTTTCATTTCCGAATCGTTCTTAAACACGCAAATTCGATGCGTTTGCTCCGGAAAATAACGATTTGGTGCAGACACATCGATCCCGCTTGCCGGAAAACGTTATAACTTTATACCGACGAACGTTTGCGTACACATTGGTTTCATTTCCGAATCCTTCTTAAACACGCAAATTCGATGCGTTTGGTCCGGAAAATAACGAATTGGTGCAGATACATCGATTTAGGTTGCAGGAAAACGATATAACTGTAAACCGACGGACTTTTGCGCTGCTGTTGGTTTCACTTCCGAATCCTTCTTAAACACGCGAATTCGATGTATTTGCTCCGCAACATAACGAATTTACGCAGATACATCGATCTCGCTTGCAGGATGCCGTTATAACTTTAAACCGACAAACGTCCGCGTACACGTTGGTTTCACTTCCCAATCCTTCTTAAACACGCGAATTCGATGTGTTTGCTCCGCAAAATAGCGAATTTACGCAGATACATCGATCTCGCTTGCAGGAAGCCGTTATAACTTTAAACCGACAAACGTCCGCGTACACGTTGGTTTGATTTCCGAATCGTTCTTAAACACGCAAATTCGATGCGTTTGCTCCTAAAAATAACGAATTCGTGCAGATACATCGATTTCGCTTGCAGGAAAACGTTATAACTTTAAACCGACAAACGTCCGCGTACACGTTGGTTTCATTTACGAATCGTTCTTAAACACGCAAATTCGATGCGTTTGCTCCGGTAAATAACGATTTGGTGCAGATACATCGATCCCGCTTGCCGGAAAACGTTATAACTTTATACCGACGAACGCTTGCGTACACGTTGGTTTCACTTCCGAATCCTTCTTAAACACGCAAATTCGATGCGTTTGCTCCTAAAAATAACGAATTCGTGCAGATACATCGATCTCGCTTGCAGGAAGCCGTTATAACTTTAAACCGACCAACGTCCGCGTACACGTTGGTTTCATTTCCGAATCGTTCTTAAACACGCAAATTCGATGCGTTTGCTCCGGAAAATAACGATTTGGTGCAGACACATCGATCCCGCTTGCCGGAAAACGTTATAACTTTATACCGACGAACGTTTGCGTACACATTGGTTTCATTTCCGAATCCTTCTTAAACACGCAAATTCGATGCGTTTGGTCCGGAAAATAACGAATTGGTGCAGATACATCGATTTAGGTTGCAGGAAAACGATATAACTGTAAACCGACGGACTTTTGCGCTACAGTTGGTTTCACTTCCGAATCCTTCTTAAACACGCGAATTCGATGTATTTGCTCCGCAACATAACGAATTTACGCAGATACATCGATCTCGCTTGCAGGATGCCGTTATAACTTTAAACCGACAAACGTCCGCGTACACGTTGGTTTCACTTCCCAATCCTTCTTAAACACGCGAATTCGATGTGTTTGCTCCGCAAAATAGCGAATTTACGCAGATACATCGATCTCGCTTGCAGGAAGCCGTTATAACTTTAAACCGACAAACGTCCGCGTACACGTTGGTTTGATTTCCGAATCGTTCTTAAACACGCAAATTCGATGCGTTTGCTCCTAAAAATAACGAATTCGTGCAGATACATCGATTTCGCTTGCAGGAAAACGTTATAACTTTAAACCGACAAACGTCCGCGTACACGTTGGTTTCATTTACGAATCGTTCTTAAACACGCAAATTCGATGCGTTTGCTCCGGTAAATAACGATTTGGTGCAGATACATCGATCCCGCTTGCCGGAAAACGTTATAACTTTATACCGACGAACGCTTGCGTACACGTTGGTTTCACTTCCGAATCCTTCTTAAACACGCAAATTCGATGCGTTTGCTCCTAAAAATAACGAATTCGTGCAGATACATCGATCTCGCTTGCAGGAAGCCGTTATAACTTTAAACCGACCAACGTCCGCGTACACGTTGGTTTCATTTCCGAATCGTTCTTAAACACGCAAATTCGATGCGTTTGCTCCGGAAAATAACGATTTGGTGCAGACACATCGATCCCGCTTGCCGGAAAACGTTATAACTTTATACCGACGAACGCTTGCGTACACGTTGGTTTCACTTCCGAATCCTTCTTAAACAAGCAAATTCGATGCGTTTGCTCCTAAAAATAACGGATTGGTGCAGATACATCGATTTCGGTTGCAGGAAAACGATGTAACTTTAATACGACGGAATTTTGCGCTACTGTTGGTTTCAGTTCCGAATCCTTCTTAAACACGCGAATTCGATGCGTTTGCTCCGCAAAATAACGAATTTACGCAGATACATCGATCTCGCTTGCAGGAAAACGATATAACTTTATACCGACGAACGTTTGCGTACACGTTGGTTTCATTTCCGAATCGTTCTTAAACACGCAAATTCGATGCGTTTGCTCCGGAAAATAACGATTTGGTGCAGACACATCGATCCCGCTTGCCGGAAAACGTTATAACTTTATACCGACGAACGTTTGCGTACACATTGGTTTCATTTCCGAATCCTTCTTAAACACGCAAATTCGATGCGTTTGGTCCGGAAAATAACGAATTGGTGCAGATACATCGATTTAGGTTGCAGGAAAACGATATAACTGTAAACCGACGGAATTTTGCGCTACTGTTGGTTTCACTTCCGAATCCTTCTTAAACACGCGAATTCGATGTGTTTGCTCCGCAACATAACGAATTTACGCAGATACATCGATCTCGCTTGCAGGATGCCGTTATAACTTTAAACCGACAAACGTCCGGGTACACGTTGGTTTCACTTCCCAATCCTTCTTAAACACGCAAATTCGATGCGTTTGCTCCTAAAAATAACGAATGCGTGCAGATACATCGATTTTGCTTGCAGGAAAACGTTATAACTTTAAACCGACAAACGTCCGCGTACACGTTGGTTTGATTTCCGAATCGTTCTTAAACACGCAAATTCGATGCGTTTGCTGCGCAAAATAACGAATGTACGCAGAAACATCGATTTCGCTTGCAGGAAACCGTTATAACTTCAAACCGACAAACGTCCGCGTACACGTTGGTTTCATTTACGAATCGTTCTTAGACACGCAAATTCGATGCGTTTGCTCCTAAAAATAACGATTTGGTGCAGACACGTCGATCCCGCTTGCCGGAAAACGTTATAACTTTATACAGACGAACGTTTGCGTACACATTGGTTTCATTTCCGAATCCTTCTTAAACACGCAAATTCGATGCGTATGGTCCGGAAAATAACGAATTGGTGCAGATACATCGATTTAGGTTGCAAGAAAACGATATAACTGTAAACCGACGGACTTTTGCGCTACTGTTGGTTTCACTTCCGAATCCTTCTTAAACACGCGAATTCGATGTGTTTGCTCCGCAACATAACGAATTTACGCAGATACATCGATCTCGCTTGCAGGAAGCCGTTATAACTTTAAACCGACAAACGTCCGCGTACACGTTGGTTTGATTTCCGAATCGTTCTTAAACACGCAAATTCGATGCGTTTGCTCCTAAAAATAACGAATTCGTGCAGATACATCGATTTCGCTTGCAGGAAAACGTTATAACTTTAAACCGACAAACGTCCGCGTACACGTTGGTTTCATTTACGAATCGTTCTTAAACACGCAAATTCGATGCGTTTGCTCCGGTAAATAACGATTTGGTGCAGATACATCGATCCCGCTTGCCGGAAAACGTTATAACTTTATACCGACGAACGCTTGCGTACACGTTGGTTTCACTTCCGAATCCTTCTTAAACAAGCAAATTCGATGCGTTTGCTCCTAAAAATAACGAATTGGTGCAGATACATCGATTTCGGTTGCAGGAAAACGATGTAACTTTAATCCGACGGATTTTTGCGCTACTGTTGGTTTCAGTTCCGAATCCTTCTTAAACACGCGAATTCGATGCGTTTGCTCCTAAAAGTAACGAATTCGTGCAGATACATCGATCCCGCTTGCCGGAAAACGTTATACCTTTATACCGACGAACGCTTGTGTACACGTTGGTTTCACTTCCGAATCCTTCTTAAACAAGCAAATTCGATGCGTTTGCTCCTAAAAATAACGAATTGGTGCAGATACATCGATTTCGGTTGCAGGAAAACGATGTAACTTTAATCCGACGGACTTTTGCGCTACTGTTGGTTTCAGTTCCGAATCCTTCTTAAACACGCGAATTCGATGCGTTTGCTCCGCAAAATAACGAATTTACGCAGATACATCGATCTCGCTTGCAGGAAAACGATGTAACTTTAAACCGACAAACGTCCGCGTACACGTTGGTTTGATTTCCGAATCGTTCTTAAACACGCAAATTCGATGCGTTTGCTCCGGTAAATAACGATTTGGTGCAGATACATCGATCCCGCTTGCCGGAAAACGTTATAACTTTATACCGACGAACGCTTGCGTACACGTTGGTTTCACTTCCGAATCCTTCTTAAACACGCAAATTCGATGCGTTTGCTCCTAAAAATAACGAATTTACGCAGATACATCGATCTCGCTTGCAGGAAAACGTTATAACTTTAAACCGACAAACGTCCGCGTACACGTTGGTTTGATTTCCGAATCGTTCTTAAACACGCAAATTCGATGCGTTTGCTCCGGTAAATAACGATTTGGTGCAGATACATCGATCCCGCTTGCCGGAATACGTTATAACTTTATACCGACGAACGCTTGCGTACACGTTGGTTTCACTTCTGAATCCTTCTTAAACACGCAAATTCGATGCGTTTGCTCCTAAAAATAACGAATTCGTGCAGATACATCGATTTCGCTTGCAGGAAGCCGTTATAACTTTACACCGTCAAACGTCCGCGTACACGTTGGTTTGATTTCCGAATCGTTCTTAAACACGCAAATTCGATGCGTTTGCTCCGGTAAATAACGATTTGGTGCAGATACATCGATCCCGCTTGCCGGAATACGTTATAACTTTATACCGACGAACGTTTGCGTACACATTGGTTTCATTTCCGAATCCTTCTTAAACACGCAAATTCGATGCGTTTGGTCCGGAAAATAACGAATTGGTGCAGATACATCGATTTAGGTTGCAGGAAAACGATATAACTGTAAACCGACGGACTTTTGCGCTACTGTTGGTTTCACTTCCGAATCCTTCTTAAACACGCGAATTCGATGTGTTTGCTCCGGAACATAACGAATTTACGCAGATACATCGATCTCGCTTGCAGGAAGCTGTTATAACTTTAAACCGACAAACGTCCGCGTACACTTTGGTTTGATTTCCGCATCGTTCTTAAACACGCAAATTCGATGCGTTTGCTCCTAAAAATAACGATTTGGTGCAGACACGTCGATCCCGCTTGCCGGAAAACGTTATAACTTTATACAGACGAACGTTTGCGTACACATTGGTTTCATTTCCGAATCCTTCTTAAACACGCAAATTCGATGCGTTTGGTCCGGAAAATAACGAATTGGTGCAGATACATCGATTTAGGTTGCAAGAAAACGATATAACTGTAAACCGACGGACTTTTGCGCTACTGTTGGTTTCACTTCCGAATCCTTCTTAAACACGCGAATTCGATGTGTTTGCTCCGCAACATAACGAATTTACGCAGATACATCGATCTCGCTTGCAGGAAGCCGTTATAACTTTAAACCGACAAACGTCCGCGTACACGTTGGTTTGATTTCCGCATCGTTCTTAAACACGCAAATTCGATGCGTTTGCTCCTAAAAATAACGAATTCGTGCAGATACATCGATTTCGGTTGCAGGAAAACGATGTAACTTTAATCCGACGGATTTTTGCGCTACTGTTGGTTTCAGTTCCGAATCCTTCTTAAACACGCGAATTCGATGCGTTTGCTCCTAAAAGTAACGAATTCGTGCAGATACATCGATCCCGCTTGCCGGAAAACGTTATACCTTTATACCGACGAACGCTTGTGTACACGTTGGTTTCACTTCCGAATCCTTCTTAAACAAGCAAATTCGATGCGTTTGCTCCTAAAAATAACGAATTGGTGCAGATACATCGATTTCGGTTGCAGGAAAACGATGTAACTTTAATCCGACGGACTTTTGCGCTACTGTTGGTTTCAATTCCGAATCCTTCTTAAACACGCGAATTCGATGCGTTTGCTCCGGTAAATAACGATTTGGTGCAGATACATCGATCCCGCTTGCCGGAAAACGTTATAACTTTATACCGACGAACGCTTGCGTACACGTTGGTTTCACTTCCGAATCCTTCTTAAACACGCAAATTCGATGCGTTTGCTCCTAAAAATAACGAATTTACGCAGATACATCGATCTCGCTTGCAGGAAAACGTTATAACTTTAAACCGACAAACGTCCGCGTACACGTTGGTTTGATTTCCGAATCGTTCTTAAACACGCAAATTCGATGCGTTTGCTCCGGTAAATAACGATTTGGTGCAGATACATCGATCCCGCTTGCCGGAATACGTTATAACTTTATACCGACGAACGCTTGCGTACACGTTGGTTTCACTTCTGAATCCTTCTTAAACACGCAAATTCGATGCGTTTGCTCCTAAAAATAACGAATTCGTGCAGATACATCGATTTCGCTTGCAGGAAGCCGTTATAACTTTACACCGTCAAACGTCCGCGTACACGTTGGTTTGATTTCCGAATCGTTCTTAAACACGCAAATTCGATGCGTTTGCTCCGGTAAATAACGATTTGGTGCAGATACATCGATCCCGCTTGCCGGAATACGTTATAACTTTATACCGACGAACGTTTGCGTACACATTGGTTTCATTTCCGAATCCTTCTTAAACACGCAAATTCGATGCGTTTGGTCCGGAAAATAACGAATTGGTGCAGATTCATCGATTTAGGTTGCAGGAAAACGATATAACTGTAAACCGACGGACTTTTGCGCTACTGTTGGTTTCACTTCCGAATCCTTCTTAAACACGCGAATTCGATGTGTTTGCTCCGGAACATAACGAATTTACGCAGATACATCGATCTCGCTTGCAGGAAGCTGTTATAACTTTAAACCGACAAACGTCCGCGTACACTTTGGTTTGATTTCCGCATCGTTCTTAAACACGCAAATTCGATGCGTTTGCTCCTAAAAATAACGAATTCGTGCAGATACATCGATTTCGGTTGCAGGAAAACGATGTAACTTTAATCCGACGGACTTTTGCGCTACTGTTGGTTTCAGTTCCGAATCCTTCTTAAACGCTCGAATTCGATGCGTTTGCTCCTAAAAATAACGAATTCGTGCAGATACATCGATTTCGCTTGCAGGAAACCGTTATAACTTTAAACCGACAAACGTCCGCGTACACGTTGGTTTCATTTACGAATCCTTCTTAAACGCTCGAATTCGATGCGTTTGCTCCTAAAAATAACGAATTCGTGCAGATACATCGATTTCGCTTGCAGGAAACCGTTATAACTTTAAACCGACAAACGTCCGCGTACACGTTGGTTTCATTTACGAATCGTTCTTAAACACGCAAATTCGATGCGTTTGCTCCGGAAAATAACGATTTGGTGCAGATACATCGATTTCGGTTGCAGGAAAACGATATAACTTTAATCCGACGGACTTTTGCGGTACTGTTGGTTTCAGTTCCGAATCCTTCTTAAACACGCGAATTCGATGCGTTTGCTCCGCAAAATAACGAATTTACGCAGATACATCGATCTCGTTTGCAGGAAAACGATATAACTTTATACCGACGAACGTTTGCGTACACGTTGGTTTCATTTCCGAATCCTCCTTAAACACGCGAATTCGATCCGTTTGCTCCTAAAAATAACGATTTGGTGCAGATACATCGATCCCGCTTGCCGGAAAACGTTATAACTTTATACCGACGAAAGCTTACGTACACGTTGGTTTCATTTCCGAATCCTTCTTAAACACGCGAATTCGATGCGTTTGCTCCGCAAAATAACGAATGTACGCAGAAACATCGATTTCGCTTGCAGGAAACCGTTATAACTTTAAACCGACAAACGTCCGCGTACACGTTGGTTTCATTTCCGAATCCCTCTCAAACACGCGAATTCGATGCGTTTGCTCCGCAAAATAACGAATTTACGCAGATACATCGATCTCGCTTGCAGGAAAACGATGTAACTTTAAACCGACAAACGTCCGCGTACACGTTGGTTTCATTTACGAATCGTTCTTAGACACGCAAATTCGATGCGATTGCTCCTAAAAATAACGAATTGGTGCAGATACATCGATTTCGGTTGCAGGAAAACGATGTAACTTTAATCCGACGGACTTTTGCGCTACTGTTGGTTTCAGTTCCGAATCCTTCTTAAACACGCGAATTCGATGCGTTTGCTCCGCAAAATAACGAATTTACGCAGATACATCGATCTCGCTTGCAGGAAAACGATATAACTTTATACCGACGAACGTTTGCGTACACGTTGGTTTCATTTCCGAATCCTCCTTAAACACGCAAATTCGATGCGTTTGCTCCGCAATATAACGAATGTACGCAGAAACATCGATTTCGCTTGCAGGAAACCGTTATAACTTTAAACCGACAAACGTCCGCGTACACGTTGGTTTCATTTCCGAATCCCTCTCAAACACGCGAATTCGATGCGTTTGCTCCGCAAAATAACGAATTTACGCAGATACATCGATCTCGCTTGCAGGAAAACGATGTAACTTTAAACCGACAAACGTCCGCGTACACGTTGGTTTCATTTACGAATCGTTCTTAGACACGCAAATTCGATGCGATTGCTCCTAAAAATAACGAATTGGTGCAGATACATCGATTTCGGTTGCAGGAAAACGATGTAACTTTAATCCGACGGACTTTTGCGCTACTGTTGGTTTCAGTTCCGAATCCTTCTTAAACACGCGAATTCGATGCGTTTGCTCCGCAAAATAACGAATTTACGCAGATACATCGATCTCGCTTGCAGGAAAACGATATAACTTTATACCGACGAACGTTTGCGTACACGTTGGTTTCATTTCCGAATCCTCCTTAAACACGCAAATTCGATGCGTTTGCTCCGCAATATAACGAATGTACGCAGAAACATCGATTTCGCTTGCAGGAAACCGTTATAACTTTAAACCGACAAACGTCCGCGTACACGTTGGTTTCATTTACGAATCGTTCTTAGACACGCAAATTCGATGCGTTTGCTCCTAAAAATAACGAATTGGTGCAGATACATCGATTTCGGTTGCAGGAAAACGATGTAACTTTAATCCGACGGACTTTTGCGCTACTGTTGGTTTCAGTTCCGAATCCTTCTTAAACACGCGAATTCGATGCGTTTGCTCCGCAAAATAACGAATTTACGCAGATACATCGATCTCGCTTGCAGGAAAACGATATAACTTTATACCGACGACCGTTTGCGTACACGTTGGTTTCATTTCCGAATCCTCCTTAAACACGCAAATTCGATGCGTTTGCTCCGCAATATAACGAATGTACGCAGAAACATCGATTTCGCTTGCAGGAAACCGTTATAACTTTAAACCGACAAACTTCCGCGTACACGTTGGTTTCATTTCCGAATCCTTCTTAAACACGCGAATTCGATCCGTTTGCTCCTAAAAATAACGATTTGGTGCAGATACATCGATCCCGCTTGCCGGAAAACGTTATAACTTTATACCGACGAACGCTTGCGTACACGTTGGTTTCACTTCCGAATCCTTCTTAAACAAGCAAATTCGATGCGTTTGCTCCTAAAAATAACGAATTGGTGCAGATACATCGATTTAGGTTGCAGGAAACCGTTATAACTTTAAACCGACAAACGTCCGCGTACACGTTGGTTTGATTTCCGAATCGTTCTTAAACACGCAAATTCGATGCGTTTGCTCCGGTAAATAACGATTTGGTGCAGATACATCGATCCCGCTTGCCGGAATACGTTATAACTTTATACCGACGAACGCTTGCGTACACGTTGGTTTCACTTCTGAATCCTTCTTAAACACGCAAATTCGATGCGTTTGCTCCTAAAAATAACGAATTCGTGCAGATACATCGATTTCGCTTGCAGGAAGCCGTTATAACTTTACACCGTCAAACGTCCGCGTACACGTTGGTTTGATTTCCGAATCGTTCTTAAACACGCAAATTCGATGCGTTTGCTCCTAAAAATAACGAATTCGTGCAGATACATCGATTTCGGTTGCAGGATAACGATGTAACTTCAATCCGACGAACTTTTGCGCTACTGTTGATTTCAGATCCGAATCCTTCTTAAACACGCAAATTCGATGCGTTTGCTCCCCAAAATAACGAATTTACGCAGATACATAGATCTCGCTTGCAGGAAAACGATATAACTTTATACCGACGAACGTTTGCGTACACGTTGGTTTCAGTTCCGAATCCTCCTTAAACACGCAAATTCGATGCGTTTGCTCCGCAATATAACGAATGTACGCAGAAACATCGATTTCGCTTGCAGGAAACCGTTATAACTTTAAACCGACAAACTTCCGCGTACACGTTGCACAGTGCGGCCGTCTATGGACAAAAGTCGAAAATGCAAATATCCTCCACACCTTGTTTGGCTTTACTAATCCCTTCAGAAATGTCTCTAGTATATGAAACAAATGCCGGGAATCTAAAATTAGCACAACAAACGCCAGGAATCACATTTGCATAAGTGGCAGAGAGATCTTTAGACAGCTGATCGAAGAAATCACGTGAGATCAATTACTGATTTTCTGTAATCAAGAACGTTGTTTTGTGTCTTTTCTTTAAATTTTGAATATGGAAGGTATCGAAGAAGGTGAGGAATATCCACTTTTCCTGTTTCATTAACCGTTAAAATAGTTTCGTAGCAATAATAAAACACTAAGTTAGAAATAAGGCGTTGATATCTTCAGATAAGCTTTTTTCAATTACGGGTCAAAACATCCTGGGGTTTTGATATATTTCGATTTCACAACTATTATACTTCACGAATATGTAAACATTTCTTGCTTCAAACTGCTTTGAACGGCTCTGTGCTCTTCTTTGCCACGCGTATAAGATACCGAATCCAGTTAAACGACCAATAATATTATTCCCCAAAATGTTAAGCAATTAGTTCAAAAGTTCTTCTGTTATAAAATTAGTGTCGGAATAGATAGAAAAATTTAATATAAATTTAAATGAAATCACGACATTGGTGACTATATATAAAAGCGTGCAGCGCCCACGAAAATTGCGTCATATAGTTTGTCGCACACGCAATTCACTTTACTCGTGCAAACGCGCCAAGAGGTGGTCGAGCATAATTTCGATTCGAAATTTTCAACAGTTACCTATATATTCTGTCCATTATTATTGTTATAATGTTTACAAAATATTATTTGAAAATCAATTTTGAATAAAATTCAATTTAATTTTTGGTCATGTTTCCTCATTTTTGTTATAGGAAATTTCACACTGATTACGAATATACCATGTATTAAGGGTCACTGAATGGAGTTTAACCGTTTTTTCACACAAAAACACTCGAAAAACTTCGAAAAAAGGTATTTTGCGGAAAAACTGTTAACCTCTATTCACAGGCCCTGCATATATGATATATTCGTGATCAGCGCGAAATTTCCTATAAAAATTCGTCAAGAACAGACTTTTGTCCCGTCCGCCCATAAGAACGCCGCACTGTGCGTTGGTTTCATTTCCGAATCCTTCTTAAACACGCGAATTCGATCCGTTTGCTCCTAAAAATAACGATTTGGTGCAGATACATCGATCCCGCTTGCCGGAAAACGTTATAACTTTATACCGACGAAAGCTTGCGTACACGTTGGTTTCATTTCCGAATCCTTCTTAAACACGCGAATTCGATGCGTTTGCTCCGCAAAATAACGAATGTACGCAGAAACATCGATTTCGCTTGCAGGAAACCGTTATAACTTTAAACCGACAAACGTCCGCGTACACGTTGGTTTCATTTACGAATCGTTCTTAGACACGCAAATTCGATGCGTTTGCTCCTAAAAATAACGAATTGGTGCAGATACATCGATTTCGGTTGCAGGAAAACGATGTAACTTTAATCCGACGGACTTTTGCGCTACTGTTGGTTTCAGTTCCGAATCCTTCTTAAACACGCGAATTCGATGCGTTTGCTCCGCAAAATAACGAATTTACGCAGATACATCGATCTCGCTTGCAGGAAAACGATATAACTTTATACCGACGACCGTTTGCGTACACGTTGGTTTCATTTCCGAATCCTCCTTAAACACGCAAATTCGATGCGTTTGCTCCGCAATATAACGAATGTACGCAGAAACATCGATTTCGCTTGCAGGAAACCGTTATAACTTTAAACCGACAAACTTCCGCGTACACGTTGGTTTCATTTCCGAATCCTTCTTAAACACGCGAATTCGATCCGTTTGCTCCTAAAAATAACGATTTGGTGCAGATACATCGATCCCGCTTGCCGGAAAACGTTATAACTTTATACCGACGAACGCTTGCGTACACGTTGGTTTCACTTCCGAATCCTTCTTAAACAAGCAAATTCGATGCGTTTGCTCCTAAAAATAACGAATTGGTGCAGATACATCGATTTAGGTTGCAGGAAACCGTTATAACTTTAAACCGACAAACGTCCGCGTACACGTTGGTTTGATTTCCGAATCGTTCTTAAACACGCAAATTCGATGCGTTTGCTCCGGTAAATAACGATTTGGTGCAGATACATCGATCCCGCTTGCCGGAATACGTTATAACTTTATACCGACGAACGCTTGCGTACACGTTGGTTTCACTTCTGAATCCTTCTTAAACACGCAAATTCGATGCGTTTGCTCCTAAAAATAACGAATTCGTGCAGATACATCGATTTCGCTTGCAGGAAGCCGTTATAACTTTACACCGTCAAACGTCCGCGTACACGTTGGTTTGATTTCCGAATCGTTCTTAAACACGCAAATTCGATGCGTTTGCTCCTAAAAATAACGAATTCGTGCAGATACATCGATTTCGGTTGCAGGATAACGATGTAACTTCAATCCGACGAACTTTTGCGCTACTGTTGATTTCAGATCCGAATCCTTCTTAAACACGCAAATTCGATGCGTTTGCTCCCCAAAATAACGAATTTACGCAGATACATAGATCTCGCTTGCAGGAAAACGATATAACTTTATACCGACGAACGTTTGCGTACACGTTGGTTTCAGTTCCGAATCCTCCTTAAACACGCAAATTCGATGCGTTTGCTCCGCAATATAACGAATGTACGCAGAAACATCGATTTCGCTTGCAGGAAACCGTTATAACTTTAAACCGACAAACTTCCGCGTACACGTTGCACAGTGCGGCCGTCTATGGACAAAAGTCGAAAATGCAAATATCCTCCACACCTTGTTTGGCTTTACTAATCCCTTCAGAAATGTCTCTAGTATATGAAACAAATGCCGGGAATCTAAAATTAGCACAACAAACGCCAGGAATCACATTTGCATAAGTGGCAGAGAGATCTTTAGACAGCTGATCGAAGAAATCACGTGAGATCAATTACTGATTTTCTGTAATCAAGAACGTTGTTTTGTGTCTTTTCTTTAAATTTTGAATATGGAAGGTATCGAAGAAGGTGAGGAATATCCACTTTTCCTGTTTCATTAACCGTTAAAATAGTTTCGTAGCAATAATAAAACACTAAGTTAGAAATAAGGCGTTGATATCTTCAGATAAGCTTTTTTCAATTACGGGTCAAAACATCCTGGGGTTTTGATATATTTCGATTTCACAACTATTATACTTCACGAATATGTAAACATTTCTTGCTTCAAACTGCTTTGAACGGCTCTGTGCTCTTCTTTGCCACGCGTATAAGATACCGAATCCAGTTAAACGACCAATAATATTATTCCCCAAAATGTTAAGCAATTAGTTCAAAAGTTCTTCTGTTATAAAATTAGTGTCGGAATAGATAGAAAAATTTAATATAAATTTAAATGAAATCACGACATTGGTGACTATATATAAAAGCGTGCAGCGCCCACGAAAATTGCGTCATATAGTTTGTCGCACACGCAATTCACTTTACTCGTGCAAACGCGCCAAGAGGTGGTCGAGCATAATTTCGATTCGAAATTTTCAACAGTTACCTATATATTCTGTCCATTATTATTGTTATAATGTTTACAAAATATTATTTGAAAATCAATTTTGAATAAAATTCAATTTAATTTTTGGTCATGTTTCCTCATTTTTGTTATAGGAAATTTCACACTGATTACGAATATACCATGTATTAAGGGTCACTGAATGGAGTTTAACCGTTTTTTCACACAAAAACACTCGAAAAACTTCGAAAAAAGGTATTTTGCGGAAAAACTGTTAACCTCTATTCACAGGCCCTGCATATATGATATATTCGTGATCAGCGCGAAATTTCCTATAAAAATTCGTCAAGAACAGACTTTTGTCCCGTCCGCCCATAAGAACGCCGCACTGTGCGTTGGTTTCATTTCCGAATCCTTCTTAAACACGCGAATTCGATCCGTTTGCTCCTAAAAATAACGATTTGGTGCAGATACATCGATCCCGCTTGCCGGAAAACGTTATAACTTTATACCGACGAAAGCTTGCGTACACGTTGGTTTCATTTCCGAATCCTTCTTAAACACGCGAATTCGATGCGTTTGCTCCGCAAAATAACGAATGTACGCAGAAACATCGATTTCGCTTGCAGGAAACCGTTATAACTTCAAACCGACAAACGTCCGCGTACACGTTGGTTTCATTTACGAATCGTTCTTAGACACGCAACTTCGATGCGTTTGCTCCTAAAAATAACGAATTGGTGCAGATACATCGATCCCGCTTGCCGGAAAACGTTATACCTTTATACCGACGAACGCTTGTGTACTCGTTGGTTTCACTTCCGAATCCTTCTTAAACAAGCAAATTCGATGCGTTTGCTCCTAAAAATAACGAATTGGTGCAGATACATCGATTTCGGTTGCAGGAAAACGATGTAACTTTAATCCGACGGACTTTTGCGCTACTGTTGGTTTCAGTTCCGAATCCTTCTTAAACACGCGAATTCGATGCGTTTGCTCCGCAAAATAACGAATTTACGCAGATACATCGATCTCGCTTGCAGGAAAACGATGTAACTTTAAACCGACAAACGTCCGCGTACACGTTGTTTTGATTTCCGAATCGTTCTTAAACACGCAAATTCGATGCGTTTGCTCCGGTAAATAACGACTTGGTGCAGATACATCGATCCCGCTTGCCGGAAAACGTTATAACTTTATACCGACGAACGCTTGCGTACACGTTGGTTTCACTTCCGAATCCTTCTTAAACACGCAAATTCGATGCGTTTGTTCCTAAAAATAACGAATTTACGCAGATACATCGATCTCGCTTGCAGGAAAACGTTATAACTTTAAACCGACAAACGTCCGCGTACACGTTGGTTTGATTTCCGAATCGTTCTTAAACACGCGAATTCGATCCGTTTGCTCCTAAAAATAACGAATTTACGCAGATACATCGATCTCGCTTGCAGGAAAACGTTATAACTTTAAATCGACAAACGTCCGCGTACACGTTGGTTTGATTTCCGAATCGTTCTTAAACACGCGAATTCGATCCGTTTGCTCCGCAAAATAACGAATGTACGCAGAAACATCGATTTCGCTTGCAGGAAACCGTTATAACTTTAAACCGACAAACGTCCGCGTACACGTTGGTTTCATTTCCGAATCCCTCTCAAACACGCAAATTCGATGCGTTTGCTGCGCAAAATAACGAATTGGTGCAGATACATCGATTTCGGTTGCAGGAAGCCGTTATAACTTTAAACCGACAAACGTCCGCGTACACGTTGGTTTGATTTCCGAATCGTTCTTAAACACGCAAATTCGATGCGTTTGCTCCGCAATATAACGAATGTACGCAGAAACATCGATTTCGCTTGCAGGAAACCGTTATAACTTTAAACCGACAAACTTCCGCGTACACGTTGGTTTCATTTCCGAATCCTTCTTAAACACGCGAATTCGATCCGTTTGCTCCTAAAAATAACGATTTGGTGCAGATACATCGATCCCGCTTGCCGGAAAACGTTATAACTTTATACCGACGAAAGCTTGCGTACACGTTGGTTTCATTTCCGAATCCTTCTTAAACACGCGAATTCGATGCGTTTGCTCCGCAAAATAACGAATGTACGCAGAAACATCGATTTCGCTTGCAGGAAACCGTTATAACTTTAAACCGACAAACGTCCGCGTACACGTTGGTTTCATTTCCGAATCGTTCTTAGACACGCAAATTCGATGCGTTTGCTCCTAAAAATAACGAATTGGTGCAGATGCATCGATTTCGGTTGCAGGAAAACGATGTAACTTTAATCCGACGGACTTTTGCGCTACTGTTGGTTTCAGTTCCGAATCCTTCTTAAACACGCGAATTCGATGCGTTTGCTCCGCAAAATAACGAATTTACGCAGATACATCGATCTCGCTTGCAGGAAAACGATATAACTTTATACCGACGAACGTTTGCGTACACGTTGGTTTCATTTCCGAATCCTCCTTAAACACGCAAATTCGATGCGTTTGCTCCGCAATATAACGAATGTACGCAGAAACATCGATTTCGCTTGCAGGAAACCGTTATAACTTTAAACCGACAAACTTCCGCGTACACGTTGGTTTCATTTCCGAATCCTTCTTAAACACGCGAATTCGATCCGTTTGCTCCTAAAAATAACGATTTGGTGCAGATACATCGATCCCGCTTGCCGGAAAACGTTATAACTTTATACCGACGAAAGCTTGCGTACACGTTGGTTTCATTTCCGAATCCTTCTTAAACACGCAAATTCGATGCGTTTGGGCCGGAAAATAACGAATTGGTGCAGATACATCGATTTAGGTTGCAGGAAAACGATATAACTGTAAACCGACGGACTTTTGCGCTACTGTTGGTTTCACTTCCGAATCCTTCTTAAACACGCGAATTCGATGTGTTTGCTCCGGAACATAACGAATTTACGCAGATACATCGATCTCGCTTGCAGGAAAACGATGTAACTTTAAACCGACAAACGTCCGCGTACACTTTGGTTTGATTTCCGCATCGTTCTTAAACACGCAAATTCGATGCGTTTGCTCCTAAAAATAACGAATTCGTGCAGATACATCGATTTCGGTTGCAGGAAAACGATGTAACTTTAATCCGACGGACTTTTGCGCTACTGTTGGTTTCAGTTCCGAATCCTTCTTAAACGCGCGAATTCGATGCGTTTGCTCCTAAAAATAACGAATTCGTGCAGATACATCGATTTCGCTTGCAGGAAAACGTTATAACTTTATACCGACGAACGCTTGCGTACACGTTGGTTTCACTTCCGAATCCTTCTTAAACAAGCAAATTCGATGCGTTTGCTCCTAAAAATAACGAATTGGTGCAGATACATCGATTTCGGTTGCAGGAAAACGATGTAACTTTAATCCGACGGACTTTTGCGCTACTGTTGGTTTCAGTTCCGAATCCTTCTTAAACACGCGAATTCGATGCGTTTGCTCCGCAAAATAACGAATTTACGCAGATACATAGATCTCGCTTGCAGGAAAACGATGTAACTTTATACCGACGAACGTTTGTGTACACGTTGGTTTCAGTTCCGAATCCTCCTTAAACACGCAAATTCGATGCGTTTGCTCCGCAATATAACGAATGTACGCAGAAACATCGATTTCGCTTGCAGGAAACCGTTATAACTTTAAACCGACAAACTTCCGCGTACACGTTGGTTTCATTTCCGAATCCTTCTTAAACACGCGAATTCGATCCGTTTGCTCCGCAAAATAACGAATGTACGCAGAAACATCGATTTCGCTTGCAGGAAACCGTTATAACTTTAAACCGACAAACGTCCGCGTACACGTTGGTTTCATTTCCGAATCCCTCTCAAACACGCAAATTCGATGCGTTTGCTGCGCAAAATAACGAATGTACGCAGAAACATCGATTTCGCTTGCAGGAAACCGTTATAACTTCAAACCGACAAACGTCCGCGTACACGTTGGTTTCATTTACGAATCGTTCTTAGACACGCAAATTCGATGCGTTTGCTCCTAAAAATAACGAATTGGTGCAGATGCATCGATTTCGGTTGCAGGAAAACGATGTAACTTTAATCCGACGGACTTTTGCGCTACTGTTGGTTTCAGTTCCGAATCCTTCTTAAACACGCGAATTCGATGCGTTTGCTCCGCAAAATAACGAATTTACGCAGATACATCGATCTCGCTTGCAGGAAAACGATATAACTTTATACCGACGAACGTTTGCGTACACGTTGGTTTCATTTCCGAATCCTCCTTAAACACGCAAATTCGATGCGTTTGCTCCGCAATATAACGAATGTACGCAGAAACATCGATTTCGCTTGCAGGAAACCGTTATAACTTTAAACCGACAAACTTCCGCGTACACGTTGGTTTCATTTCCGAATCCTTCTTAAACACGCGAATTCGATCCGTTTGCTCCTAAAAATAACGATTTGGTGCAGATACATCGATCCCGCTTGCCGGAAAACGTTATAACTTTATACCGACGAAAGCTTGCGTACACGTTGGTTTCATTTCCGAATCCTTCTTAAACACGCAAATTCGATGCGTTTGGTCCGGAAAATAACGAATTGGTGCAGATACATCGATTTAGGTTGCAGGAAAACGATATAACTGTAAACCGACGGACTTTTGCGCTACTGTTGGTTTCACTTCCGAATCCTTCTTAAACACGCGAATTCGATGTGTTTGCTCCGGAACATAACGAATTTACGCAGATACATCGATCTCGCTTGCAGGAAGCCGTTATAACTTTAAACCGACAAACGTCCGCGTACACTTTGGTTTGATTTCCGCATCGTTCTTAAACACGCAAATTCGATGCGTTTGCTCCTAAAAATAACGAATTCGTGCAGATACATCGATTTCGGTTGCAGGAAAACGATGTAACTTTAATCCGACGGACTTTTGCGCTACTGTTGGTTTCAGTTCCGAATCCTTCTTAAACACGCGAATTCGATGCGTTTGCTCCGCAAAATAACGAATTTACGCAGATACATAGATCTCGCTTGCAGGAAAACGATGTAACTTTATACCGACGAACGTTTGTGTACACGTTGGTTTCAGTTCCGAATCCTCCTTAAACACGCAAATTCGATGCGTTTGCTCCGCAATATAACGAATGTACGCAGAAACATCGATTTCGCTTGCAGGAAACCGTTATAACTTTAAACCGACAAACTTCCGCGTACACGTTGGTTTCATTTCCGAATCCTTCTTAAACACGCGAATTCGATCCGTTTGCTCCTAAAAATAACGATTTGGTGCAGATACATCGATCCCGCTTGCCGGAAAACGTTATAACTTTATACCGACGAAAGCTTGCGTACACGTTGGTTTCATTTCCGAATCCTTCTTAAACACGCGAATTCGATGCGTTTGCTCCGCAAAATAACGAATGTACGCAGAAACATCGATTTCGCTTGCAGGAAACCGTTATAACTTTAAACCGACAAACGTCCGCGTACACGTTGGTTTCATTTCCGAATCGTTCTTAGACACGCAAATTCGATGCGTTTGCTCCTAAAAATAACGAATTGGTGCAGATGCATCGATTTCGGTTGCAGGAAAACGATGTAACTTTAATCCGACGGACTTTTGCGCTACTGTTGGTTTCAGTTCCGAATCCTTCTTAAACACGCGAATTCGATGCGTTTGCTCCGCAAAATAACGAATTTACGCAGATACATCGATCTCGCTTGCAGGAAAACGATATAACTTTATACCGACGAACGTTTGCGTACACGTTGGTTTCATTTCCGAATCCTCCTTAAACACGCAAATTCGATGCGTTTGCTCCGCAATATAACGAATGTACGCAGAAACATTGATTTCGCTTGCAGGAAACCGTTATAACTTTAAACCGACAAACTTCCGCGTACACGTTGGTTTCATTTCCGAATCCTTCTTAAACACGCGAATTCGATCCGTTTGCTCCTAAAAATAACGATTTGGTGCAGATACATCGATCCCGCTTGCCGGAAAACGTTATAACTTTATACCGACGAAAGCTTGCGTACACGTTGGTTTCATTTCCGAATCCTTCTTAAACACGCAAATTCGATGCGTTTGGTCCGGAAAATAACGAATTGGTGCAGATACATCGATTTAGGTTGCAGGAAAACGATATAACTGTAAACCGACGGACTTTTGCGCTACTGTTGGTTTCACTTCC
Organism: Lasioglossum villosulum; assembly: GCA_963971365.1. Classification (NCBI taxonomy): domain Eukaryota; kingdom Metazoa; phylum Arthropoda; class Insecta; order Hymenoptera; family Halictidae; genus Lasioglossum; species Lasioglossum villosulum. The sequence goes on from OZ020495.1 coordinate 32,232,570, forward strand.
GAATCCTTCTTAAACACGCGAATTCGATGTGTTTGCTCCGGAACATAACGAATTTACGCAGATACATCGATCTCGCTTGCAGGAAGCCGTTATAACTTTAAACCGACAAACGTCCGCGTACACTTTGGTTTGATTTCCGCATCGTTCTTAAACACGCAAATTCGATGCGTTTGCTCCTAAAAATAACGAATTCGTGCAGATACATCGATTTCGGTTGCAGGAAAACGATGTAACTTTAATCCGACGGACTTTTGCGCTACTGTTGGTTTCAGTTCCGAATCCTTCTTAAACGCGCGAATTCGATGCGTTTGCTCCTAAAAATAACGAATTCGTGCAGATACATCGATTTCGCTTGCAGGAAAACGTTATAACTTTAAACCGACAAACGTCCGCGTACACGTTGGTTTCATTTACGAATCGTTCTTAAACACGCAAATTCGACGCGTTTGCTCCGGAAAATAACGATTTGGTGCAGATACATCGATCCCGCTTGCCGGAAAACGTTATAACTTTATACCGACGAACGCTTGCGTACACGTTGGTTTCACTTCCGAATCCTTCTTAAACAAGCAAATTCGATGCGTTTGCTCCTAAAAATAACGAATTGGTGCAGATACATCGATTTCGGTTGCAGGAAAACGATGTAACTTTAATCCGACGGACTTTTGCGCTACTGTTGGTTTCAGTTCCGAATCCTTCTTAAACACGCGAATTCGATGCGTTGCTCCGCAAAATAACGAATTTACGCAGATACATAGATCTCGCTTGCAGGAAAACGATGTAACTTTATACCGACGAACGTTTGTGTACACGTTGGTTTCAGTTCCGAATCCTCCTTAAACACGCAAATTCGATGCGTTTGCTCCGCAATATAACGAATGTACGCAGAAACATCGATTTCGCTTGCAGGAAACCGTTATAACTTTAAACCGACAAACTTCCGCGTACACGTTGGTTTCATTTCCGAATCCTTCTTAAACACGCGAATTCGATCCGTTTGCTCCTAAAAATAACGATTTGGTGCAGATACATCGATCCCGCTTGCCGGAAAACGTTATAACTTTATACCGACGAAAGCTTGCGTACACGTTGGTTTCATTTCCGAATCCTTCTTAAACACGCGAATTCGATGCGTTTGCTCCGCAAAATAACGAATGTACGCAGAAACATCGATTTCGCTTGCAGGAAACCGTTATGACTTTAAACCGACAAACGTCCGCGTACACGTTGGTTTCATTTCCGAATCCCTCTCAAACACGCAAATTCGATGCGTTTGCTGCGCAAAATAACGAATGTACGCAGAAACATCGATTTCGCTTGCAGGAAACCGTTATAACTTTAAACCGACAAACGTCCGCGTACACGTTGGTTTCATTTACGAATCGTTCTTAGACACGCAAATTCGATGCGTTTGCTCCTAAAAATAACGAATTGGTGCAGATACATCGATTTCGTTTGCAGGAAAACGATGTAACTTTAATTCGACGGACTTTTGCGCTACTGTTGGTTTCAGTTCCGAATCCTTCTTAAACACGCGAATTCGATGCGTTTGCTCCGCAAAATAACGAATTAACGCAGATACATCGATCTCGCTTGCAGGAAAACGATGTAACTTTAAACCGACAAACGTCCGCGTACACGTTGGTTTGATTTCCGAATCGTTCTTAAACACGCAAATTCGGTGCGTTTGGTCAGGAAAATAACGAATTGGTGCAGATACATCGATTTAGGTTGCAGGAAAACGATATAACTGTAAACCGACGGACTTTTGCGCTACTGTTGGTTTCACTTCCGAATCCTTCTTAAACACGCGAATTCGATGTGTTTGCTCCGCAACATAACGAATTTACGCAGATACATCGATCTCGCTTGCAGGAAGCCGTTATAACTTTAAACCGTCAAACGTCCGCGTACACGTTGGTTTGATTTCCGAATCGTTCTTAAACACGCAAATTCGATGCGTTTGCTCCGGAAAATAACGATTTGGTGCAGACACATCGATCCCGCTTGCCGGAAAACGTTATAACTTTATACCGACGAACGTTTGCGTACACATTGGTTTCATTTCCGAATCCTTCTAAAACACGCAAATTCGATGCGTTTGGTCCGGAAAATAACGAATTGGTGCAGATACATCGATTTAGGTTGCAGGAAAACGATATAACTGTAAACCGACGGACTTTTGCGCTACTGTTGGTTTCACTTCCGAATCCTTCTTAAACACGCGAATTCGATGTGTTTGCTGCGCAACATAACGAATTTACGCAGATACATCGATCTCGCTTGCAGGAAGCCGTTATAACTTTAAACCGACAAACGTCCGCGTACACGTTGGTTTGATTTCCGAATCCTTCTTAAACACGCAAATTCGATGCGTTTGCTCCTAAAAATAACGAATTCGTGCAGATACATCGATTTCGCTTGCAGGAAGCCGTTATAACTTTAAACCGTCAAACGTCCGCGTACACGTTGGTTTGATTTCCGAATCGTTCTTAAACACGCAAATTCGATGCGTTTGCTCCGGAAAATAACGATTTGGTGCAGACACATCGATCCCGCTTGCCGGAAAACGTTATAACTTTATACCGACGAACGTTTGCGTACACATTGGTTTCATTTCCGAATCCTTCTAAAACACGCAAATTCGATGCGTTTGGTCCGGAAAATAACGAATTGGTGCAGATACATCGATTTAGGTTGCAGGAAAACGATATAACTGTAAACCGACGGACTTTTGCGCTACTGTTGGTTTCACTTCCGAATCCTTCTTAAACACGCGAAGTCGATGTGTTTGCTCCGGAACATAACGAATTTACGCAGATACATCGATCTCGCTTGCAGGAAGCCGTTATAACTTTATACCGACGAACGCCTGCGTACACGTTGGTTTCACTTCCGAATCCTTCTTAAACATGCAAATTCGATGCGTTTGCTCCTAAAAATAACGAATTGGTGCAGATACATGGATCTCGCTTGCAGGAAAACGATATAACTTTATACCGACGAACGTTTGCGTACACGTTGGTTTCATTTCCGAATCCTCCTTAAACACGCAAATTCGATGCGTTTGCTCCGCAATATAACGAATGTACGCAGAAACATCGATTTCGCTTGCAGGAAACCGTTATAACTTTAAACCGACAAACTTCCGCGTACACGTTGGTTTCATTTCCGAATCCTTCTTAAACACGCGAATTCGATCTGTTTGCTCCTAAAATTAACGATTTGGTGCAGATACATCGATTTAGGTTGCAGGAAAACGATATAACTGTAAACCGACGGACTTTTGCGCTACTGTTGGTTTCACTTCCGAATCCTTCTTAAACACGCGAATTCGATGTGTTTGCTCCGCAACATAACGAATTGGTGCAGATACATGGATCTCGCTTGCAGGAAAACGATATAACTTTAAACCGACAAACGTCCGCGTACACGTTGGTTTCATTTACGAATCCTTCTTAAACACGCAAATTCGATGCGTTTGCTCCGGAAAATAACGATTTGGTGCAGATACATCGATCCCGCTTGCCGGAAAACGTTATAACTTTATACCGACGAACGCTTGCGTACACGTTGGTTTCACTTCCGAATCCTTCTTAAACACGCAAATTCGATGCGTTTGCTCCTAAAAATAACGAATTCGTGCAGATACATCGATCTCGCTTGCAGGAAGCCGTTATAACTTTAAACCGACAAACGTCCGCGTACACGTTGGTTTCACTTCCGAATCCTTCTTAAACACGCGAATTCGATGTGTTTGCTCCGCAAAATAACGAATTTACGCAGATACATCGATCTCGCTTGCAGGAAGACGTTATAACTTTAAACCGACAAACGTCCGCGTACACGTTGGTTTGATTTCCGAATCGTTCTTAAACACGCAAATTCGATGCGTTTGCTCCTAAAAATAACGAATTCGTGCAGATACATCGATTTCGCTTGCAGGAAAACGTTATAACTTTAAACCGACAAACGTCCGCGTACACGTTGGTTTCATTTACGAATCGTTCTTAAACACGCAAATTCGATGCGTTTGCTCCGGTAAATAACGATTTGGTGCAGATACATCGATCCCGCTTGCCGGAAAACGTTAGAACTTTAAACCGACAAACGTCCGCGTACACGTTGGTTTCATTTACGAATCGTTCTTAAACAAGCAAATTCGATGCGTTTGCTCCTAAAAATAACGAATTGGTGCAGATACATCGATTTCGGTTGCAGGAAAACGATGTAACTTTAATCCGACGGACTTTTGCGCTACTGTTGGTTTCAGTTCCGAATCCTTCTTCAACACGCGAAATCGATGCGTTTGCTCCGCAAAATAACGAATTTACGCAGATACATCGATCTCTCTTGCAGGAAAACGATATAACCTTATACCGACGAACGTTTGCGTACACGTTGGTTTCATTTCCGAATCCTTCTTAAACACGCAAATTCGATGCGTTTACTCCGGAAAATAACGATTTGGTGCAGACACATCGATCCCGCTTGCCGGAAAACGTTATAACTTTATACCGACGGACGTTTGCGTATACATTGGTTTCATTTCCGAATCCTTCTTAAACACGCAAATTCGATGCGTTTGGTCCGGAAAATAACGAATTGGTGCAGATACATCGATTTAGGTTGCAGTAAAACGATATAACTTTAAACCGACGGACTTTTGCGCTACTGTTGGTTTCACTTCCGAATCCTTCTTAAACACGCGAATTCGATGCGTTTGCTCCGGAAAATAACGATTTGGTGCAGATACATCGATCCCGCTTGCCGGAAAACGTTATAACTTTATACCGACGAACGTTTGCGAACACGTTGGTTTCATTTCCGAATCCTTCTTAAACACGCAAATTCGATGCGTTTGGTCCGGAAAATAACGAATTGGTGCAGATACATCGATTTAGGTTGCAGGAAAACGATATAACTGTAAACCGACGGACTTTTGCGCTACTGTTGGTTTCACTTCCGAATCCTTCTTAAACACGCGAATTCGATGTGTTTGCTCCGCAACATAACGAATTTACGCAGATACATCGATCTCGCTTGCAGGAAGCCGTTATAACTTTAAACCGACAAACGTCCGCGTACACGTTGGTTTGATTTCCGAATCCTTCTTAAACAAGCAAATTCGATGCGTTTGCTCCTAAAAATAACGAATTGGTGCAGATACATCGATTTCGGTTGCAGGAAAACGATATAACTGTAAACCGACGGACTTTTGCGCTACTGTTGGTTTCACTTCCGAATCCTTCTTAAATACGCGAATTCGATGTGTTTGCTCCGCAACATAACGAATTGGTGCAGATACATGGATCTCGCTTGCAGGAAAACGATATAACTTTAAACCGACAAACGTCCGCGTACACGTTGGTTTCATTTACGAATCCTTCTTAAACACGCAAATTCGATGCGTTTGCTCCGGAAAATAACGATTTGGTGCAGATACATCGATCCCGCTTGCCGGAAAACGTTATAACTTTATACCGACGAACGCTTGCGTACACGTTGGTTTCACTTCCGAATCCTTCTTAAACACGCAAATTCGATGCGTTTGCTCCTAAAAATAACGAATTCGTGCAGATACATCGATCTCGCTTGCAGGAAGCCGTTATAACTTTAAACCGACAAACGTCCGCGTACACGTTGGTATCACTTCCGAATCCTTCTTAAACACGCGAATTCGATGTGTTTGCTCCGCAAAATAACGAATTTACGCAGATACATCGATCTCGCTTGCAGGAAGACGTTATAACTTTAAACCGACAAACGTCCGCGTACACGTTGGTTTGATTTCCGAATCGTTCTTAAACACGCAAATTCGATGCGTTTGCTCCTAAAAATAACGAATTCGTGCAGATACATCGATTTCGCTTGCAGGAAAACGTTATAACTTTAAACCGACAAACGTCCGCGTACACGTTGGTTTCATTTACGAATCGTTCTTAAACACGCAAATTCGATGCGTTTGCTCCGGTAAATAACGATTTGGTGCAGATACATCGATCCCGCTTGCCGGAAAACGTTAGAACTTTAAACCGACAAACGTCCGCGTACACGTTGGTTTTTATTTACGAATCGTTCTTAAACAAGCAAATTCGATGCGTTTGCTCCTAAAAATAACGAATTGGTGCAGATACATCGATTTCGGTTGCAGGAAAACGATGTAACTTTAATCCGACGGACTTTTGCGCTACTGTTGGTTTCAGTTCCGAATCCTTCTTCAACACGCGAAATCGATGCGTTTGCTCCGCAAAATAACGAATTTACGCAGATACATCGATCTCTCTTGCAGGAAAACGATATAACCTTATACCGACGAACGTTTGCGTACACGTTGGTTTCATTTCCGAATCCTTCTTAAACACGCAAATTCGATGCGTTTACTCCGGAAAATAACGATTTGGTGCAGACACATCGATCCCGCTTGCCGGAAAACGTTATAACTTTATACCGACGGACGTTTGCGTACACATTGGTTTCATTTCCGAATCCTTCTTAAACACGCAAATTCGATGCGTTTGGTCCGGAAAATAACGAATTGGTGCAGATACATCGATTTAGGTTGCAGTAAAACGATATAACTTTAAACCGACGGACTTTTGCGCTACTGTTGGTTTCACTTCCGAATCCTTCTTAAACACGCGAATTCGATGCGTTTGCTCCGGAAAATAACGATTTGGTGCAGATACATCGATCCCGCTTGCCGGAAAACGTTATAACTTTATACCGACGAACGTTTGCGAACACGTTGGTTTCATTTCCGAATCCTTCTTAAACACGCAAATTCGATGCGTTTGGTCCGGAAAATAACGAATTGGTGCAGATACATCGATTTAGGTTGCAGGAAAACGATATAACTGTAAACCGACGGACTTTTGCGCTACTGTTGGTTTCACTTCCGAATCCTTCTTAAACACGCGAATTCGATGTGTTTGCTCCGCAACATAACGAATTTACGCAGATACATCGATCTCGCTTGCAGGAAGCCGTTATAACTTTAAACCGACAAACGTCCGCGTACACGTTGGTTTGATTTCCGAATCCTTCTTAAACAAGCAAATTCGATGCGTTTGCTCCTAAAAATAACGAATTGGTGCAGATACATCGATTTCGGTTGCAGGAAAACGATATAACTGTAAACCGACGGACTTTTGCGCTACTGTTGGTTTCACTTCCGAATCCTTCTTAAACACGCGAATTCGATGTGTTTGCTCCGCAACATAACGAATTGGTGCAGATACATGGATCTCGCTTGCAGGAAAACGATATAACTTTAAACCGACAAACGTCCGCGTACACGTTGGTTTCATTTACGAATCCTTCTTAAACACGCAAATTCGATGCGTTTGCTCCGGAAAATAACGATTTGGTGCAGATACATCGATCCCGCTTGCCGGAAAACGTTATAACTTTATACCGACGAACGCTTGCGTACACGTTGGTTTCACTTCCGAATCCTTCTTAAACACGCAAATTCGATGCGTTTGCTCCTAAAAATAACGAATTCGTGCAGATACATCGATCTCGCTTGCAGGAAGCCGTTATAACTTTAAACCGACAAACGTCCGCGTACACGTTGGTTTCACTTCCGAATCCTTCTTAAACACGCGAATTCGATGTGTTTGCTCCGCAAAATAACGAATTTACGCAGATACATCGATCTCGCTTGCAGGAAGACGTTATAACTTTAAACCGACAAACGTCCGCGTACACGTTGGTTTGATTTCCGAATCGTTCTTAAACACGCAAATTCGATGCGTTTGCTCCTAAAAATAACGAATTCGTGCAGATACATCGATTTCGCTTGCAGGAAAACGTTATAACTTTAAACCGACAAACGTCCGCGTACACGTTGGTTTCATTTACGAATCGTTCTTAAACACGCAAATTCGATGCGTTTGCTCCGGTAAATAACGATTTGGTGCAGATACATCGATCCCGCTTGCCGGAAAACGTTAGAACTTTAAACCGACAAACGTCCGCGTACACGTTGGTTTTTATTTACGAATCGTTCTTAAACAAGCAAATTCGCTGCGTTTGCTCCTAAAAATAACGAATTGGTGCAGATACATCGATTTCGGTTGCAGGAAAACGATGTAACTTTAATCCGACGGACTTTTGCGCTACTGTTGGTTTCAGTTCCGAATCCTTCTTCAACACGCGAAATCGATGCGTTTGCTCCGCAAAATAACGAATTTACGCAGATACATCGATCTCTCTTGCAGGAAAACGATATAACCTTATACCGACGAACGTTTGCGTACACGTTGGTTTCATTTCCGAATCCTTCTTAAACACGCAAATTCGATGCGTTTACTCCGGAAAATAACGATTTGGTGCAGACACATCGATCCCGCTTGCCGGAAAACGTTATAACTTTATACCGACGGACGTTTGCGTACACATTGGTTTCATTTCCGAATCCTTCTTAAACACGCAAATTCGATGCGTTTGGTCCGGAAAATAACGAATTGGTGCAGATACATCGATTTAGGTTGCAGTAAAACGATATAACTTTAAACCGACGGACTTTTGCGCTACTGTTGGTTTCACTTCCGAATCCTTCTTAAACACGCGAATTCGATGCGTTTGCTCCGGAAAATAACGATTTGGTGCAGATACATCGATCCCGCTTGCCGGAAAACGTTATAACTTTATACCGACGAACGTTTGCGAACACGTTGGTTTCATTTCCGAATCCTTCTTAAACACGCAAATTCGATGCGTTTGGTCCGGAAAATAACGAATTGGTGCAGATACATCGATTTAGGTTGCAGGAAAACGATATAACTGTAAACCGACGGACTTTTGCGCTACTGTTGGTTTCACTTCCGAATCCTTCTTAAACACGCGAATTCGATGTGTTTGCTCCGCAACATAACGAATTTACGCAGATACATCGATCTCGCTTGCAGGAAGCCGTTATAACTTTAAACCGACAAACGTCCGCGTACACGTTGGTTTGATTTCCGAATCCTTCTTAAACAAGCAAATTCGATGCGTTTGCTCCTAAAAATAACGAATTGGTGCAGATACATCGATTTCGGTTGCAGGAAAACGATGTAACTTTAATCCGACGGACTTTTGCGCTACTGTTGGTTTCAGTTCCGAATCCTTCTTAAACACGCGAATTCGATGCGTTTGCTCCGCAAAATAACGAATTTACGCAGATACATCGATCTCGCTTGCAGGAAAACGATATAACTTTATACCGACGAAAGTTTGCGTACACGTTGGTTTCATTTCCGAATCCTTCTTAAACACGCAAATTCGATGCGTTTGCTCCGGAAAATAACGATTTGGTGCAGACACATCGATCCCGCTTGCCGGAAAACATTATAACTTTATACCGACGAACGTTTGCGTACACATTGGTTTCATTTCCGAATCCTTCTTAAACACGCAAATTCGATGCGTTTGGTCCGGAAAATAACGAATTGGTGCAGATACATCGATTTAGGTTGCAGGAAAACGATATAACTTTAAACCGACGGACTTTTGCGCTACTGTTGGTTTCACTTCCGAATCCTTCTTAAACACGCGAATTCGATGCGTTTGCTCCGGAAAATAACGATTTGGTGCAGATACATCGATCCCGCTTGCCGGAAAACGTTATAACTTTATACCGACGAACGTTTGCGAACACGTTGGTTTCATTTCCGAATCCTTCTTAAACACGCGAATTCGATGTGTTTGCTCCGCAAAATAACGAATTTACGCAGATACATCGATCTCGCTTGCAGGAAGCCGTTATAACTTTAAACCGACAAACGTCCGCGTACACGTTGGTTTGATTTCCGAATCGTTCTTAAACACGCAAATTCGATGCGTTTGCTCCTAGAAATAACGAATTCGTGCAGATACATCGATTTCGCTTGCAGGAAAACGTTATAACTTTAAACCGACAAACGTCCGCGTACACGTTGGTTTCATTTACGAATCGTTCTTAAACACGCAAATTCGATGCGTTTGCTCCGGTAAATAACGATTTGGTGCAGACACATCGATCTCGCTAGCAGGAAGCCGTTATAACTTTAAACCGACAAACGTCCGCGTACACGTTGGTTTCATTTCCGAATCGTTCTTAAACACGCAAATTCGATGCGTTTGCTCCAGAAAATAACGATTTGGTGCAGACACATCGATCCCGCTTGCCGGAAAACGTTATAACTTTATACCGACGAACGCTTGCGTACACGTTGGTTTCACTTCCGAATCCTTCTTAAACAAGCAAATTCGATGCGTTTGCTCCTAAAAATAACGAATTGGTGCAGATACATCGATTTCGGTTGCAGGAAAACGATGTAACTTTAATCCGACGGACTTTTGCGCTACTGTTGGTTTCATTTCCGAATCCTTCTTAAACACGCGAATTCGATGCGTTTGCTCCTAAAAATAACGAATTCGTGCAGATACATCGATTTCGCTTGCAGGAAAACGTTATAACTTTAAACCGACAAACGGCCGCGTACACGTTGGTTTCATTTACGAATCGTTCTTAAACACGCAAATTCGATGCGTTTGCTCCGGTAAATAACGATTTGGTGCAGATACATCGATCCCGCTTGCCGGAAAACGTTATAACTTTATACCGACGAAAGCTTGCGTACACGTTGGTTTCATTTCCGAATCCTTCTTAAACACGCGAATTCGATGCGTTTGCTCCGCAAAATAACGAATGTACGCAGAAACATCGATTTCGCTTGCAGGAAACCGTTATAACTTTAAACCGACAAACGTCCGCGTACACGTTGGTTTCATTTACGAATCGTTCTTAGACACGCAAATTCGATGCGTTTGCTCCGGAAAATAACGATTTGGTGCAGATACATCGATTTCGGTTGCAGGAAAACGATATAACTTTATACCGACGAACGTTTGCGTACACGTTGGTTCCAGTTCCGAATCCTTCTTAAACACGCGAATTCGATGCGTTTGCTTCGCAAAATAACGAATGTACGCAGAAACATCGATTTCGCTTGCAGGAAACCGTTATAACTTTAAACCGACAAACGTCCGCGTACACGTTGGTTTCATTTCCGAATCCCTCTCAAACACGCAAATTCGATGCGTTTGCTGCGCAAAATAACGAATTCGTGCAGATACATCGATCTCGCTAGCAGGAAGCCGTTATAACTTTAAACCGACAAACGTCCGCGTACACGTTGGTTTCATTTCCGAATCGTTCTTAAACACGCAAATTCGATGCGTTTGCTCCGGAAAATAACGATTTGGTGCAGACACATCGATCCCGCTTGCCGGAAAACGTTATAACTTTATACCGACGAACGCTTGCGTACACGTTGGTTTCACTTCCGAATCCTTCTTAAACAAGCAAATTCGATGCGTTTGCTCCTAAAAATAACGAATTGGTGCAGATACATCGATTTCGGTTGCAGGAAAACGATGTAACTTTAATCCGACGGACTTTTGCGCTACTGTTGGTTTCATTTCCGAATCCTTCTTAAACACGCGAATTCGATGCGTTTGCTCCTAAAAATAACGAATTCGTGCAGATACATCGATTTCGCTTGCAGGAAAACGTTATAACTTTAAACCGACAAACGTCCGCGTACACGTTGGTTTCATTTACGAATCGTTCTTAAACACGCAAATTCGATGCGTTTGCTCCGGTAAATAACGATTTGGTGCAGATACATCGATCCCGCTTGCCGGAAAACGTTATAACTTTATACCGACGAAAGCTTGCGTACACGTTGGTTTCATTTCCGAATCCTTCTTAAACACGCGAATTCGATGCGTTTGCTCCGCAAAATAACGAATGTACGCAGAAACATCGATTTCGCTTGCAGGAAACCGTTATAACTTTAAACCGACAAACGTCCGCGTACACGTTGGTTTCATTTCCGAATCCCTCTCAAACACGCAAATTCGATGCGTTTGCTGCGCAAAATAACGAATGTACGCAGAAACATCGATTTCGCTTGCAGGAAACCGTTATAACTTTAAACCGACAAACGTCCGCGTACACGTTGGTTTCATTTACGAATCGTTCTTAGACACGCAAATTCGATGCGTTTGCTCCGGAAAATAACGATTTGGTGCAGATACATCGATTTCGGTTGCAGGAAAACGATATAACTTTATACCGACGAACGTTTGCGTACACGTTGGTTTCATTTCCGAATCCTTCTTAAACACGCGAATTCGATGCGTTTGCTTCGCAAAATAACGAATGTACGCAGAAACATCGATTTCGCTTGCAGGAAACCGTTATAACTTTAAACCGACAAACGTCCGCGTACACGTTGGTTTCATTTCCGAATCCCTCTCAAACACGCAAATTCGATGCGTTTGCTGCGCAAAATAACGAATTCGTGCAGATACATCGATCTCGCTAGCAGGAAGCCGTTATAACTTTATACCGACGAACGCTTGCGTACACGTTGGTTTCACTTCCGAATCCTTCTTAAACAAGCAAATTCGATGCGTTTGCTCCTAAAAATAACGAATTGGTGCAGATACATCGATTTCGGTTGCAGGAAAACGATGTAACTTTAATCCGACGGACTTTTGCGCTACTGTTGGTTTCATTTCCGAATCCTTCTTAAACACGCGAATTCGATGCGTTTGCTCCTAAAAATAACGAATTCGTGCAGATACATCGATTTCGCTTGCAGGAAAACGTTATAACTTTAAACCGACAAACGTCCGCGTACACGTTGGTTTCATTTACGAATCGTTCTTAAACACGCAAATTCGATGCGTTTGCTCCGGAAAATAACGATTTGGTGCAGATACATCGATTTCGGTTGCAGGAAAACGATATAACTTTATACCGACGAACGTTTGCGTACACGTTGGTTTCATTTCCGAATCCTTCTTAAACACGCGAATTCGATGCGTTTGCTTCGCAAAATAACGAATGTACGCAGAAACATCGATTTCGCTTGCAGGAAACCGTTATAACTTTAAACCGACAAACGTCCGCGTACACGTTGGTTTCATTTCCGAATCCCTCTCAAACACGCAAATTCGATGCGTTTGCTGCGCAAAATAACGAATTCGTGCAGATACATCGATCTCGCTAGCAGGAAGCCGTTATAACTTTAAACCGACAAACGTCCGCGTACACGTTGGTTTCATTTACGAATCGTTCTTAAACACGCAAATTCGATGCGTTTGCTCCGGTAAATAACGATTTGGTGCAGACACATCGATCCCGCTTGCCGGAAAACGTTATAACTTTATACCGACGAACGCTTGCGTACACGTTGGTTTCACTTCCGAATCCTTCTTAAACACGCAAATTCGATGCGTTTGCTCCTAAAAATAACGAATTCGTGCAGATACATCGATTTCGCTTGCAGGAAGCCGTTATAACTTTAAACCGATAAACGTCCGCGTACACGTTGGTTTCATTTCCGAATCGTTCTTAAACACGCAAATTCGATGCGTTTGCTCCGGAAAATAACGATTTGGTGCAGACACATCGATCCCGCTTGCCGGAAAGCGTTATAACTTTATACCGACGAACGCTTGCGTACACGTTGGTTTCACTTCCGAATCCTTCTTAAACAAGCAAATTCGATGCGTTTGCTCCTAAAAATAACGAATTGGTGCAGATACATCGATTTCGGTTGCAGGAAAACGATGTAACTTTAATCCGACGGACTTTTGCGCTACTGTTGGTTTCATTTCCGAATCCTTCTTAAACACGCGAATTCGATGCGTTTGCTCCTAAAAATAACGAATTCGTGCAGATACATCGATTTCGCTTGCAGGAAAACGTTATAACTTTAAACCGACAAACGTCCGCGTACACGTTGGTTTCATTTACGAATCGTTCTTAAACACGCAAATTCGATGCGTTTGCTCCGGTAAATAACGATTTGGTGCAGATACATCGATCCCGCTTGCCGGAAAACGTTATAACTTTATACCGACGAACGCTTGCGTACACGTTGGTTTCACTTCCGAATCCTTCTTAAACACGCAAATTCGATGCGTTTGCTCCTAAAAATAACGAATTCGTGCAGATACATCGATTTCGCTTGCAGGAAGCCGTTATAACTTTAAACCGTCAAACGTCCGCGTACACGTTGGTTTCATTTCCGAATCGTTCTTAAACACGCAAATTCGATGCGTTTGCTCCGGAAAATAACGATTTGGTGCAGACACATCGATCCCGCTTGCCGGAAAACGTTATAACTTTATACCGACGAACGCTTGCGTACACGTTGGTTTCACTTCCGAATCCTTCTTAAACAAGCAAATTCGATGCGTTTGCTCCTAAAAATAACGAATTGGTGCAGATACATCGATTTCGGTTGCAGGAAAACGATGTAACTTTAATCCGACGGACTTTTGCGCTACTGTTGGTTTCATTTCCGAATCCTTCTTAAACACGCGAATTCGATGCGTTTGCTCCTAAAAATAACGAATTCGTGCAGATACATCGATTTCGCTTGCAGGAAAACGTTATAACTTTAAACCGACAAACGTCCGCGTACACGTTGGTTTCATTTACGAATCGTTCTTAAACACGCAAATTCGATGCGTTTGCTCCGGTAAATAACGATTTGGTGCAGATACATCGATCCCGCTTGCCGGAAAACGTTATAACTTTATACCGACGAAAGCTTGCGTACACGTTGGTTTCATTTCCGAATCCTTCTTAAACACGCGAATTCGATGCGTTTGCTCCGCAAAATAACGAATGTACGCAGAAACATCGATTTCGCTTGCAGGAAACCGTTATAACTTTAAACCGACAAACGTCCGCGTACACGTTGGTTTCATTTCCGAATCCCTCTCAAACACGCAAATTCGATGCGTTTGCTGCGCAAAATAACGAATGTACGCAGAAACATCGATTTCGCTTGCAGGAAACCGTTATAACTTTAAACCGACAAACGTCCGCGTACACGTTGGTTTCATTTACGAATCGTTCTTAGACACGCAAATTCGATGCGTTTGCTCCGGAAAATAACGATTTGGTGCAGATACATCGATTTCGGTTGCAGGAAAACGATATAACTTTATACCGACGAACGTTTGCGTACACGTTGGTTTCATTTCCGAATCCTTCTTAAACACGCGAATTCGATGCGTTTGCTTCGCAAAATAACGAATGTACGCAGAAACATCGATTTCGCTTGCAGGAAACCGTTATAACTTTAAACCGACAAACGTCCGCGTACACGTTGGTTTCATTTCCGAATCCCTCTCAAACACGCAAATTCGATGCGTTTGCTGCGCAAAATAACGAATTCGTGCAGATACATCGATCTCGCTAGCAGGAAGCCGTTATAACTTTATACCGACGAACGCTTGCGTACACGTTGGTTTCACTTCCGAATCCTTCTTAAACAAGCAAATTCGATGCGTTTGCTCCTAAAAATAACGAATTGGTGCAGATACATCGATTTCGGTTGCAGGAAAACGATGTAACTTTAATCCGACGGACTTTTGCGCTACTGTTGGTTTCATTTCCGAATCCTTCTTAAACACGCGAATTCGATGCGTTTGCTCCTAAAAATAACGAATTCGTGCAGATACATCGATTTCGCTTGCAGGAAAACGTTATAACTTTAAACCGACAAACGTCCGCGTACACGTTGGTTTCATTTACGAATCGTTCTTAAACACGCAAATTCGATGCGTTTGCTCCGGAAAATAACGATTTGGTGCAGATACATCGATTTCGGTTGCAGGAAAACGATATAACTTTATACCGACGAACGTTTGCGTACACGTTGGTTTCATTTCCGAATCCTTCTTAAACACGCGAATTCGATGCGTTTGCTTCGCAAAATAACGAATGTACGCAGAAACATCGATTTCGCTTGCAGGAAACCGTTATAACTTTAAACCGACAAACGTCCGCGTACACGTTGGTTTCATTTCCGAATCCCTCTCAAACACGCAAATTCGATGCGTTTGCTGCGCAAAATAACGAATTCGTGCAGATACATCGATCTCGCTAGCAGGAAGCCGTTATAACTTTAAACCGACAAACGTCCGCGTACACGTTGGTTTCATTTCCGAATCGTTCTTAAACACGCAAATTCGATGCGTTTGCTCCGGAAAATAACGATTTGGTGCAGACACATCGATCCCGCTTGCCGGAAAGCGTTATAACTTTATACCGACGAACGCTTGCGTACACGTTGGTTTCACTTCCGAATACTTCTTAAACAAGCAAATTCGATGCGTTTGCTCCTAAAAATAACGAATTGGTGCAGATACATCGATTTCGCTAGCAGGAAGCCGTTATAACTTTAAACCGATAAACGTCCGCGTACACGTTGGTTTCATTTCCGAATCGTTCTTAAACACGCAAATTCGATGCGTTTGCTCCGGAAAATAACGATTTGGTGCAGACACATCGATCCCGCTTGCCGGAAAGCGTTATAACTTTATACCGACGAACGCTTGCGTACACGTTGGTTTCACTTCCGAATCCTTCTTAAACAAGCAAATTCGATGCGTTTGCTCCTAAAAATAACGAATTGGTGCAGATACATCGATTTCGGTTGCAGGAAAACGATGTAACTTTAATCCGACGGACTTTTGCGCTACTGTTGGTTTCATTTCCGAATCCTTCTTAAACACGCGAATTCGATGCGTTTGCTCCTAAAAATAACGAATTCGTGCAGATACATCGATTTCGCTTGCAGGAAAACGTTATAACTTTAAACCGACAAACGTCCGCGTACACGTTGGTTTCATTTACGAATCGTTCTTAAACACGCAAATTCGATGCGTTTGCTCCGGTAAATAACGATTTGGTGCAGATACATCGATCCCGCTTGCCGGAAAACGTTATAACTTTATACCGACGAACGCTTGCGTACACGTTGGTTTCACTTCCGAATCCTTCTTAAACACGCAAATTCGATGCGTTTGCTCCTAAAAATAACGAATTCGTGCAGATACATCGATTTCGCTTGCAGGAAGCCGTTATAACTTTAAACCGTCAAACGTCCGCGTACACGTTGGTTTGATTTCCGAATCGTTCTTAAACACGCAAATTCGATGCGTTTGCTCCGGAAAATAACGATTTGGTGCAGACACATCGATCCCGCTTGCCACAAAACGTTATAACTTTATACCGACGAACGTTTGCGTACACATTGGTTTCATTTCCGAATCCTTCTTAAACACGCAAATTCGATGCATTTGGTCCGGAAAATAACGAATTGGTGCAGATACATCGATTTAGGTTGCAGGAAAACGATATAACTGTAAACCGACGGACTTTAGCGCGACTGTTGGTTTCACTTCCGAATCCAATTCGATGTGTTTGCTCCGCAAAATAACGAATTTACGCAGATACATCGATCTCGCTTGCAGGAAGCCGTTATAACTTTAAACCGACAAACGTCCGCGTACACGTTGGTTTCATTTCCGAATCCCTCTCAAACACGCAAATTCGATGCGTTTGCTGCGCAAAATAACGAATGTACGCAGAAACATCGATTTCGCTTGCAGGAAACCGTTATAACTTTAAACCGACAAACGTCCGCGTACACGTTGGTTTCATTTACGAATCGTTCTTAGACACGCAAATTCGATGCGTTTGCTCCGGAAAATAACGATTTGGTGCAGATACATCGATTTCGGTTGCAGGAAAACGATATAACTTTA
The DNA here is from genome assembly GCA_963971365.1 of Lasioglossum villosulum. NCBI lineage: Eukaryota > Metazoa > Arthropoda > Insecta > Hymenoptera > Halictidae > Lasioglossum > Lasioglossum villosulum. The sequence goes on from OZ020495.1 coordinate 32,250,183, forward strand.
TACCGACGAACGTTTGCGTACACGTTGGTTTCATTTCCGAATCCTTCTTAAACACGCGAATTCGATGCGTTTGCTTCGCAAAATAACGAATGTACGCAGAAACATCGATTTCGCTTGCAGGAAACCGTTATAACTTTAAACCGACAAACGTCCGCGTACACGTTGGTTTCATTTCCGAATCCCTCTCAAACACGCAAATTCGATGCGTTTGCTGCGCAAAATAACGAATTCGTGCAGATACATCGATCTCGCTAGCAGGAAGCCGTTATAACTTTAAACCGACAAACGTCCGCGTACACGTTGGTTTCATTTCCGAATCGTTCTTAAACACGCAAATTCGATGCGTTTGCTCCGGAAAATAACGATTTGGTGCAGACACATCGATCCCGCTTGCCGGAAAACGTTATAACTTTATACCGACGAACGCTTGCGTACACGTTGGTTTCACTTCCGAATCCTTCTTAAACAAGCAAATTCGATGCGTTTGCTCCTAAAAATAACGAATTGGTGCAGATACATCGATTTCGGTTGCAGGAAAACGATGTAACTTTAATCCGACGGACTTTTGCGCTACTGTTGGTTTCATTTCCGAATCCTTCTTAAACACGCGAATTCGATGCGTTTGCTCCTAAAAATAACGAATTCGTGCAGATACATCGATTTCGCTTGCAGGAAAACGTTATAACTTTAAACCGACAAACGTCCGCGTACACGTTGGTTTCATTTACGAATCGTTCTTAAACACGCAAATTCGATGCGTTTGCTCCGGTAAATAACGATTTGGTGCAGATACATCGATCCCGCTTGCCGGAAAACGTTATAACTTTATACCGACGAACGCTTGCGTACACGTTGGTTTCACTTCCGAATCCTTCTTAAACACGCAAATTCGATGCGTTTGCTCCTAAAAATAACGAATTCGTGCAGATACATCGATTTCGCTTGCAGGAAGCCGTTATAACTTTAAACCGTCAAACGTCCGCGTACACGTTGGTTTGATTACCGAATCGTTCTTAAACACGCAAATTCGATGCGTTTGCTCCGGAAAATAACGATTTGGTGCAGATACATCGATTTCGCTTGCAGGAAGCCGTTATAACTTTAAACTGTCAAACGTCCGCGTACACGTTGGTTTGATTTCCGAATCGTTCTTAAACACGCAAATTCGATGCGTTTGCTCCGGAAAATAACGATTTGGTGCAGACACATCGATCCCGCTTGCCGGAAAACGTTATAACTTTATACCGACGAACGTTTGCGTACACATTGGTTTCATTTCCGAATCCTTCTTAAACACGCAAATTCGATGCATTTGGTCCGGAAAATAACGAATTGGTGCAGATACATCGATTTAGGTTGCAGGAAAACGATATAACTGTAAACCGACGGACTTTAGCGCGACTGTTGGTTTCACTTCCGAATCCAATTCGATGTGTTTGCTCCGCAAAATAACGAATTTACGCAGATACATCGATCTCGCTTATAGGAAGCCGTTATAACTTTAAACCGACAAACGTCCGCGTACACGTTGGTTTGATTTCCGAATCGTTCTTAAACACGCAAATTCGATGCGTTTGCTCCTAAAAATAACGAATTCGTGCAGATACATCGATTTCGGTTGCAGGAAAACGATGTAACTTTAATCCGACGGACTTTTGCGCTACTGTTGGTTTCAGTTCCGAATCCTTCTTAAACACGCGAATTCGATGCGTTTGCTCCTAAAAATAACGAATTCGTGCAGATACATCGATTTCGCTTGCAGGAAAACGTTATAACTTTACACCGACGAACGCTTGCGTACACGTTGGTTTCACTTCCGAATCCTTCTTAAACAAGCAAATTCGATGCGTTTGCTCCGCAAAATAACGAATTTACGCAGATACATCGATCTCGCTTGCAGGAAAACGATATAACTTTATACCGACGAAAGTTTGCGTACACGTTGGTTTCATTTCCGAATCCTTCTTAAACACGCAAATTCGATGCGTTTGCTCCGGAAAATAACGATTTGGTGCAGACACATCGATCCCGCTTGCCGGAAAACGTTATAACTTTATACCGACGAACGTTTGCGTACACATTGGTTTCATTTCCGAATCCTTCTTAAACACGCAAATTCGATGCGTTTGGTCCGGAAAATAACGAATTGGTGCAGATACATCGATTTAGGTTGCAGGAAAACGATATAACTTTAAACCGACGGACTTTTGCGCTACTGTTGGTTTCACTTCCGAATCCTTCTTAAACACGCGAATTCGATGTGTTTGCTCCGCAAAATAACGAATTTACGCAGATACATCGATCTCGCTTGCAGGAAGCCGTTATAACTTTAAACCGACAAACGTCCGCGTACACGTTGGTTTGATTTCCGAATCGTTCTTAAACACGAAAATTCGATGCGTTTGCTCCTAAAAATAACGAATTCGTGCAGATACATCGATTTCGCTTGCAGGAAAACGTTATAACTTTAAACCGACAAACGTCCGCGTACACGTTGGTTTCATTTACGAATCGTTCTTAAACACGCAAATTCGATGCGTTTGCTCCGGTAAATAACGATTTGGTGCAGATACATCGATCCCGCTTGCCGGAAAACGTTATAACTTTATACCGACGAACGCTTGCGTACACGTTGGTTTCATTTACGAATCGTTCTTAAACACGCGAATTCGATGCGTTTGCTCCTAAAAATAACGAATTCGTGCAGATACATCGATTTCGCTTGCAGGAAAACGTTATATCTTTAAACCGACAAACGTCCGCGTACACGTTGGTTTCATTTACGAATCGTTCTTAAACACGCAAATTCGATGCGTTTGCTCCGGAAAATAACGATTTGGTGCAGATACATCGATCCCGCTTGCCGGAAAACGTTATAACTTTATACCGACCAACGCTTGCGTACACGTTGGTTTCACTTCCGAATCCTTCTTAAACAAGCAAATTCGATGCTTTTGCTCCTAAAAATAACGAATTGGTGCAGATACATCGATTTCGGTTGCAGGAAAACGATGTAACTTTAATCCGACGGACTTTTGCGCTACTGTTGGTTTCAGTTCCGAATCCTTCTTGTAATGTACTCGACCGTAATCGAGCGTCACCTGTCCCAAAATGCGGGAAACAGGGCGACGCGACGGTACCCGCGACGGGGGGCTCAGTCTAGGCGACACGGAGCTCCGTTATACATAGTTCGAGAGGTGACACAAATATAATCGTGATCGGTAGCAAAGGTGTGTTCTTTGTTCTTTACTCCCAGTACGTAACAACTGGCGACGAGGAATAATAAATGGCAGAAAGTCGGAAAAAGTGTTAAATTCCGTGTCTGCGAGAAAGGGCGTCACGTAACGCATCGCGCGACTAAAAAAAAAACCCCATGAGTGACGGAGGATCGGCAGTGCCACGTACAGACGAAAGTGTAGATCCGCGAGTGGGACATCTGTATAAGTTAAATAAAACAGAGGCTATAAGAAAATTAAAAGAAGACTACGGGATCGAGGTTGACCGGGAGACGGACATTAAAAGCCTACGACGAACGCTAGTGGAAAAATTCCGACAAAGTCTCGCTGTTTCCCGAGTAGAGGGCAATAACGAAGATCCGCGCAAGCAAGCAGCGGCCAGAGTAAACAAACAAGAAGAAAGCGTAAGCATAAACGAAGATACAGAAGAGATGTCGTGCAATAACAATAAACTCGAATTCAAACTGGGAGAAGACGATTGGGAAACGTATGTCGAGCGCCTGGAACTATATTTCGTAGCCACGGGAGTCACCGATGATAATAAACAGGCGGCAATCTTGTTAACGCGCGTAAACGCAGAGACATATATACTGATCCGGGATCTCTGTGCACCGGAAAAGCCAAAGGAAAAGACGTATGCCGAGATAGTGAAGCTGGTATCCGATCATCTATGCCCGAAGCCGTCAGAGGCAATGGAACGTTTCAATTTCCATCAAGCGAAGCAATCAGGCACGGAAGCTGTGGCAGAGTTTGTAGCACGATTAAAGAAATTGTCACTTCATTGCAATTTCCAAAAGTTGAACGACGCGATCAGAGACCAACTAGTATGTGGCATACGAGATCACGAGACGAAAGTCCTGTTATTCAAGGAGGAGGGGTTGACTCTGGACAGAGCTATTAAAATTGCCACGACACAACAAGATGCAAAGTGCAACGCACAGAAGGTCGAGAAAGCTACTGAAGGGACAGGGCTCCGAGAGGTCCACGCAATTCGAGATGACCAAGGCAGGCGATTCCATGACGGAAGAGGAAGTTTCAAGGGCAAGCAGTACAAAAAGTCGCAGGATTCAGGGACGCAGGGGCGTCCACAGAAACAACGTACAACGAGCGGGAGAGAGACCCTAAGATGTTACTGTTGCGGTCAGGTAAACCACTACGCGCGAGATTGTGTACACAGGTATAAAGTTTGTAATTATTGTAAAACGCAAGGACATTTGCAAGAGGCGTGTAGGAAAGCGAAGTCACAAACAGTGAAGTATTGCGAACCTGAGAGTGAGACGGTTGAAGCGGAAGAGTCGGAGGAAGATTTTTTTGCAATCCGAGAAAACGTATTCGCGCTGAATGACTGTGATGATCCTCTTTTTGTAGACGTAGAGATAAACGAGGTAAAATTAAAGATGGAGCATGATTCGGGTTCGAGAGTAACTATAATCCCAGAATCATTGTACCACGAATACTTTGCAAGCGTACCTCTCGAACCGGCAAATGTGAAGTTTAACCTATATGGAGGGTGTAAATTGAAACCGATCGGGAAAATGTTAGGATTAAGAGTAAAACTCGGGAGTAAAAGAAATATATTAGATTGCTGCGTTACGCGAGGAAATGATCCACCCATCATAGGAAGACAATGGTTAGCTGCATTCGGGCTGTGGCCACTCCAGTTGAAAATTGAGAAAGACATGAGCAAGGAACCGAGCATAGGGATCGCGAAAGGTAAAAGTACACGAAAGGACGAACGCGAAAACGATTGTAAACATGTAGCAAACATCGTCGACATTGAGTACTACGAAAAGAAATTCACACGGTTGTTTAGTCCGGGGCAAGGCCAGTATAATAAAGGAACTTTTAGAGTAACATTAAAACCCCATACCGTACCAGTAGCAATGAAAGTAAGACACGCGCCGTTTGCATTACGGGATAAAATTGAGAAAGAGTTGAGGAGGTTAGAAGCGGTGGGAAATATCGAGAAGGTGGAAGTGAGTCGATGGGCGACGCCGATCGTGCCAGTGTTGAAATCCGACAAAACCGTCAGGATTTGCGGAGATTTCAAAATAACAGTCAATCCGAACATCATTGTCGATAAACATCCATTGCCCCTCATCGACGAGATTTTTTCACGTTTGCAAGGAGGACAGAAGTTCTCTCAAATAGATCTGTCGCATGCGTATATGCAAATTCCTGTCGAGGAAGAGTCGCGCGAATGTCTTACAATAATAACTCATTTAGGACTATATCGTTATCGCAAATTGCCTGAAGGGATTGCATCGGGGCCGGGCGATTTTCAAAGAAAGATGGAGACATGTGTACAAGATATCGGAAAAGTAGCTGTATACATTGATAACATATACGTAACGGGAAAAGATGAAAAGTCACACATCGAGAACGTGACGAAGGTGTTCGAGAGATTGCAGGAGCATGGTTTTAAAGTAAACAAATCCAAGTGTGAACTATTCAAAGAGAAGCTCGAGATCCTAGGTTTCGTCATTGATAAAAACGGGTTGCATAAAGCAAAGTCGAAAGTAAAAGCGATTCTAGAAGCACCGAAACCGACAGACTCAAAACAATTGCAATCTCTTATAGGGTTGATTACATATTACGCACGGTTCTTACCGCACAGAGCAGTCAAACTGAAGGCACTTTACGATTGCGCGAATAACAAAGAATTCAATTGGACGGAAAAATGTGATGCAGCGTTCGACTGGATAAAACAGGAAATAGCTTCGCCCAGGGTGTTAGCGCACTATGACCCGACGAAACCGTTGATTTTGACGTGCGATGCGTCCGCGTACGGTATATCAGCCATTCTGTCACATGAATACGAGGACGGTACCGAGAGACCAATCGAATTCGCATCCAAAATCATACCAAAAAACGAGCGAAGTAGAGCGATAATAGACAAAGAAGCGAGCGCGATCGTTTTTGGATTTAAAAAATTTTATTATTACATCTATGGCAGAGAAATCACGTTAAAAACGGATCACAAGCCCCTAGTTTACATTTTCGGTCCAAAAAGGGGTATCCCGCAAACTATCGCGAGTAGACTTCAAAGATGGGTCTATTTTTTATCTGGTTTTCAGTATAAAATTAAGTATATCAAGTCTACCGAAAATCTAAACTGCGATGCTTTATCTAGATTGCCAATTGAGGATCCAACCCCGCTTTTTGACGAGCAATTTATCCCTTTACGCTACGTTAATGAAGGTTCTGAAACAGTAAATTCGAAAAGGATAGCAAAAGAAACTCTGAAGGATAAAACCCTAGTTAACGTTTTAAGGTACACACGCGACGGGTGGCCCGGTAACACTAGCACACTATCCGAGGAAGAAAAGAAATTTCATGTAAAGAAAAATGAATTAACCATTGATGGTAATTGTATTCTCTGGGGCTACCGTGTTGTTGTGCCGAAGTCACTTCAATCACTCGTCCTCACAGAACTACACACGACGCATCTGGGCACAGTAAAAATGAAATCAATCGCCCGATCGTTTTTCTGGTGGCCAAACTTAGACTCAGAAATAGAAAACCTAGCCAGCAGCTGCCTTGTGTGTTTACAAGGGAGAAAGTCCCCTGCGAAAACCGTGTTAACGCCGTGGCCGTGGCCCGACACAGCATGGACACGTATTCATAGCGATTTCTTGGGCCCATTTTGCGACCGTATGTTTATGCTTGTTATTGATGCGCACTCCAAGTGGCCCGAAATAATCGATATGGGCACTTGTACCAAAGCTACGAGAGTGGTAGCGGAGTTTAAGAAACTTTTTGCACGATTTGGTCTGCGCAAACATGTAGTAACAGACAATGGCACGCAATACACAAGCGACGAATTTAAAACCTTCTTGCGCGCAAACGGCGTAAAACAAAGTTTCTCTGCTCCGTATCACCCGGCAACAAATGGCGCGGCGGAAAATTTCGTGGGCACATTTAAAAGTAAAGTGGACAAAGCGATCAAATCAGGAACAAACTTAGGCGATGCAATAAATCTTTTTTTACACGACTATCGCGCAACTGAGCACTGCACCACGGGGCGCAGTCCAGCGTATTTAATGTACAAGCGCGAAATACGCACACGTTTTGATCTTTTAAGACCGTCAACCGCCGACCACGTCGAAACGAAGCAGCTAGCGCAAATTGGAAGCAGGAAAGGTACCCGGAACGAAATTTTTCGTGAAGGGGAGAGAGTCCTGGTAAAGGACTACGGAGTGCGAAACGAGAAGCGCTTACTGGGGCAGATAACAAAGAAGTTATCCCCGGTAACATACGAAGTCGATGTGGGAGAAAAGGGGAATTGGAAACGTCACACGGATCAGATCATTAAAGGCCCGGCAGAAGTACGACGATCAAACCGGATCGCGAAACAATCGAAAAAAACTTAAAAAAAAAAAATATATATATATTTAATCTGTTTATTTTAGTTGTAACATACATATTGTACGTTTATTTTTCAATTGGGAAATTGTACTCATATTCCGTAGAGAGTTTATTCCTACCATAGCCGGCATAACTTTTAATTTTGGCGTTTGTTTCGACACTTCATGAACAATTGTATTCCGTATGTTTAAACAATATAAACGGGGAGGAGTTGTAATGTACTCGACCGTAATCGAGCGTCACCTGTCCCAAAATGCGGGAAACAGGGCGACGCGACGGTACCCGCGACGGGGGGCTCAGTCTAGGCGACACGGAGCTCCGTTATACATAGTTCGAGAGGTGACACAAATATAATCGTGATCGGTAGCAAAGGTGTGTTCTTTGTTCTTTACTCCCAGTACGTAACACTTCTTAAACACGCGAATTCGATGCGTTTGCTCCGCAAAATAACGAATTTACGCAGATACATCGATTTCGCTTGCAGGAAAACGTTATAACTTTAAACCGACAAATGTCCGCGTACACGTTGGTTTCATTTCCGAATCCCTCTCAAACACGCAAATTCGATGCGTTTGCTGCGCAAAATAACGAATGTACGCAGAAACATCGATTTGGGTTGCAGGAAACCGTTATAACTTTAAACCGACAAACGTCCGCGTACACGTTGGTTTCATTTACGAATCGTTCTTAGACACGCAAATTCGATGCGTTTGCTCCGGAAAATAACGGTTTGGTGCAGATACATCGATCCCGCATGCCGGAAAACGTTATAACTTTATACCGACGAACGCTTGCGTACACGTTGGTTTCACTTCCGAATCCTTCTTAAACACGCGAATTCGATGCGTTTGCTCCGCAAAATAACGAATGTACGCAGAAACATCGATTTCGCTTGCAGGAAACCGTTATAACTTTAAACCGACAAACGTCCGCGTACACGTTGGTTTCATTTCCGAATCCCTCTCAAACACGCGAATTCGATGCGTTTGCTCCGCAAAATAACGAATTTACGCAGATACATCGATTTCGCTTGCAGGAAAACGTTATAACTTTAAACCGACAAATGTCCGCGTACACGTTGGTTTCATTTCCGAATCCCTCTCAAACACGCAAATTCGATGCGTTTGCTGCGCAAAATAACGAATGTACGCAGAAACATCGATTTGGCTTGCAGGAAACCGTTATAACTTTAAACCGACAAACGTCCGCGTACACGTTGGTTTCATTTACGAATCGTTCTTAGACACGCAAATTCGATGCGTTTGCTCCGGAAAATAACGGTTTGGTGCAGATACATCGATCCCGCATGCCGGAAAACGTTATAACTTTATACCGACGAACGCTTGCGTACACGTTGGTTTCACTTCCGAATCCTTCTTAAACACGCGAATTCGATGCGTTTGCTCCGCAAAATAACGAATGTACGCAGAAACATCGATTTCGCTTGCAGGAAACCGTTATAACTTTAAACCGACAAACGTCCGCGTACACGTTGGTTTCATTTCCGAATCCCTCTCAAACACGCAAATTCGATGCGTTTGCTGCGCAAAATAACGAATGTACGCAGAAACATCGATTTCGCTTGCTGGAAACCGTTATAACTTTAAACCGACAAACGTCCGCGTACACGTTGGTTTCATTTACGAATCGTTCTTAGACACGCAAATTCGATGCGTTTGCTCCGGAAAATAACGGTTTGGTGCAGATACATCGATCCCGCATGCCGGAAAACGTTATAACTTTATACCGACGAACGCTTGCGTACACGTTGGTTTCACTTCCGAATCCTTCTTAAACACGCAAATTCGATGCGTTTGCTCCCAAAAATAACGAATTCGTGCAGATACATCGATCTCGCTAGCAGGAAGCCGTTATAACTTTAAACCGACAAACGTCCGCGTACACGTTGGTTTACTTCCGAATCCTTCTTAAACACGCGAATTCGATGCGTTTGCACCGCAAAATAACGAATTTACGCAGATACATCGATCTCGCTTGCAGGAAAACGATATAACTTTATACCGACGAACGTTTGCGTACACGTTGGTTTCATTTCCGAATCCTTCTTAAACACGCGAATTCGATGCGTTTGCTCCGCAAAATAACGAATTTACGCAGATACATCGATTTCGCTTGCAGGAAAACGTTATAACTTTAAACCGACAAATGTCCGCGTACACGTTGGTTTCATTTCCGAATCCCTCTCAAACACGCAAATTCGATGCGTTTGCTGCGCAAAATAACGAATGTACGCAGAAACATCGATTTGGCTTGCAGGAAACCGTTATAACTTTAAACCGACAAACGTCCGCGTACACGTTGGTTTCATTTACGAATCGTTCTTAGACACGCAAATTCGATGCGTTTGCTCCGGAAAATAACGGTTTGGTGCAGATACATCGATCCCGCATGCCGGAAAACGTTATAACTTTATACCGACGAACGCTTGCGTACACGTTGGTTTCACTTCCGAATCCTTCTTAAACACGCGAATTCGATGCGTTTGCTCCGCAAAATAACGAATGTACGCAGAAACATCGATTTCGCTTGCAGGAAACCGTTATAACTTTAAACCGACAAACGTCCGCGTACACGTTGGTTTCATTTCCGAATCCCTCTCAAACACGCAAATTCGATGCGTTTGCTGCGCAAAATAACGAATGTACGCAGAAACATCGATTTCGCTTGCTGGAAACCGTTATAACTTTAAACCGACAAACGTCCGCGTACACGTTGGTTTCATTTACGAATCGTTCTTAGACACGCAAATTCGATGCGTTTGCTCCGGAAAATAACGGTTTGGTGCAGATACATCGATCCCGCATGCCGGAAAACGTTATAACTTTATACCGACGAACGCTTGCGTACACGTTGGTTTCACTTCCGAATCCTTCTTAAACACGCAAATTCGATGCGTTTGCTCCCAAAAATAACGAATTCGTGCAGATACATCGATCTCGCTAGCAGGAAGCCGTTATAACTTTAAACCGACAAACGTCCGCGTACACGTTGGTTTCATTTCCGAATCGTTCTTAAACACGCGAATTCGATGCGTTTGCTCCGGAAAATAACGATTTGGTGCAGACACATCGATCCCGCTTGCCGGAAAACGTTATAACTTTATACCGACGAACGCTTGCGTACACGTTGGTTTCACTTCCGAATCCTTCTTAAACAAGCAAATTCGATGCGTTTGCTCCTAAAAATAACGAATTGGTGCAGATACATCGATTTCGGATGCAGGAAAACGATGTAACTTTAATCCGACGGACTTTTGCGCTACTGTTGGTTTCAGTTCCGAATCCCTCTTAAACACGCGAATTCGATGCGTTTGCTCCGCAAAATAACGAATTTACGCAGATACATCGATCTCGCTTGCAGGAAAACGATATAACTTTATACCGACGAACGTTTGCGTACACGTTGGTTTCATTTCCGAATTCTTCTTAAACACGCAAATTCGATGCGTTTGCTCCGCAATATAACGAATGTACGCAGAAACATCGATTTCGCTTGCAGGAAACCGTTATAACTTTAAACCGACAAACTTCCGCGTACACGTTGGTTTCATTTCCGAATCCTTCTTAAACACGCGAATTCGATGCGTTTGCTCCTAAAAATAACGAATTCGTGCAGATACACCGATTTCGCTTGCAGGAAAACGTTATAACTTTAAACCGACAAACGTCCGCGTACACGCTGGTTTCACTTCCGAATCCTTCTTAAACACGCGAATTCGATGCGTTTGCTCCGCAAAATAACGAATTTACGCAGATACATTGATCTCGCTTGCAGGAAAACGATATAACTTTATACCGACGAACGTTTGCGTACACGTTCGTTTCATTTCTGAATCCTTCTTGAACACGCAAATTCGATGCGTTTGCTCCGGAAAATAACGATTTGGTGCAGACACATCGATCCCGCTTGCCGGAAAACGTTATAACTTTATACCGACGAACGTTTGCGTACACATTGGTTTCATTTCCGAATCTTTCTTAAACACGCAAATTCGATGCGTTTGGTCCGGAAAATAACGAATTGGTGCAGATACATCGATTTAGGTTTCAGGAAAACGATATAACTGTAAACCGACGGACTTTTGCGCGACTGTTGGTTTCACTTCCGAATCCAATTCGATGTGTTTGCTCCGCAAAATAACGAATTTACGCAGATACATCGATCTCGCTTGCAGGAAGCCGTTATAACTTTAAACCGACAAACGTCCGCGTACACGTTGGTTTGATTTCCGAATCGTTCTTAAACACGCAAATTCGATGCGTTTGCTCCTAAAAATAACGAATTCGTGCAGATACATCGATTTCGCTTGCAGGAAAACGTTATAACTTTAAACCGACAAACGTCCGCGTACACGTTGGTTTCATTTACGAATCGTTCTTAGACACGCAAATTCGATGCGTTTGCTCCGGAAAATAACGGTTTGGTGCAGATACATCGATCCCGCATGCCGGAAAACGTTATAACTTTATACCGACGAACGCTTGCGTACACGTTGGTTTCACTTCCGAATCCTTCTTAAACACGCAAATTCGATGCGTTTGCTCCCAAAAATAACGAATTCGTGCAGATACATCGATCTCGCTAGCAGGAAGCCGTTATAACTTTAAACCGACAAACGTCCGCGTACACGTTGGTTTCATTTCCGAATCGTTCTTAAACACGCGAATTCGATGCGTTTGCTCCGGAAAATAACGATTTGGTGCAGACACATCGATCCCGCTTGCCGGAAAACGTTATAACTTTATACCGACGAACGCTTGCGTACACGTTGGTTTCACTTCCGAATCCTTCTTAAACAAGCAAATTCGATGCGTTTGCTCCTAAAAATAACGAATTGGTGCAGATACATCGATTTCGGATGCAGGAAAACGATGTAACTTTAATCCGACGGACTTTTGCGCTACTGTTGGTTTCAGTTCCGAATCCCTCTTAAACACGCGAATTCGATGCGTTTGCTCCGCAAAATAACGAATTTACGCAGATACATCGATCTCGCTTGCAGGAAAACGATATAACTTTATACCGACGAACGTTTGCGTACACGTTGGTTTCATTTCCGAATTCTTCTTAAACACGCAAATTCGATGCGTTTGCTCCGCAATATAACGAATGTACGCAGAAACATCGATTTCGCTTGCAGGAAACCGTTATAACTTTAAACCGACAAACTTCCGCGTACACGTTGGTTTCATTTCCGAATCCTTCTTAAACACGCGAATTCGATGCGTTTGCTCCTAAAAATAACGAATTCGTGCAGATACACCGATTTCGCTTGCAGGAAAACGTTATAACTTTAAACCGACAAACGTCCGCGTACACGCTGGTTTCACTTCCGAATCCTTCTTAAACACGCGAATTCGATGCGTTTGCTCCGCAAAATAACGAATTTACGCAGATACATTGATCTCGCTTGCAGGAAAACGATATAACTTTATACCGACGAACGTTTGCGTACACGTTCGTTTCATTTCTGAATCCTTCTTGAACACGCAAATTCGATGCGTTTGCTCCGGAAAATAACGATTTGGTGCAGACACATCGATCCCGCTTGCCGGAAAACGTTATAACTTTATACCGACGAACGTTTGCGTACACATTGGTTTCATTTCCGAATCTTTCTTAAACACGCAAATTCGATGCGTTTGGTCCGGAAAATAACGAATTGGTGCAGATACATCGATTTAGGTTTCAGGAAAACGATATAACTGTAAACCGACGGACTTTTGCGCGACTGTTGGTTTCACTTCCGAATCCAATTCGATGTGTTTGCTCCGCAAAATAACGAATTTACGCAGATACATCGATCTCGCTTGCAGGAAGCCGTTATAACTTTAAACCGACAAACGTCCGCGTACACGTTGGTTTGATTTCCGAATCGTTCTTAAACACGCAAATTCGATGCGTTTGCTCCTAAAAATAACGAATTCGTGCAGATACATCGATTTCGCTTGCAGGAAAACGTTATAACTTTAAACCGACAAACGTCCGCGTACACGTTGGTTTCATTTCCGAATCCTTCTTAAACACGCGAATTCGATGCGTTTGCTCCGCAATATAACGAATGTACGCAGAAACATCGATTTCGCTTGCAGGAAACCGTTATAACTTTAAACCGACAAACTTCCGCGTACACGTTGGTTTCATTTCCGAATCCTTCTTAAACACGCGAATTCGATGCGTTTGCTCCTAAAAATAACGAATTCGTGCAGATACATCGATTTCGCTTGCAGGAAAACGTTATAACTTTAAACCGACAAACGTCCGCGTACACGTTGGTTTCATTTACGAATCGTTCTTAAACACGCAAATTCGATGCGTTTGCTCCGGAAAATAACGAATTGGTGCATATACATCGATTTAGGTTGCAGGAAAACGATGTAACTTCAATCCGACGGACTTTTGCGCTACTGTTGGTTTCAGTTCCGAATCCTTCTTAAACACGCGAATTCGATGCGTTTGCTCCGGAAAATAACGATTTGGTGCAGATACATCGATCCCGCTTGCCGGAAAACGTTATAACTTTATACCGACGAACGTTTGCGTACACATTGGTCACATTTCCGAATCCTTCTTAAACACGCAAATTTGATGCGTTTGCTCCGGAAAATAAGGAATTGGTGCATATACATCGATTTCGGTTGCAGGATAACGATGTAACTTCAATCCGACGGACTTTTGCGCTACTGTTGATTTCAGTTCCGAATCCTTCTTAAACACGCGAATTCGATGCGTTTGCTCCGCTAAATAACGAATTTACGCAGACACATCGATCCCGCTTGCCGGAAAACGTTATAACTTTAAACCGACAAACGTCCGCGTACACGTTGGTTTCATTTCCGAATCGTTCTTAAACACGCAAATTCGATGCGTTTGGTCCGGAAAATAACGATTTGGTGCAGATACATCGATCCCGCTTGCCGGAAAACATTATAACTTTATACCGACGAACGTTTGCATACACATTGGTTTCATTTCCGAATCCTTCTTAAACACGCAAATTCGATGCGTTTGCTCCGGAGAATAACGAATTGGTGCAGATAAATCGATTTAGATTGCAGGAAAACGATATAACTTTAAACCGACGGACTTTTGCGCTACTGTTGGTTTCAGTTCCGAATCCTTCTTAAACACGCGAATTCGATGTGTTTGCTCCGCAAAATAACGAATTTACGCAGATACATCGATCGCGCTTGCAGGAAACCGTTACAACTTTAAACCGACAAACGTCCGCGTAAACGTTGGTTACATTTACGAATCGTTCTTAAACACGCAAATTCGATGCGTTTGCTCCGGAAAATAACGAATTGGTGCATATACATCGATTTCGGTTGCAAGATAACGATGTAACTTCAATCCGACGGACTTTTGCGCTACTGTTGATTTCAGTTCCGAATCCTTCTTAAACACGCGAATTCGATGCGTTTGCTCCGCTAAATAACAAATTTACGCAGACACATCGATCCCGCTTGCCGGAAAACGTTGTAACTTTAAACCGACAAACGTCCGCGTACACGTTGGTTTCATTTCCGAATCGTTCTTAAACACGCAAATTCGATGCGTTTGGTCCGGAAAATAACGATTTGGTGCAGATACGTCGATCCCGCTTGCCGGAAAACATTATAACTTTATACCGACGAACGTTTGCGTACACATTGGTTTCATTTCCGAATCCTTCTTAAACACGCAAATTCGATGCGTTTGCTGCGGAGAATAACGAATTGGTGCAGATACATCGATTTAGGTTGCAGGAAAACGATATAACTTTAAACCGACGGACTTCTGCGCTACTGTTGGTTTCAGTTCCGAATCCTTCTTAAACACGCAAATTCGATGCGTTTGCTCCGCTAAATAACGAATTTACGCAGACACATCGATCCCGCTTGCCGGAAAACGTTATAACTTTAAACCGACAAACGTCCGCGTACACGTTGGTTTCATTTCCGAATCGTTCTTAAACACGCAAATTCGATGCGTTTGGTCCGGAAAATAACGATTTGGTGCAGATACATCGATCCTGCTTGCCGGAAAACATTATAACGTTATACCGACGAACGTTTGCGTACACATTGGTTTCATTTCCGAATCCTTCTTAAACACGCAAATTCGATGCGTTTGCTCCTAAAAATAACGAATTCGTGCAGATACATCGATCTCGCTAGCAGGAAGCCGTTATAACTTTAAACCGACAAACGTCCGCGTACACGTTGGTTTCATTTCCGAATCGTTCTTAAACACGCGAATTCGATGCGTTTGCTCCGGAAAATAACGATTTGGTGCAGACACATCGATCCCGCTTGCCGGAAAACGTTATAACTTTATACCGACGAACGCTTGCGTACACGTTGGTTTCACTTCCGAATCCTTCTTAAACAAGCAAATTCGATGCGTTTGCTCCTAAAAATAACGAATTGGTGCAGATACATCGATTTCGGATGCAGGAAAACGATGTAACTTTAATCCGACGGACTTTTGCGCTACTGTTGGTTTCAGTTCCGAATCCCTCTTAAACACGCGAATTCGATGCGTTTGCTCCGCAAAATAACGAATTTACGCAGATACATCGATCTCGCTTGCAGGAAGACGATATAACTTTATACCGACGAACGTTTGCGTACACGTTGGTTTCATTTCCGAATCCTTCTTAAACACGCAAATTCGATGCGTTTGCTCCGCAATATAACGAATGTACGCAGAAACATCGATTTCGCTTGCAGGAAACCGTTATAACTTTAAACCGACAAACTTCCGCGTACACGTTGGTTTCATTTCCGAATCCTTCTTAAACACGCGAATTCGATGCGTTTGCTCCTAAAAATAACGAATTCGTGCAGATACACCGATTTCGCTTGCAGGAAAACGTTATAACTTTAAACCGACAAACGTCCGCGTACACGCTGGTTTCACTTCCGAATCCTTCTTAAACACGCGAATTCGATGCGTTTGCTCCGCAAAATAACGAATTGGTGCAGATACATCGATTTAGGTTTCAGGAAAACGATATAACTGTAAACCGACGGACTTTTGCGCGACTGTTGGTTTCACTTCCGAATCCAATTCGATGTGTTTGCTCCGCAAAATAACGAATTTACGCAGATACATCGATCTCGCTTGCAGGAAGCCGTTATAACTTTAAACCGACAAACGTCCGCGTACACGTTGGTTTGATTTCCGAATCGTTCTTAAACACGCAAATTCGATGCGTTTGCTCCTAAAAATAACGAATTCGTGCAGATACATCGATTTCGCTTGCAGGAAAACGTTATAACTTTAAACCGACAAACGTCCGCGTACACGTTGGTTTCATTTCCGAATCCTTCTTAAACACGCGAATTCGATGCGTTTGCTCCGCAATATAACGAATGTACGCAGAAACATCGATTTCGCTTGCAGGAAACCGTTATAACTTTAAACCGACAAACTTCCGCGTACACGTTGGTTTCATTTCCGAATCCTTCTTAAACACGCGAATTCGATGCGTTTGCTCCTAAAAATAACGAATTCGTGCAGATACATCGATTTCGCTTGCAGGAAAACGTTATAACTTTAAACCGACAAACGTCCGCGTACACATTGGTTTCATTTACGAATCGTTCTTAAACACGCAAATTCGATGCGTTTGCTCCGGAAAATAACGAATTGGTGCATATACATCGATTTAGGTTGCAGGAAAACGATGTAACTTCAATCCGACGGACTTTTGCGCTACTGTTGGTTTCAGTTCCGAATCCTTCTTAAACACGCGAATTCGATGCGTTTGCTCCGGAAAATAACGATTTGGTGCAGATACATCGATCCCGCTTGCCGGAAAACGTTATAACTTTACACCGACGAACGTTTGCGTACACATTGGTCACATTTCCGAATCCTTCTTAAACACGCAAATTTGATGCGTTTGCTCCGGAAAATAAGGAATTGGTGCATATACATCGATTTCGGTTGCAGGATAACGATGTAACTTCAATCCGACGGACTTTTGCGCTACTGTTGATTTCAGTTCCGAATCCTTCTTAAACACGCGAATTCGATGCGTTTGCTCCGCTAAATAACGAATTTACGCAGACACATCGATCCCGCTTGCCGGAAAACGTTATAACTTTAAACCGACAAACGTCCGCGTACACGTTGGTTTCATTTCCGAATCGTTCTTAAACACGCAAATTCGATGCGTTTGGTCCGGAAAATAACGATTTGGTGCAGATACATCGATCCCGCTTGCCGGAAAACATTATAACTTTATACCGACGAACGTTTGCGTACACATTGGTTTCATTTCCGAATCCTTCTTAAACACGCAAATTCGATGCGTTTGCTCCGGAGAATAACGAATTGGTGCAGATAAATCGATTTAGATTGCAGGAAAACGATATAACTTTAAACCGACGGACTTTTGCGCTACTGTTGGTTTCAGTTCCGAATCCTTCTTAAACACGCGAATTCGATGTGTTTGCTCCGCAAAATAACGAATTTACGCAGATACATCGATCGCGCTTGCAGGAAACCGTTACAACTTTAAACCGACAAACGTCCGCGTAAACGTTGGTTACATTTACGAATCGTTCTTAAACACGCAAATTCGATGCGTTTGCTCCGGAAAATAACGAATTGGTGCATATACATCGATTTCGGTTGCAAGATAACGATGTAACTTCAATACGACGGACTTTTGCGCTACTGTTGATTTCAGTTCCGAATCCTTCTTAAACACGCGAATTCGATGCGTTTGCTCCGCTAAATAACAAATTTACGCAGACACATCGATCCCGCTTGCCGGAAAACGTTATAACTTTAAACCGACAAACGTCCGCGTACACGTTGGTTTCATTTCCGAATCGTTCTTAAACACGCAAATTCGATGCGTTTGGTCCGGAAAATAACGATTTGGTGCAGATACGTCGATCCCGCTTGCCGGAAAACATTATAACTTTATACCGACGAACGTTTGCGTACACATTGGTTTCATTTCCGAATCCTTCTTAAACACGCAAATTCGATGCGTTTGCTGCGGAGAATAACGAATTGGTGCAGATACATCGATTTAGGTTGCAGGAAAACGATATAACTTTAAACCGACGGACTTCTGCGCTACTGTTGGTTTCAGTTCCGAATCCTTCTTAAACACGCAAATTCGATGCGTTTGCTCCGCTAAATAACGAATTTACGCAGACACATCGATCCCGCTTGCCGGAAAACGTTATAACTTTAAACCGACAAACGTCCGCGTACACGTTGGTTTCATTTCCGAATCGTTCTTAAACACGCAAATTCGATGCGTTTGGTCCGGAAAATAACGATTTGGTGCAGATACATCGATCCTGCTTGCCGGAAAACATTATAACGTTATACCGACGAACGTTTGCGTACACATTGGTTTCATTTCCGAATCCTTCTTAAACACGCAAATTCGATGCGTTTGCTCCGGAGAATAACGAATTGGTGCAGATACATCGATTTAGGTTGCAGGAAAATGATATAACTTTAAACCGACGGACTTTTGCGCTACTGTTGGATTCAGTTCCGAATCCTTCTTAAACACGCGAATTCGATGTGTTTGCTCCGCAAAATAACGAATTTACGCAGATACATCGATCGCGCTTGCAGGAAACCGTTACAACTTTAAACCGACAAACGTCCGCGTAAACGTTGGTTACATTTACGAATCGTTCTTAAACACGCAAATTCGATGCGTTTGCTCCGGAAAATAACGAATTGGTGCATATACATCGATTTAGGTTGCATGAAAACGATATAACTTTATACCGACGAACGTTTGCGTACACGTTGGTTTCATTTCCGAATCCTTCTTAAACACGCGAATTCGATGCGTTTGCTCCGCAAAATAACGAATTTACGCAGATACATCGATCCCGCTTGCAGGAAACCGTTATAACTTTAAACCGACAAACGTCCGCGTACACGTTGGTTTCATTTCCGAATCGTTCTTAAACACGCAAATTCGATGCGTTTGCTCCGGAAAATAACGAATTGGTGCAGATACATCGATTTCGGTTGCAGGATAACGATGTAACTTTAATCCGACGGACTTTTGCGCTACTGTTGGTTTCAGTTCCGAATCCTTCTTAAACACGCGAATTCGATGCGTTTGCTCCGCTAAATAACGAATTTACGCAGACACATCGATCTCGCTTGCAGGAAACCGTTATAACTTTAAACCGACAAACGTCCGCGTACACGTTGGTTTCTTTTCCGAATCGTTCTTAAACACGCAAAGTCGATGCGTTTACTCCGGAAAATAACGATTTGGTGCAGATACATCGATCCCGCTTGCCGGAAAACGTTATAACTTCAAACCGAAGGACTTTTGCGCTACTGTTGGTTTCAGTTCCGAATCCTTCTTAAACACGCAAATTCGATGCGTTTGCTCCGGAAAATAACGAATTGGTGCAGATACATCGATTTCGGTTGCAGGATAACGATGTAACTTTAATCCGACGGACTTTTGCGCTACTGTTGGTTTCAGTTCCGAATCCTTCTTAAACACGCGAATTCGATGCGTTTGCTCCGGAAAATAACGATTTGGTGCAGATACATCGATCCCGCTTGCCGGAAAACGTTATAACTTTAAACCGACAAACGTCCGCGTACACGTTGGTTTCATTTCCGAATCGTTCTTAAACACGCAAATTCGATGCGTTTGCTCCGGAAAATAACGATTTGGTGCAGATACATCGATCCCGCTTGCCGGAAAACGTTATAACTTTATACCGACGAACGTTTGCGTACACATTGGTTTCATTTCCGAATCCTTCTTAAACACGCAAATTCGATGCGTTTGCTCCGGAAAATAACGAATTGGTGCATATACATCGATTTCGGTTGCAGGATAACGATGTAACTTTAATCCGACGGACTTTTGCGCTACTGTTGGTTTCAGTTCCGAATCCTTCTTAAACACGCGAATTCGATGCGTTTGCTCCGGAAAATAACGATTTGGTGCAGATACATCGATCCCGCTTGCCGGAAAACGTTATAACTTTAAACCGACAAACGTCCGCGTACACGTTGGTTTCATTTCCGAATCGTTCTTAAACACGCAAATTCGATGCGTTTGTTCCGGAAAATAACGATTTGGTGCAGATACATCGATCCCGCTTGCCGGAAAACATTATAACGTTATACCGTCGAACGTTTGCGTACACATTGGTTTCATTTCCGAATCCTTCTTAAACACGCAAATTCGATGCGTTTGCTCCGGAGAATAACGAATTGGTGCAGATACATCGATTTAGGTTGCAGGAAAACGATATAACTTTAAACCGACGGACTTTTGCGCTACTGTTGGTTTCAGTTCCGAATCCTTCTTAAACACCCGAATTCGATGCGTTTGCTCCGCTAAATAACGAATTTACGCAGACACATCGATCTCGCTTGCAGGAAACCGTTATAACTTTAAACCGACAAACGTCCGCGTACACGTTGGTTTCTTTTCCGAATCGTTCTTAAACACGCAAAGTCGATGCGTTTACTCCGGAAAATAACGATTTGGTGCAGATACATCGATCCCGCTTGCCGGAAAACGTTATAACTTCAAACCGAAGGACTTTTGCGCTACTGTTGGTTTCAGTTCCGAATCCTTCTTAAACACGCAAATTCGATGCGTTTGCTCCGGAAAATAACGAATTGGTGCAGATACATCGATTTCGGTTGCAGGATAACGATGTAACTTTAATCCGACGGACTTTTGCGCTACTGTTGGTTTCAGTTCCGAATCCTTCTTAAACACGCGAATTCGATGCGTTTGCTCCGGAAAATAACGATTTGGTGCAGATACATCGATCCCGCTTGCCGGAAAACGTTATAACTTTAAACCGACAAACGTCCGCGTACACGTTGGTTTCATTTCCGAATCGTTCTTAAACACGCAAATTCGATGCGTTTGCTCCGGAAAATAACGATTTGGTGCAGATACATCGATCCCGCTTGCCGGAAAACGTTATAACTTTATACCGACGAACGTTTGCGTACACATTGGTTTCATTTCCGAATCCTTCTTAAACACGCAAATTCGATGCGTTTGCTCCGGAAAATAACGAATTGGTGCATATACATCGATTTCGGTTGCAGGATAACGATGTAACTTTAATCCGACGGACTTTTGCGCTACTGTTGGTTTCAGTTCCGAATCCTTCTTAAACACGCGAATTCGATGCGTTTGCTCCGGAAAATAACGATTTGGTGCAGATACATCGATCCCGCTTGCCGGAAAACGTTATAACTTTAAACCGACAAACGTCCGCGTACACGTTGGTTTCATTTCCGAATCGTTCTTAAACACGCAAATTCGATGCGTTTGTTCCGGAAAATAACGATTTGGTGCAGATACATCGATCCCGCTTGCCGGAAAACATTATAACGTTATACCGTCGAACGTTTGCGTACACATTGGTTTCATTTCCGCATCCTTCTTAAACACGCAAATTCGATGCGTTTGCTCCGGAGAATAACGAATTGGTGCAGATACATCGATTTAGGTTGCAGGAAAACGATATAACTTTAAACCGACGGACTTTTGCGCTACTGTTGGTTTCAGTTCCGAATCCTTCTTAAACACCCGAATTCGATGTGTTTGCTCCGCAAAATAACGAATTTACGCAGATACATCGATCGCGCTTGCAGGAAACCGTTACAACTTTAAACCGACAAACGTCCGCGTAAACGTTGGTTACATTTACGAATCGTTCTTAAACACGCAAATTCGATGCGTTTGCTCCGGAAAATAACGAATTGGTGCATATACATCGATTTCGGTTGCAGGATAACGATGTAACTTCAATCCGACGGACTTTTGCGCTACTGTTGATTTCAGTTCCGAATCCTTCTTAAACACGCGAATTCGATGCGCTTGCTCCGCTAAATAACAAATTTACGCAGACACATCGATCCCGCTTGCCGGAAAACGTTATAACTTTAAACCGACAAACGTCCGCGTACACGTTGGTTTCATTTCCGAATCGTTCTTAAACACGCAAATTCGATGCGTTTGGTCCGGAAAATAACGATTTGGTGCAGATACGTCGATCCCGCTTGCCGGAAAACATTATAACTTTATACCGACGAACGTTTGCGTATACATTGGTTTCATTTCCGAATCCTTCTTAAACACGCAAATTCGATGCGTTTGCTCCGGAGAATAACGAATTGGTGCAGATACATCGATTTCGGTTGCAGGAAAACGATGTAACTTCAATCCGACGGACTTTTGCGCTACTGTTGGTTTCAGTTCCGAATCCTTCTTAAACACGCGAATTCGATGCGTTTGCTCCGGAAAATAACGATTTGGTGCAGATACATCGATCCCGCTTGCCGGAAAACGTTATAACTTTATACCGACGAACGTTTGCGTACACATTGGTTTCATTTCCGAATCCTTCTTAAACACGCAAATTCGATGCATTTGGTCCGGAAAATAACGAATTGGTGCAGATACATCGATTTAGGTTGCAGGAAAACGATATAACTGTAAACCGACGGACTTTAGCGCGACTGTTGGTTTCACTTCCGAATCCAATTCGATGTGTTTGCTCCGCAAAATAACGAATTTACGCAGATACATCGATCTCGCTTGCAGGAAGCCGTTATAACTTTAAACCGACAAACGTCCGCGTACACGTTGGTTTCATTTCCGAATCCCTCTCAAACACGCAAATTCGATGCGTTTGCTGCGCAAAATAACGAATGTACGCAGAAACATCGATTTCGCTTGCAGGAAACCGTTATAACTTTAAACCGACAAACGTCCGCGTACACGTTGGTTTCATTTACGAATCGTTCTTAGACACGCAAATTCGATGCGTTTGCTCCGGAAAATAACGATTTGGTGCAGATACATCGATTTCGGTTGCAGGAAAACGATATAACTTTATACCGACGAACGTTTGCGTACACGTTGGTTTCATTTCCGAATCCTTCTTAAACACGCGAATTCGATGCGTTTGCTTCGCAAAATAACGAATGTACGCAGAAACATCGATTTCGCTTGCAGGAAACCGTTATAACTTTAAACCGACAAACGTCCGCGTACACGTTGGTTTCATTTCCGAATCCCTCTCAAACACGCAAATTCGATGCGTTTGCTGCGCAAAATAACGAATTCGTGCAGATACATCGATCTCGCTAGCAGGAAGCCGTTATAACTTTAAACCGACAAACGTCCGCGTACACGTTGGTTTCATTTCCGAATCGTTCTTAAACACGCAAATTCGATGCGTTTGCTCCGGAAAATAACGATTTGGTGCAGACACATCGATCCCGCTTGCCGGAAAACGTTATAACTTTATACCGACGAACGCTTGCGTACACGTTGGTTTCACTTCCGAATCCTTCTTAAACAAGCAAATTCGATGCGTTTGCTCCTAAAAATAACGAATTGGTGCAGATACATCGATTTCGGTTGCAGGAAAACGATGTAACTTTAATCCGACGGACTTTTGCGCTACTGTTGGTTTCATTTCCGAATCCTTCTTAAACACGCGAATTCGATGCGTTTGCTCCTAAAAATAACGAATTCGTGCAGATACATCGATTTCGCTTGCAGGAAAACGTTATAACTTTAAACCGACAAACGTCCGCGTACACGTTGGTTTCATTTACGAATCGTTCTTAAACACGCAAATTCGATGCGTTTGCTCCGGTAAATAACGATTTGGTGCAGATACATCGATCCCGCTTGCCGGAAAACGTTATAACTTTATACCGACGAACGCTTGCGTACACGTTGGTTTCATTTACGAATCGTTCTTAAACACGCGAATTCGATGCGTTTGCTCCTAAAAATAACGAATTCGTGCAGATACATCGATTTCGCTTGCAGGAAGCCGTTATAACTTTAAACCGTCAAACGTCCGCGTACACGTTGGTTTGATTACCGAATCGTTCTTAAACACGCAAATTCGATGCGTTTGCTCCTAAAAATAACGAATTCGTGCAGATACATCGATTTCGGTTGCAGGAAAACGATGTAACTTTAATCCGACGGACTTTTGCGCTACTGTTGGTTTCAGTTCCGAATCCTTCTTAAACACGCGAATTCGATGCGTTTGCTCCTAAAAATAACGAATTCGTGCAGATACATCGATTTCGCTTGCAGGAAAACGTTATAACTTTACACCGACGAACGCTTGCGTACACGTTGGTTTCACTTCCGAATCCTTCTTAAACAAGCAAATTCGATGCGTTTGCTCCGCAAAATAACGAATTTACGCAGATACATCGATCTCGCTTGCAGGAAAACGATATAACTTTATACCGACGAAAGTTTGCGTACACGTTGGTTTCATTTCCGAATCCTTCTTAAACACGCAAATTCGATGCGTTTGCTCCGGAAAATAACGATTTGGTGCAGACACATCGATCCCGCTTGCCGGAAAACGTTATAACTTTATACCGACGAACGTTTGCGTACACATTGGTTTCATTTCCGAATCCTTCTTAAACACGCAAATTCGATGCGTTTGGTCCGGAAAATAACGAATTGGTGCAGATACATCGATTTAGGTTGCAGGAAAACGATATAACTTTAAACCGACGGACTTTTGCGCTACTGTTGGTTTCACTTCCGAATCCTTCTTAAACACGCGAATTCGATGTGTTTGCTCCGCAAAATAACGAATTTACGCAGATACATCGATCTCGCTTGCAGGAAGCCGTTATAACTTTAAACCGACAAACGTCCGCGTACACGTTGGTTTGATTTCCGAATCGTTATTAAACACGAAAATTCGATGCGTTTGCTCCTTAAAATAACGAATTCGTGCAGATACATCGATTTCGCTTGCAGGAAAACGTTATAACTTTAAACCGACAAACGTCCGCGTACACGTTGGTTTCATTTACGAATCGTTCTTAAACACGCAAATTCGATGCGTTTGCTCCGGTAAATAACGATTTGGTGCAGATACATCGATCCCGCTTGCCGGAAAACGTTATAACTTTATACCGACGAACGCTTGCGTACACGTTGGTTTCATTTACGAATCGTTCTTAAACACGCGAATTCGATGCGTTTGCTCCTAAAAATAACGAATTCGTGCAGATACATCGATTTCGCTTGCAGGAAAACGTTATATCTTTAAACCGACAAACGTCCGCGTACACGTTGGTTTCATTTACGAATCGTTCTTAAACACGCAAATTCGATGCGTTTGCTCCGGAAAATAACGATTTGGTGCAGATACATCGATCCCGCTTGCCGGAAAACGTTATAACTTTATACCGACCAACGCTTGCGTACACGTTGGTTTCACTTCCGAATCCTTCTTAAACAAGCAAATTCGATGCTTTTGCTCCTAAAAATAACGAATTGGTGCAGATACATCGATTTCGGTTGCAGGAAAACGATGTAACTTTAATCCGACGGACTTTTGCGCTACTGTTGGTTTCAGTTCCGAATCCTTCTTGTAATGTACTCGACCGTAATCGAGCGTCACCTGTCCCAAAATGCGGGAAACAGGGCGACGCGACGGTACCCGCGACGGGGGGCTCAGTCTAGGCGACACGGAGCTCCGTTATACATAGTTCGAGAGGTGACACAAATATAATCGTGATCGGTAGCAAAGGTGTGTTCTTTGTTCTTTACTCCCAGTACGTAACAACTGGCGACGAGGAATAATAAATGGCAGAAAGTCGGAAAAAGTGTTAAATTCCGTGTCTGCGAGAAAGGGCGTCACGTAACGCATCGCGCGACTAAAAAAAAAACCCCATGAGTGACGGAGGATCGGCAGTGCCACGTACAGACGAAAGTGTAGATCCGCGAGTGGGACATCTGTATAAGTTAAATAAAACAGAGGCTATAAGAAAATTAAAAGAAGACTACGGGATCGAGGTTGACCGGGAGACGGACATTAAAAGCCTACGACGAACGCTAGTGGAAAAATTCCGACAAAGTCTCGCTGTTTCCCGAGTAGAGGGCAATAACGAAGATCCGCGCAAGCAAGCAGCGGCCAGAGTAAACAAACAAGAAGAAAGCGTAAGCATAAACGAAGATACAGAAGAGATGTCGTGCAATAACAATAAACTCGAATTCAAACTGGGAGAAGACGATTGGGAAACGTATGTCGAGCGCCTGGAACTATATTTCGTAGCCACGGGAGTCACCGATGATAATAAACAGGCGGCAATCTTGTTAACGCGCGTAAACGCAGAGACATATATACTGATCCGGGATCTCTGTGCACCGGAAAAGCCAAAGGAAAAGACGTATGCCGAGATAGTGAAGCTGGTATCCGATCATCTATGCCCGAAGCCGTCAGAGGCAATGGAACGTTTCAATTTCCATCAAGCGAAGCAATCAGGCACGGAAGCTGTGGCAGAGTTTGTAGCACGATTAAAGAAATTGTCACTTCATTGCAATTTCCAAAAGTTGAACGACGCGATCAGAGACCAACTAGTATGTGGCATACGAGATCACGAGACGAAAGTCCTGTTATTCAAGGAGGAGGGGTTGACTCTGGACAGAGCTATTAAAATTGCCACGACACAACAAGATGCAAAGTGCAACGCACAGAAGGTCGAGAAAGCTACTGAAGGGACAGGGCTCCGAGAGGTCCACGCAATTCGAGATGACCAAGGCAGGCGATTCCATGACGGAAGAGGAAGTTTCAAGGGCAAGCAGTACAAAAAGTCGCAGGATTCAGGGACGCAGGGGCGTCCACAGAAACAACGTACAACGAGCGGGAGAGAGACCCTAAGATGTTACTGTTGCGGTCAGGTAAACCACTACGCGCGAGATTGTGTACACAGGTATAAAGTTTGTAATTATTGTAAAACGCAAGGACATTTGCAAGAGGCGTGTAGGAAAGCGAAGTCACAAACAGTGAAGTATTGCGAACCTGAGAGTGAGACGGTTGAAGCGGAAGAGTCGGAGGAAGATTTTTTTGCAATCCGAGAAAACGTATTCGCGCTGAATGACTGTGATGATCCTCTTTTTGTAGACGTAGAGATAAACGAGGTAAAATTAAAGATGGAGCATGATTCGGGTTCGAGAGTAACTATAATCCCAGAATCATTGTACCACGAATACTTTGCAAGCGTACCTCTCGAACCGGCAAATGTGAAGTTTAACCTATATGGAGGGTGTAAATTGAAACCGATCGGGAAAATGTTAGGATTAAGAGTAAAACTCGGGAGTAAAAGAAATATATTAGATTGCTGCGTTACGCGAGGAAATGATCCACCCATCATAGGAAGACAATGGTTAGCTGCATTCGGGCTGTGGCCACTCCAGTTGAAAATTGAGAAAGACATGAGCAAGGAACCGAGCATAGGGATCGCGAAAGGTAAAAGTACACGAAAGGACGAACGCGAAAACGATTGTAAACATGTAGCAAACATCGTCGACATTGAGTACTACGAAAAGAAATTCACACGGTTGTTTAGTCCGGGGCAAGGCCAGTATAATAAAGGAACTTTTAGAGTAACATTAAAACCCCATACCGTACCAGTAGCAATGAAAGTAAGACACGCGCCGTTTGCATTACGGGATAAAATTGAGAAAGAGTTGAGGAGGTTAGAAGCGCTGGGAAATATCGAGAAGGTGGAAGTGAGTCGATGGGCGACGCCGATCGTGCCAGTGTTGAAATCCGACAAAACCGTCAGGATTTGCGGAGATTTCAAAATAACAGTCAATCCGAACATCATTGTCGATAAACATCCATTGCCCCTCATCGACGAGATTTTTTCACGTTTGCAAGGAGGACAGAAGTTCTCTCAAATAGATCTGTCGCATGCGTATATGCAAATTCCTGTCGAGGAAGAGTCGCGCGAATGTCTTACAATAATAACTCATTTAGGACTATATCGTTATCGCAAATTGCCTGAAGGGATTGCATCGGGGCCGGGCGATTTTCAAAGAAAGATGGAGACATGTGTACAAGATATCGGAAAAGTAGCTGTATACATTGATAACATATACGTAACGGGAAAAGATGAAAAGTCACACATCGAGAACGTGACGAAGGTGTTCGAGAGATTGCAGGAGCATGGTTTTAAAGTAAACAAATCCAAGTGTGAACTATTCAAAGAGAAGCTCGAGATCCTAGGTTTCGTCATTGATAAAAACGGGTTGCATAAAGCAAAGTCGAAAGTAAAAGCGATTCTAGAAGCACCGAAACCGACAGACTCAAAACAATTGCAATCTCTTATAGGGTTGATTACATATTACGCACGGTTCTTACCGCACAGAGCAGTCAAACTGAAGGCACTTTACGATTGCGCGAATAACAAAGAATTCAATTGGACGGAAAAATGTGATGCAGCGTTCGACTGGATAAAACAGGAAATAGCTTCGCCCAGGGTGTTAGCGCACTATGACCCGACGAAACCGTTGATTTTGACGTGCGATGCGTCCGCGTACGGTATATCAGCCATTCTGTCACATGAATACGAGGACGGTACCGAGAGACCAATCGAATTCGCATCCAAAATCATACCAAAAAACGAGCGAAGTAGAGCGATAATAGACAAAGAAGCGAGCGCGATCGTTTTTGGATTTAAAAAATTTTATTATTACATCTATGGCAGAGAAATCACGTTAAAAACGGATCACAAGCCCCTAGTTTACATTTTCGGTCCAAAAAGGGGTATCCCGCAAACTATCGCGAGTAGACTTCAAAGATGGGTCTATTTTTTATCTGGTTTTCAGTATAAAATTAAGTATATCAAGTCTACCGAAAATCTAAACTGCGATGCTTTATCTAGATTGCCAATTGAGGATCCAACCCCGCTTTTTGACGAGCAATTTATCCCTTTACGCTACGTTAATGAAGGTTCTGAAACAGTAAATTCGAAAAGGATAGCAAAAGAAACTCTGAAGGATAAAACCCTAGTTAACGTTTTAAGGTACACACGCGACGGGTGGCCCGGTAACACTAGCACACTATCCGAGGAAGAAAAGAAATTTCATGTAAAGAAAAATGAATTAACCATTGATGGTAATTGTATTCTCTGGGGCTACCGTGTTGTTGTGCCGAAGTCACTTCAATCACTCGTCCTCACAGAACTACACACGACGCATCTGGGCACAGTAAAAATGAAATCAATCGCCCGATCGTTTTTCTGGTGGCCAAACTTAGACTCAGAAATAGAAAACCTAGCCAGCAGCTGCCTTGTGTGTTTACAAGGGAGAAAGTCCCCTGCGAAAACCGTGTTAACGCCGTGGCCGTGGCCCGACACAGCATGGACACGTATTCATAGCGATTTCTTGGGCCCATTTTGCGACCGTATGTTTATGCTTGTTATTGATGCGCACTCCAAGTGGCCCGAAATAATCGATATGGGCACTTGTACCAAAGCTACGAGAGTGGTAGCGGAGTTTAAGAAACTTTTTGCACGATTTGGTCTGCGCAAACATGTAGTAACAGACAATGGCACGCAATACACAAGCGACGAATTTAAAACCTTCTTGCGCGCAAACGGCGTAAAACAAAGTTTCTCTGCTCCGTATCACCCGGCAACAAATGGCGCGGCGGAAAATTTCGTGGGCACATTTAAAAGTAAAGTGGACAAAGCGATCAAATCAGGAACAAACTTAGGCGATGCAATAAATCTTTTTTTACACGACTATCGCGCAACTGAGCACTGCACCACGGGGCGCAGTCCAGCGTATTTAATGTACAAGCGCGAAATACGCACACGTTTTGATCTTTTAAGACCGTCAACCGCCGACCACGTCGAAACGAAGCAGCTAGCGCAAATTGGAAGCAGGAAAGGTACCCGGAACGAAATTTTTCGTGAAGGGGAGAGAGTCCTGGTAAAGGACTACGGAGTGCGAAACGAGAAGCGCTTACTGGGGCAGATAACAAAGAAGTTATCCCCGGTAACATACGAAGTCGATGTGGGAGAAAAGGGGAATTGGAAACGTCACACGGATCAGATCATTAAAGGCCCGGCAGAAGTACGACGATCAAACCGGATCGCGAAACAATCGAAAAAAACTTAAAAAAAAAAAATATATATATATTTAATCTGTTTATTTTAGTTGTAACATACATATTGTACGTTTATTTTTCAATTGGGAAATTGTACTCATATTCCGTAGAGAGTTTATTCCTACCATAGCCGGCATAACTTTTAATTTTGGCGTTTGTTTCGACACTTCATGAACAATTGTATTCCGTATGTTTAAACAATATAAACGGGGAGGAGTTGTAATGTACTCGACCGTAATCGAGCGTCACCTGTCCCAAAATGCGGGAAACAGGGCGACGCGACGGTACCCGCGACGGGGGGCTCAGTCTAGGCGACACGGAGCTCCGTTATACATAGTTCGAGAGGTGACACAAATATAATCGTGATCGGTAGCAAAGGTGTGTTCTTTGTTCTTTACTCCCAGTACGTAACACTTCTTAAACACGCGAATTCGATGCGTTTGCTCCGCAAAATAACGAATTTACGCAGATACATCGATTTCGCTTGCAGGAAAACGTTATAACTTTAAACCGACAAATGTCCGCGTACACGTTGGTTTCATTTCCGAATCCCTCTCAAACACGCAAATTCGATGCGTTTGCTGCGCAAAATAACGAATGTACGCAGAAACATCGATTTGGGTTGCAGGAAACCGTTATAACTTTAAACCGACAAACGTCCGCGTACACGTTGGTTTCATTTACGAATCGTTCTTAGACACGCAAATTCGATGCGTTTGCTCCGGAAAATAACGGTTTGGTGCAGATACATCGATCCCGCATGCCGGAAAACGTTATAACTTTATACCGACGAACGCTTGCGTACACGTTGGTTTCACTTCCGAATCCTTCTTAAACACGCGAATTCGATGCGTTTGCTCCGCAAAATAACGAATGTACGCAGAAACATCGATTTCGCTTGCAGGAAACCGTTATAACTTTAAACCGACAAACGTCCGCGTACACGTTGGTTTCATTTCCGAATCCCTCTCAAACACGCAAATTCGATGCGTTTGCTGCGCAAAATAACGAATGTACGCAGAAACATCGATTTCGCTTGCTGGAAACCGTTATAACTTTAAACCGACAAACGTCCGCGTACACGTTGGTTTCATTTACGAATCGTTCTTAGACACGCAAATTCGATGCGTTTGCTCCGGAAAATAACGGTTTGGTGCAGATACATCGATCCCGCATGCCGGAAAACGTTATAACTTTATACCGACGAACGCTTGCGTACACGTTGGTTTCACTTCCGAATCCTTCTTAAACACGCAAATTCGATGCGTTTGCTCCCAAAAATAACGAATTCGTGCAGATACATCGATCTCGCTAGCAGGAAGCCGTTATAACTTTAAACCGACAAACGTCCGCGTACACGTTGGTTTCACTTCCGAATCCTTCTTAAACACGCGAATTCGATGCGTTTGCACCGCAAAATAACGAATTTACGCAGATACATCGATCTCGCTTGCAGGAAAACGATATAACTTTATACCGACGAACGTTTGCGTACACGTTGGTTTCATTTCCGAATCCTTCTTAAACACGCGAATTCGATGCGTTTGCTCCGCAAAATAACGAATTTACGCAGATACATCGATTTCGCTTGCAGGAAAACGTTATAACTTTAAACCGACAAATGTCCGCGTACACGTTGGTTTCATTTCCGAATCCCTCTCAAACACGCAAATTCGATGCGTTTGCTGCGCAAAATAACGAATGTACGCAGAAACATCGATTTGGCTTGCAGGAAACCGTTATAACTTTAAACCGACAAACGTCCGCGTACACGTTGGTTTCATTTACGAATCGTTCTTAGACACGCAAATTCGATGCGTTTGCTCCGGAAAATAACGGTTTGGTGCAGATACATCGATCCCGCATGCCGGAAAACGTTATAACTTTATACCGACGAACGCTTGCGTACACGTTGGTTTCACTTCCGAATCCTTCTTAAACACGCGAATTCGATGCGTTTGCTCCGCAAAATAACGAATGTACGCAGAAACATCGATTTCGCTTGCAGGAAACCGTTATAACTTTAAACCGACAAACGTCCGCGTACACGTTGGTTTCATTTCCGAATCCCTCTCAAACACGCAAATTCGATGCGTTTGCTGCGCAAAATAACGAATGTACGCAGAAACATCGATTTCGCTTGCTGGAAACCGTTATAACTTTAAACCGACAAACGTCCGCGTACACGTTGGTTTCATTTACGAATCGTTCTTAGACACGCAAATTCGATGCGTTTGCTCCGGAAAATAACGGTTTGGTGCAGATACATCGATCCCGCATGCCGGAAAACGTTATAACTTTATACCGACGAACGCTTGCGTACACGTTGGTTTCACTTCCGAATCCTTCTTAAACACGCAAATTCGATGCGTTTGCTCCCAAAAATAACGAATTCGTGCAGATACATCGATCTCGCTAGCAGGAAGCCGTTATAACTTTAAACCGACAAACGTCCGCGTACACGTTGGTTTCATTTCCGAATCGTTCTTAAACACGCGAATTCGATGCGTTTGCTCCGGAAAATAACGATTTGGTGCAGACACATCGATCCCGCTTGCCGGAAAACGTTATAACTTTATACCGACGAACGCTTGCGTACACGTTGGTTTCACTTCCGAATCCTTCTTAAACAAGCAAATTCGATGCGTTTGCTCCTAAAAATAACGAATTGGTGCAGATACATCGATTTCGGATGCAGGAAAACGATGTAACTTTAATCCGACGGACTTTTGCGCTACTGTTGGTTTCAGTTCCGAATCCCTCTTAAACACGCGAATTCGATGCGTTTGCTCCGCAAAATAACGAATTTACGCAGATACATCGATCTCGCTTGCAGGAAAACGATATAACTTTATACCGACGAACGTTTGCGTACACGTTGGTTTCATTTCCGAATTCTTCTTAAACACGCAAATTCGATGCGTTTGCTCCGCAATATAACGAATGTACGCAGAAACATCGATTTCGCTTGCAGGAAACCGTTATAACTTTAAACCGACAAACTTCCGCGTACACGTTGGTTTCATTTCCGAATCCTTCTTAAACACGCGAATTCGATGCGTTTGCTCCTAAAAATAACGAATTCGTGCAGATACACCGATTTCGCTTGCAGGAAAACGTTATAACTTTAAACCGACAAACGTCCGCGTACACGCTGGTTTCACTTCCGAATCCTTCTTAAACACGCGAATTCGATGCGTTTGCTCCGCAAAATAACGAATTTACGCAGATACATTGATCTCGCTTGCAGGAAAACGATATAACTTTATACCGACGAACGTTTGCGTACACGTTCGTTTCATTTCTGAATCCTTCTTGAACACGCAAATTCGATGCGTTTGCTCCGGAAAATAACGATTTGGTGCAGACACATCGATCCCGCTTGCCGGAAAACGTTATAACTTTATACCGACGAACGTTTGCGTACACATTGGTTTCATTTCCGAATCTTTCTTAAACACGCAAATTCGATGCGTTTGGTCCGGAAAATAACGAATTGGTGCAGATACATCGATTTAGGTTTCAGGAAAACGATATAACTGTAAACCGACGGACTTTTGCGCGA
This sequence comes from Lasioglossum villosulum, assembly GCA_963971365.1. NCBI lineage: Eukaryota > Metazoa > Arthropoda > Insecta > Hymenoptera > Halictidae > Lasioglossum > Lasioglossum villosulum. Next base: position 32,284,313 of record OZ020495.1, read on the forward strand.
CTGTTGGTTTCACTTCCGAATCCAATTCGATGTGTTTGCTCCGCAAAATAACGAATTTACGCAGATACATCGATCTCGCTTGCAGGAAGCCGTTATAACTTTAAACCGACAAACGTCCGCGTACACGTTGGTTTGATTTCCGAATCGTTCTTAAACACGCAAATTCGATGCGTTTGCTCCTAAAAATAACGAATTCGTGCAGATACATCGATTTCGCTTGCAGGAAAACGTTATAACTTTAAACCGACAAACGTCCGCGTACACGTTGGTTTCATTTACGAATCGTTCTTAGACACGCAAATTCGATGCGTTTGCTCCGGAAAATAACGGTTTGGTGCAGATACATCGATCCCGCATGCCGGAAAACGTTATAACTTTATACCGACGAACGCTTGCGTACACGTTGGTTTCACTTCCGAATCCTTCTTAAACACGCAAATTCGATGCGTTTGCTCCCAAAAATAACGAATTCGTGCAGATACATCGATCTCGCTAGCAGGAAGCCGTTATAACTTTAAACCGACAAACGTCCGCGTACACGTTGGTTTCATTTCCGAATCGTTCTTAAACACGCGAATTCGATGCGTTTGCTCCGGAAAATAACGATTTGGTGCAGACACATCGATCCCGCTTGCCGGAAAACGTTATAACTTTATACCGACGAACGCTTGCGTACACGTTGGTTTCACTTCCGAATCCTTCTTAAACAAGCAAATTCGATGCGTTTGCTCCTAAAAATAACGAATTGGTGCAGATACATCGATTTCGGATGCAGGAAAACGATGTAACTTTAATCCGACGGACTTTTGCGCTACTGTTGGTTTCAGTTCCGAATCCCTCTTAAACACGCGAATTCGATGCGTTTGCTCCGCAAAATAACGAATTTACGCAGATACATCGATCTCGCTTGCAGGAAAACGATATAACTTTATACCGACGAACGTTTGCGTACACGTTGGTTTCATTTCCGAATTCTTCTTAAACACGCAAATTCGATGCGTTTGCTCCGCAATATAACGAATGTACGCAGAAACATCGATTTCGCTTGCAGGAAACCGTTATAACTTTAAACCGACAAACTTCCGCGTACACGTTGGTTTCATTTCCGAATCCTTCTTAAACACGCGAATTCGATGCGTTTGCTCCTAAAAATAACGAATTCGTGCAGATACACCGATTTCGCTTGCAGGAAAACGTTATAACTTTAAACCGACAAACGTCCGCGTACACGCTGGTTTCACTTCCGAATCCTTCTTAAACACGCGAATTCGATGCGTTTGCTCCGCAAAATAACGAATTTACGCAGATACATTGATCTCGCTTGCAGGAAAACGATATAACTTTATACCGACGAACGTTTGCGTACACGTTCGTTTCATTTCTGAATCCTTCTTGAACACGCAAATTCGATGCGTTTGCTCCGGAAAATAACGATTTGGTGCAGACACATCGATCCCGCTTGCCGGAAAACGTTATAACTTTATACCGACGAACGTTTGCGTACACATTGGTTTCATTTCCGAATCTTTCTTAAACACGCAAATTCGATGCGTTTGGTCCGGAAAATAACGAATTGGTGCAGATACATCGATTTAGGTTTCAGGAAAACGATATAACTGTAAACCGACGGACTTTTGCGCGACTGTTGGTTTCACTTCCGAATCCAATTCGATGTGTTTGCTCCGCAAAATAACGAATTTACGCAGATACATCGATCTCGCTTGCAGGAAGCCGTTATAACTTTAAACCGACAAACGTCCGCGTACACGTTGGTTTGATTTCCGAATCGTTCTTAAACACGCAAATTCGATGCGTTTGCTCCTAAAAATAACGAATTCGTGCAGATACATCGATTTCGCTTGCAGGAAAACGTTATAACTTTAAACCGACAAACGTCCGCGTACACGTTGGTTTCATTTCCGAATCCTTCTTAAACACGCGAATTCGATGCGTTTGCTCCGCAATATAACGAATGTACGCAGAAACATCGATTTCGCTTGCAGGAAACCGTTATAACTTTAAACCGACAAACTTCCGCGTACACGTTGGTTTCATTTCCGAATCCTTCTTAAACACGCGAATTCGATGCGTTTGCTCCTAAAAATAACGAATTCGTGCAGATACATCGATTTCGCTTGCAGGAAAACGTTATAACTTTAAACCGACAAACGTCCGCGTACACGTTGGTTTCATTTACGAATCGTTCTTAAACACGCAAATTCGATGCGTTTGCTCCGGAAAATAACGAATTGGTGCATATACATCGATTTAGGTTGCAGGAAAACGATGTAACTTCAATCCGACGGACTTTTGCGCTACTGTTGGTTTCAGTTCCGAATCCTTCTTAAACACGCGAATTCGATGCGTTTGCTCCGGAAAATAACGATTTGGTGCAGATACATCGATCCCGCTTGCCGGAAAACGTTATAACTTTATACCGACGAACGTTTGCGTACACATTGGTCACATTTCCGAATCCTTCTTAAACACGCAAATTTGATGCGTTTGCTCCGGAAAATAAGGAATTGGTGCATATACATCGATTTCGGTTGCAGGATAACGATGTAACTTCAATCCGACGGACTTTTGCGCTACTGTTGATTTCAGTTCCGAATCCTTCTTAAACACGCGAATTCGATGCGTTTGCTCCGCTAAATAACGAATTTACGCAGACACATCGATCCCGCTTGCCGGAAAACGTTATAACTTTAAACCGACAAACGTCCGCGTACATGTTGGTTTCATTTCCGAATCGTTCTTAAACACGCAAATTCGATGCGTTTGGTCCGGAAAATAACGATTTGGTGCAGATACATCGATCCCGCTTGCCGGAAAACATTATAACTTTATACCGACGAACGTTTGCATACACATTGGTTTCATTTCCGAATCCTTCTTAAACACGCAAATTCGATGCGTTTGCTCCGGAGAATAACGAATTGGTGCAGATAAATCGATTTAGATTGCAGGAAAACGATATAACTTTAAACCGACGGACTTTTGCGCTACTGTTGGTTTCAGTTCCGAATCCTTCTTAAACACGCGAATTCGATGTGTTTGCTCCGCAAAATAACGAATTTACGCAGATACATCGATCGCGCTTGCAGGAAACCGTTACAACTTTAAACCGACAAACGTCCGCGTAAACGTTGGTTACATTTACGAATCGTTCTTAAACACGCAAATTCGATGCGTTTGCTCCGGAAAATAACGAATTGGTGCATATACATCGATTTCGGTTGCAAGATAACGATGTAACTTCAATCCGACGGACTTTTGCGCTACTGTTGATTTCAGTTCCGAATCCTTCTTAAACACGCGAATTCGATGCGTTTGCTCCGCTAAATAACAAATTTACGCAGACACATCGATCCCGCTTGCCGGAAAACGTTGTAACTTTAAACCGACAAACGTCCGCGTACACGTTGGTTTCATTTCCGAATCGTTCTTAAACACGCAAATTCGATGCGTTTGGTCCGGAAAATAACGATTTGGTGCAGATACGTCGATCCCGCTTGCCGGAAAACATTATAACTTTATACCGACGAACGTTTGCGTACACATTGGTTTCATTTCCGAATCCTTCTTAAACACGCAAATTCGATGCGTTTGCTGCGGAGAATAACGAATTGGTGCAGATACATCGATTTAGGTTGCAGGAAAACGATATAACTTTAAACCGACGGACTTCTGCGCTACTGTTGGTTTCAGTTCCGAATCCTTCTTAAACACGCAAATTCGATGCGTTTGCTCCGCTAAATAACGAATTTACGCAGACACATCGATCCCGCTTGCCGGAAAACGTTATAACTTTAAACCGACAAACGTCCGCGTACACGTTGGTTTCATTTCCGAATCGTTCTTAAACACGCAAATTCGATGCGTTTGGTCCGGAAAATAACGATTTGGTGCAGATACATCGATCCTGCTTGCCGGAAAACATTATAACGTTATACCGACGAACGTTTGCGTACACATTGGTTTCATTTCCGAATCCTTCTTAAACACGCAAATTCGATGCGTTTGCTCCTAAAAATAACGAATTCGTGCAGATACATCGATCTCGCTAGCAGGAAGCCGTTATAACTTTAAACCGACAAACGTCCGCGTACACGTTGGTTTCATTTCCGAATCGTTCTTAAACACGCGAATTCGATGCGTTTGCTCCGGAAAATAACGATTTGGTGCAGACACATCGATCCCGCTTGCCGGAAAACGTTATAACATTATACCGACGAACGCTTGCGTACACGTTGGTTTCACTTCCGAATCCTTCTTAAACAAGCAAATTCGATGCGTTTGCTCCTAAAAATAACGAATTGGTGCAGATACATCGATTTCGGATGCAGGAAAACGATGTAACTTTAATCCGACGGACTTTTGCGCTACTGTTGGTTTCAGTTCCGAATCCCTCTTAAACACGCGAATTCGATGCGTTTGCTCCGCAAAATAACGAATTTACGCAGATACATCGATCTCGCTTGCAGGAAGACGATATAACTTTATACCGACGAACGTTTGCGTACACGTTGGTTTCATTTCCGAATCCTTCTTAAACACGCAAATTCGATGCGTTTGCTCCGCAATATAACGAATGTACGCAGAAACATCGATTTCGCTTGCAGGAAACCGTTATAACTTTAAACCGACAAACTTCCGCGTACACGTTGGTTTCATTTCCGAATCCTTCTTAAACACGCGAATTCGATGCGTTTGCTCCTAAAAATAACGAATTCGTGCAGATACACCGATTTCGCTTGCAGGAAAACGTTATAACTTTAAACCGACAAACGTCCGCGTACACGCTGGTTTCACTTCCGAATCCTTCTTAAACACGCGAATTCGATGCGTTTGCTCCGCAAAATAACGAATTTACGCAGATACATTGATCTCGCTTGCAGGAAAACGATATAACTTTATACCGACGAACGTTTGCGTACACGTTCGTTTCATTTCTGAATCCTTCTTGAACACGCAAATTCGATGCGTTTGCTCCGGAAAATAACGATTTGGTGCAGACACATCGATCCCGCTTGCCGGAAAACGTTATAACTTTATACCGACGAACGTTTGCGTACACATTGGTTTCATTTCCGAATCTTTCTTAAACACGCAAATTCGATGCGTTTGGTCCGGAAAATAACGAATTGGTGCAGATACATCGATTTAGGTTTCAGGAAAACGATATAACTGTAAACCGACGGACTTTTGCGCGACTGTTGGTTTCACTTCCGAATCCAATTCGATGTGTTTGCTCCGCAAAATAACGAATTTACGCAGATACATCGATCTCGCTTGCAGGAAGCCGTTATAACTTTAAACCGACAAACGTCCGCGTACACGTTGGTTTGATTTCCGAATCGTTCTTAAACACGCAAATTCGATGCGTTTGCTCCTAAAAATAACGAATTCGTGCAGATACATCGATTTCGCTTGCAGGAAAACGTTATAACTTTAAACCGACAAACGTCCGCGTACACGTTGGTTTCATTTCCGAATCCTTCTTAAACACGCGAATTCGATGCGTTTGCTCCGCAATATAACGAATGTACGCAGAAACATCGATTTCGCTTGCAGGAAACCGTTATAACTTTAAACCGACAAACTTCCGCGTACACGTTGGTTTCATTTCCGAATCCTTCTTAAACACGCGAATTCGATGCGTTTGCTCCTAAAAATAACGAATTCGTGCAGATACATCGATTTCGCTTGCAGGAAAACGTTATAACTTTAAACCGACAAACGTCCGCGTACACATTGGTTTCATTTACGAATCGTTCTTAAACACGCAAATTCGATGCGTTTGCTCCGGAAAATAACGAATTGGTGCATATACATCGATTTAGGTTGCAGGAAAACGATGTAACTTCAATCCGACGGACTTTTGCGCTACTGTTGGTTTCAGTTCCGAATCCTTCTTAAACACGCGAATTCGATGCGTTTGCTCCGGAAAATAACGATTTGGTGCAGATACATCGATCCCGCTTGCCGGAAAACGTTATAACTTTACACCGACGAACGTTTGCGTACACATTGGTCACATTTCCGAATCCTTCTTAAACACGCAAATTTGATGCGTTTGCTCCGGAAAATAAGGAATTGGTGCATATACATCGATTTCGGTTGCAGGATAACGATGTAACTTCAATCCGACGGACTTTTGCGCTACTGTTGATTTCAGTTCCGAATCCTTCTTAAACACGCGAATTCGATGCGTTTGCTCCGCTAAATAACGAATTTACGCAGACACATCGATCCCGCTTGCCGGAAAACGTTATAACTTTAAACCGACAAACGTCCGCGTACACGTTGGTTTCATTTCCGAATCGTTCTTAAACACGCAAATTCGATGCGTTTGGTCCGGAAAATAACGATTTGGTGCAGATACATCGATCCCGCTTGCCGGAAAACATTATAACTTTATACCGACAAACGTCCGCGTACACGTTGGTTTCATTTCCGAATCGTTCTTAAACACGCGAATTCGATGCGTTTGCTCCGGAAAATAACGATTTGGTGCAGACACATCGATCCCGCTTGCCGGAAAACGTTATAACATTATACCGACGAACGCTTGCGTACACGTTGGTTTCACTTCCGAATCCTTCTTAAACAAGCAAATTCGATGCGTTTGCTCCTAAAAATAACGAATTGGTGCAGATACATCGATTTCGGATGCAGGAAAACGATGTAACTTTAATCCGACGGACTTTTGCGCTACTGTTGGTTTCAGTTCCGAATCCCTCTTAAACACGCGAATTCGATGCGTTTGCTCCGCAAAATAACGAATTTACGCAGATACATCGATCTCGCTTGCAGGAAGACGATATAACTTTATACCGACGAACGTTTGCGTACACGTTGGTTTCATTTCCGAATCCTTCTTAAACACGCAAATTCGATGCGTTTGCTCCGCAATATAACGAATGTACGCAGAAACATCGATTTCGCTTGCAGGAAACCGTTATAACTTTAAACCGACAAACTTCCGCGTACACGTTGGTTTCATTTCCGAATCCTTCTTAAACACGCGAATTCGATGCGTTTGCTCCTAAAAATAACGAATTCGTGCAGATACACCGATTTCGCTTGCAGGAAAACGTTATAACTTTAAACCGACAAACGTCCGCGTACACGCTGGTTTCACTTCCGAATCCTTCTTAAACACGCGAATTCGATGCGTTTGCTCCGCAAAATAACGAATTTACGCAGATACATTGATCTCGCTTGCAGGAAAACGATATAACTTTATACCGACGAACGTTTGCGTACACGTTCGTTTCATTTCTGAATCCTTCTTGAACACGCAAATTCGATGCGTTTGCTCCGGAAAATAACGATTTGGTGCAGACACATCGATCCCGCTTGCCGGAAAACGTTATAACTTTATACCGACGAACGTTTGCGTACACATTGGTTTCATTTCCGAATCTTTCTTAAACACGCAAATTCGATGCGTTTGGTCCGGAAAATAACGAATTGGTGCAGATACATCGATTTAGGTTTCAGGAAAACGATATAACTGTAAACCGACGGACTTTTGCGCGACTGTTGGTTTCACTTCCGAATCCAATTCGATGTGTTTGCTCCGCAAAATAACGAATTTACGCAGATACATCGATCTCGCTTGCAGGAAGCCGTTATAACTTTAAACCGACAAACGTCCGCGTACACGTTGGTTTGATTTCCGAATCGTTCTTAAACACGCAAATTCGATGCGTTTGCTCCTAAAAATAACGAATTCGTGCAGATACATCGATTTCGCTTGCAGGAAAACGTTATAACTTTAAACCGACAAACGTCCGCGTACACGTTGGTTTCATTTCCGAATCCTTCTTAAACACGCGAATTCGATGCGTTTGCTCCGCAATATAACGAATGTACGCAGAAACATCGATTTCGCTTGCAGGAAACCGTTATAACTTTAAACCGACAAACTTCCGCGTACACGTTGGTTTCATTTCCGAATCCTTCTTAAACACGCGAATTCGATGCGTTTGCTCCTAAAAATAACGAATTCGTGCAGATACATCGATTTCGCTTGCAGGAAAACGTTATAACTTTAAACCGACAAACGTCCGCGTACACATTGGTTTCATTTACGAATCGTTCTTAAACACGCAAATTCGATGCGTTTGCTCCGGAAAATAACGAATTGGTGCATATACATCGATTTAGGTTGCAGGAAAACGATGTAACTTCAATCCGACGGACTTTTGCGCTACTGTTGGTTTCAGTTCCGAATCCTTCTTAAACACGCGAATTCGATGCGTTTGCTCCGGAAAATAACGATTTGGTGCAGATACATCGATCCCGCTTGCCGGAAAACGTTATAACTTTACACCGACGAACGTTTGCGTACACATTGGTCACATTTCCGAATCCTTCTTAAACACGCAAATTTGATGCGTTTGCTCCGGAAAATAAGGAATTGGTGCATATACATCGATTTCGGTTGCAGGATAACGATGTAACTTCAATCCGACGGACTTTTGCGCTACTGTTGATTTCAGTTCCGAATCCTTCTTAAACACGCGAATTCGATGCGTTTGCTCCGCTAAATAACGAATTTACGCAGACACATCGATCCCGCTTGCCGGAAAACGTTATAACTTTAAACCGACAAACGTCCGCGTACACGTTGGTTTCATTTCCGAATCGTTCTTAAACACGCAAATTCGATGCGTTTGGTCCGGAAAATAACGATTTGGTGCAGATACATCGATCCCGCTTGCCGGAAAACATTATAACTTTATACCGACGAACGTTTGCGTACACATTGGTTTCATTTCCGAATCCTTCTTAAACACGCAAATTCGATGCGTTTGCTCCGGAGAATAACGAATTGGTGCAGATAAATCGATTTAGATTGCAGGAAAACGATATAACTTTAAACCGACGGACTTTTGCGCTACTGTTGGTTTCAGTTCCGAATCCTTCTTAAACACGCGAATTCGATGTGTTTGCTCCGCAAAATAACGAATTTACGCAGATACATCGATCGCGCTTGCAGGAAACCGTTACAACTTTAAACCGACAAACGTCCGCGTAAACGTTGGTTACATTTACGAATCGTTCTTAAACACGCAAATTCGATGCGTTTGCTCCGGAAAATAACGAATTGGTGCATATACATCGATTTCGGTTGCAAGATAACGATGTAACTTCAATCCGACGGACTTTTGCGCTACTGTTGATTTCAGTTCCGAATCCTTCTTAAACACGCGAATTCGATGCGTTTGCTCCGCTAAATAACAAATTTACGCAGACACATCGATCCCGCTTGCCGGAAAACGTTATAACTTTAAACCGACAAACGTCCGCGTACACGTTGGTTTCATTTCCGAATCGTTCTTAAACACGCAAATTCGATGCGTTTGGTCCGGAAAATAACGATTTGGTGCAGATACGTCGATCCCGCTTGCCGGAAAACATTATAACTTTATACCGACGAACGTTTGCGTACACATTGGTTTCATTTCCGAATCCTTCTTAAACACGCAAATTCGATGCGTTTGCTGCGGAGAATAACGAATTGGTGCAGATACATCGATTTAGGTTGCAGGAAAACGATATAACTTTAAACCGACGGACTTCTGCGCTACTGTTGGTTTCAGTTCCGAATCCTTCTTAAACACGCAAATTCGATGCGTTTGCTCCGCTAAATAACGAATTTACGCAGACACATCGATCCCGCTTGCCGGAAAACGTTATAACTTTAAACCGACAAACGTCCGCGTACACGTTGGTTTCATTTCCGAATCGTTCTTAAACACGCAAATTCGATGCGTTTGGTCCGGAAAATAACGATTTGGTGCAGATACATCGATCCTGCTTGCCGGAAAACATTATAACGTTATACCGACGAACGTTTGCGTACACATTGGTTTCATTTCCGAATCCTTCTTAAACACGCAAATTCGATGCGTTTGCTCCGGAGAATAACGAATTGGTGCAGATACATCGATTTAGGTTGCAGGAAAATGATATAACTTTAAACCGACGGACTTTTGCGCTACTGTTGGATTCAGTTCCGAATCCTTCTTAAACACGCGAATTCGATGTGTTTGCTCCGCAAAATAACGAATTTACGCAGATACATCGATCGCGCTTGCAGGAAACCGTTACAACTTTAAACCGACAAACGTCCGCGTAAACGTTGGTTACATTTACGAATCGTTCTTAAACACGCAAATTCGATGCGTTTGCTCCGGAAAATAACGAATTGGTGCATATACATCGATTTAGGTTGCATGAAAACGATATAACTTTATACCGACGAACGTTTGCGTACACGTTGGTTTCATTTCCGAATCCTTCTTAAACACGCGAATTCGATGCGTTTGCTCCGCAAAATAACGAATTTACGCAGATACATCGATCCCGCTTGCAGGAAACCGTTATAACTTTAAACCGACAAACGTCCGCGTACACGTTGGTTTCATTTCCGAATCGTTCTTAAACACGCAAATTCGATGCGTTTGCTCCGGAAAATAACGAATTGGTGCAGATACATCGATTTCGGTTGCAGGATAACGATGTAACTTTAATCCGACGGACTTTTGCGCTACTGTTGGTTTCAGTTCCGAATCCTTCTTAAACACGCGAATTCGATGCGTTTGCTCCGCTAAATAACGAATTTACGCAGACACATCGATCTCGCTTGCAGGAAACCGTTATAACTTTAAACCGACAAACGTCCGCGTACACGTTGGTTTCTTTTCCGAATCGTTCTTAAACACGCAAAGTCGATGCGTTTACTCCGGAAAATAACGATTTGGTGCAGATACATCGATCCCGCTTGCCGGAAAACGTTATAACTTCAAACCGAAGGACTTTTGCGCTACTGTTGGTTTCAGTTCCGAATCCTTCTTAAACACGCAAATTCGATGGGTTTGCTCCGGAAAATAACGAATTGGTGCAGATACATCGATTTCGGTTGCAGGATAACGATGTAACTTTAATCCGACGGACTTTTGCGCTACTGTTGGTTTCAGTTCCGAATCCTTCTTAAACACGCGAATTCGATGCGTTTGCTCCGGAAAATAACGATTTGGTGCAGATACATCGATCCCGCTTGCCGGAAAACGTTATAACTTTAAACCGACAAACGTCCGCGTACACGTTGGTTTCATTTCCGAATCGTTCTTAAACACGCAAATTCGATGCGTTTGCTCCGGAAAATAACGATTTGGTGCAGATACATCGATCCCGCTTGCCGGAAAACGTTATAACTTTATACCGACGAACGTTTGCGTACACATTGGTTTCATTTCCGAATCCTTCTTAAACACGCAAATTCGATGCGTTTGCTCCGGAAAATAACGAATTGGTGCATATACATCGATTTCGGTTGCAGGATAACGATGTAACTTTAATCCGACGGACTTTTGCGCTACTGTTGGTTTCAGTTCCGAATCCTTCTTAAACACGCGAATTCGATGCGTTTGCTCCGGAAAATAACGATTTGGTGCAGATACATCGATCCCGCTTGCCGGAAAACGTTATAACTTTAAACCGACAAACGTCCGCGTACATGTTGGTTTCATTTCCGAATCGTTCTTAAACACGCAAATTCGATGCGTTTGTTCCGGAAAATAACGATTTGGTGCAGATACATCGATCCCGCTTGCCGGAAAACATTATAACGTTATACCGTCGAACGTTTGCGTACACATTGGTTTCATTTCCGAATCCTTCTTAAACACGCAAATTCGATGCGTTTGCTCCGGAGAATAACGAATTGGTGCAGATACATCGATTTAGGTTGCAGGAAAACGATATAACTTTAAACCGACGGACTTTTGCGCTACTGTTGGTTTCAGTTCCGAATCCTTCTTAAACACCCGAATTCGATGCGTTTGCTCCGCTAAATAACGAATTTACGCAGACACATCGATCTCGCTTGCAGGAAACCGTTATAACTTTAAACCGACAAACGTCCGCGTACACGTTGGTTTCTTTTCCGAATCGTTCTTAAACACGCAAATTCGATGCGTTTGCTCCGGAAAATAACGAATTGGTGCAGATACATCGATTTCGGTTGCAGGATAACGATGTAACTTTAATCCGACGGACTTTTGCGCTACTGTTGGTTTCAGTTCCGAATCCTTCTTAAACACGCGAATTCGATGCGTTTGCTCCGGAAAATAACGATTTGGTGCAGATACATCGATCCCGCTTGCCGGAAAACGTTATAACTTTAAACCGACAAACGTCCGCGTACACGTTGGTTTCATTTCCGAATCGTTCTTAAACACGCAAATTCGATGCGTTTGCTCCGGAAAATAACGATTTGGTGCAGATACATCGATCCCGCTTGCCGGAAAACGTTATAACTTTATACCGACGAACGTTTGCGTACACATTGGTTTCATTTCCGAATCCTTCTTAAACACGCAAATTCGATGCGTTTGCTCCGGAAAATAACGAATTGGTGCATATACATCGATTTCGGTTGCAGGATAACGATGTAACTTTAATCCGACGGACTTTTGCGCTACTGTTGGTTTCAGTTCCGAATCCTTCTTAAACACGCGAATTCGATGCGTTTGCTCCGGAAAATAACGATTTGGTGCAGATACATCGATCCCGCTTGCCGGAAAACGTTATAACTTTAAACCGACAAACGTCCGCGTACACGTTGGTTTCATTTCCGAATCGTTCTTAAACACGCAAATTCGATGCGTTTGTTCCGGAAAATAACGATTTGGTGCAGATACATCGATCCCGCTTGCCGGAAAACATTATAACGTTATACCGTCGAACGTTTGCGTACACATTGGTTTCATTTCCGCATCCTTCTTAAACACGCAAATTCGATGCGTTTGCTCCGGAGAATAACGAATTGGTGCAGATACATCGATTTAGGTTGCAGGAAAACGATATAACTTTAAACCGACGGACTTTTGCGCTACTGTTGGTTTCAGTTCCGAATCCTTCTTAAACACCCGAATTCGATGTGTTTGCTCCGCAAAATAACGAATTTACGCAGATACATCGATCGCGCTTGCAGGAAACCGTTACAACTTTAAACCGACAAACGTCCGCGTAAACGTTGGTTACATTTACGAATCGTTCTTAAACACGCAAATTCGATGCGTTTGCTCCGGAAAATAACGAATTGGTGCATATACATCGATTTCGGTTGCAGGATAACGATGTAACTTCAATCCGACGGACTTTTGCGCTACTGTTGATTTCAGTTCCGAATCCTTCTTAAACACGCGAATTCGATGCGCTTGCTCCGCTAAATAACAAATTTACGCAGACACATCGATCCCGCTTGCCGGAAAACGTTATAACTTTAAACCGACAAACGTCCGCGTACACGTTGGTTTCATTTCCGAATCGTTCTTAAACACGCAAATTCGATGCGTTTGGTCCGGAAAATAACGATTTGGTGCAGATACGTCGATCCCGCTTGCCGGAAAACATTATAACTTTATACCGACGAACGTTTGCGTACACATTGGTTTCATTTCCGAATCCTTCTTAAACACGCAAATTCGATGCGTTTGCTCCGGAGAATAACGAATTGGTGCAGATACATCGATTTCGGTTGCAGGAAAACGATGTAACTTCAATCCGACGGACTTTTGCGCTACTGTTGGTTTCAGTTCCGAATCCTTCTTAAACACGCGAATTCGATGCGTTTGCTCCGGAAAATAACGATTTGGTGCAGATACATCGATCCCGCTTGCCGGAAAACGTTATAACTTTATACCGACGAACGTTTGCGTACACATTGGTTTCATTTCCGAATCCTTCTTAAACACGCAAATTCGATGCGTTTGCTGCGGAGAATAACGAATTGGTGCAGATACATCGATTTAGGTTGCAGGAAAACGATATAACTTTAAACCGACGGACTTTTGCGCTACTGTTGGTTTCAGTTCCGAATCCTTCTTAAACACGCAAATTCGATGCGTTTGTTCCGCTAAATAACGAATTTACGCAGACACATCGATCCCGCTTGCCGGAAAACGTTATAACTTTAAACCGACAAACGTCCGCGTACACGTTGGTTTCATTTCCGAATCGTTCTTAAACACGCAAATTCGATGCGTTTGGTCCGGAAAATAACGATTTGGTGCAGATACATCGATCCCGCTTGCCGGAAAACATTATAACGTTATACCGACGAACGTTTGCGTACACATTGGTTTCATTTCCGAATCCTTCTTAAACACGCAAATTCGATGCGTTTGCTCCGGAGAATAACGAATTGGTGCAGATACATCGATTTAGGTTGCAGGAAAATGATATAACTTTAAACCGACGGACTTTTGCGCTACTGTTGGATTCAGTTCCGAATCCTTCTTAAACACGCGAATTCGATGTGTTTGCTCCGCAAAATAACGAATTTACGCAGATACATCGATCGCGCTTGCAGGAAACCGTTACAACTTTAAACCGACAAACGTCCGCGTAAACGTTGGTTACATTTACGAATCGTTCTTAAACACGCAAATTCGATGCGTTTGCTCCGGAAAATAACGAATTGGTGCATATACATCGATTTCGGTTGCAGGATAACGATGTAACTTCAATCCGACGGACTTTTGCGCTACTGTTGATTTCAGTTCCGAATCCTTCTTAAACACGCGAATTCGATGCGTTTGCTCCGCTAAATAACGAATTTACGCAGACACATCGATCCCGCTTGCCGGAAAACGTTATAACTTTAAACCGACAAACGTCCGCGTACACGTTGGTTTCATTTCCGAATCGTTCTTAAACACGCAAATTCGATGCGTTTGGTCCGGAAAATAACGATTTGGTGCAGATACATCGATCCCGCTTGCCGGAAAACATTATAACGTTATACCGACGAACGTTTGCGTACACATTGGTTTCATTTCCGAATCCTTCTTAAACACGCAAATTCGATGCGTTTGCTCCGGAGAATAACGAATTGGTGCAGATACATCGATTTAGGTTGCAGGAAAATGATATAACTTTAAACCGACGGACTTTTGCGCTACTGTTGGATTCAGTTCCGAATCCTTCTTAAACACGCGAATTCGATGTGTTTGCTCCGCAAAATAACGAATTTACGCAGATACATCGATCGCGCTTGCAGGAAACCGTTACAACTTTAAACCGACAAACGTCCGCGTAAACGTTGGTTACATTTACGAATCGTTCTTAAACACGCAAATTCGATGCGTTTGCTCCGGAAAATAACGAATTGGTGCATATACATCGATTTCGGTTGCAGGATAACGATGTAACTTCAATCCGACGGACTTTTGCGCTACTGTTGATTTCAGTTCCGAATCCTTCTTAAACACGCGAATTCGATGCGTTTGCTCCGCTAAATAACAAATTTACGCAGACACATCGATCCCGCTTGCCGGAAAACGTTATAACTTTAAACCGACAAACGTCCGCGTACACGTTGGTTTCATTTCCGAATCGTTCTTAAACACGCAAATTCGATGCGTTTGGTCCGGAAAATAAAGATTTGGTGCAGATACGTCGATCCCGCTTGCCGGAAAACATTATAACTTTACACCGACGAACGTTTGCGTACACATTGGTTTCATTTCCGAATCCTTCTTAAACACGCAAATTCGATGCGTTTGCTCCGGAGAATAACGAATTGGTGCAGATACATCGATTTCGGTTGCAGGAAAAGATTGTAACTTCAATCCGACGGACTTTTGCGCTACTGTTGGTTTCAGTTCCGAATCCTTCTTAAACACGCGAATTCGATGCGTTTGCTCCGGAAAATAACGATTTGGTGCAGATACATCGATCCCGCTTGCCGGAAAACGTTATAACTTCAAACCGAAGGACTTTTGCGCTACTGTTGGTTTCAGTTCCGAATCCTTCTTAAACACGCAAATTCGATGCGTTTGCTCCGGAAAATAACGAATTGGTGCAGATACATCGATTTCGGTTGCAGGATAACGATGTAACTTTAATCCGACGGACTTTTGCGCTACTGTTGGTTTCAGTTCCGAATCCTTCTTAAACACGCAAATTCGATGCGTTTGCTCCCCAAAATAACGAATTTACGCAGATACATCGATCTCGCTTGCAGGAAACCGTTATAACTTTAAACCGACGGACGTTTGCGCCACTGTTGGTTTCAGTTCCGAATCCTTCTCAAACACGCGAATTCGATGCGTTTGCTCCGCAAAACAACGAATTTACGCAGATACATCGATCTCGCTTGCAGGAAAACGATATAACTTTAAACCGACGGACGCTTGCGCTACTGTTGGTTTCAGTTCCGAATCCTTCTTATACACGCAAATTCGATGTGTTGGTGCGCAAAATAACGAATTTTAGCAAATACATCGATCTCGCTTGCAGGAAGGCGATATAACTTTTAACCGACCGACGTTTATGCAACTGTTGTATTCAGTTCCGAATCTTGCTTTAACACACGAGTTAGATGCGTTTGCTGCGCAAAATAACGAATGTACGCAGAAACATCGATTTCGCTTGCAGGAAACCGTTATAACGTTAAACCGACAAACGTCCGCGTACACGTTGGTTTCATTTACGAATCGTTCTTAAACACGCAAATTCGATGCGTTTGCTCCGGAAAATAACGATTTGATGCAGACACATCGATCCCGCTTGCCGGAAAACGTTATAACTTTATACCGACGAACGTTTGCGTACACATTGGTTTCATTTCCGAATCCTTCTTAAAAACGCAAATTCGATGCGTTTGCTCCTAAAAATAACGAATTCGTGCAGACACATCGATTTCGATTGCAGGAAAACGTTATAACTTTAAACCGACAAACGTCCGCGTACACGTTGGTTTCATTTCCGAATCGTTCTTAAACACGCAAATTCGATGCGTTTGCTCCGCAAAATAACGATTTGGTGCAGATACATCGATCCCGCTTGCCGGAAAACGTTATAACTTTATACCGACGAACGTTTGCGTACACATTGGTTTCATTTCCGAAACCTTCTTAAACACGCAAATTCGATGCGTTTGCTCCGGAAAATAACGAATTGGTGCAGATACATCGATTTCGGTTGCAGGATAACGATGTAACTTTTGTTTGAGAATGGCGCGTCCAGCCGCCATGTCTGTCGCGCGACGCTTCGCGGTCCCGCCAAAAGCCACCGCGATCCCGCCAAGCGCGCGACGCGATCACGCCGGGTGATCGGCCAATCAGCGGCGCAGCGGAAGTGCGTCGGCGCAATATCGACCACCCAATTGGTCCAGGCCCGTCCTCGATCCGTCTGGAATGTTCACGAAACGCTCTAACGGAAGCGTGACGGCGACGAATATTCGAGAAGGATCGAGGGGATAAAAGAGGGAGAGAACGTGACGTCCCCGTTAGGTTTTCACGCCATAAATCAGCTGTTCACGTGCGCCCAGTTTAAAAGCAAGTTCTCGATTTTATTTAACGCTTATGTACATACATTCCTTATATTCTGTGATAGACAATTCTGTACAATACAGTATATTTATTAAAAGTTCAGTGTAAACGCCTTCGCGCTTTCCTGTAATTAAACCATACTAAATACCCGTTACATCCATTCCACGTGCTCACTTATACAGTCCACTCAGCCAACCCTTTCACTCACGCAATTCCATATTGCAACCTGTGGGTCATCCAGACCGCTTCCTTACATTTCTGGTCCTTCGAGCCGGATATACGGAACGGGTGAAAAGTGGAAGTGAAACAGTCGTTCGTAAGTGAAAGTCCACCCAGCGTTCCAGTCACGCAGCAATATGGAGCCTTCATGCGAACAACTGCTCACCAGGCAGAGCGAGCTAGGGCGGAAAATTAGCAGAACGGTCGAGAACTTGAAGAAATCCATCTCACAAGCCAAGATGACCAGTGGTGACGTGAAGTCCAGAATGCGCGGTCTCGAGGAAAACTGGACCACCTTCCAAAGGAACCACGACGTCTTGACTTTCCAGCATCGCGACGCGATCCAGGCTACGGACTACGTGAAGAAGGAGCTCGCAGACTGGGTCGAAGAAAGGTATCTGGAGCAGAGAGGTCGTCTGCTCGATTTGGAATACCAGTACGGGGAGGGAGGCGCAGCTTCTGCCATGAAGGGTCCAGCAGCGACGTCCATCGAAGACACAAGCTCGGGATCGGCCCCTCTCCCTCGGATGCAGCTGCCTGAATTCCATGGCGAGTACGTGGACTGGCCTGCGTTCAAGGATCTGTTCACCTCGATCGTAGCCAGGAACACGCGACTCAGCAGGGTAGAGTGTCTCCACTACCTAAAGGTCAGCCTCCATGGCCAGGCTGCCGACCTTGTGAAGGACTTACCTACCACTAACGAGAACTACGACCGAGCTTGGAACATCCTAAGGGAACATTATGAAAATAAAAGGATATTAGTGCGGTCTTGCCTGGACAAACTTGCGGCGTTACCAAGAATGTCGGAGAGCTCAGCGCAAGCAATTGGCAATATCCAGAAGAGCATTACGTCGGTAGCCAACACCTTGGAAGGATTAGGGAGGCCAGTGGAGAAGTCGGAAGACTGGTTCGTCTATTCGGTGGTGACTTTATTCGACCCCATCACACGGGACAAATGGGAAGAACGAGTCACCAGCAGCAGCGATCCGCCATCCTTCGCCACATTGAAGGACTTCCTGATTAAGCGACGCCAGCAGCTTGAGGCTTCGCCAGAGCCTGTTGTCGTGAAGTCCTTCCCGAAGAACAATTTCGGCCAAGTCAGGGCATCCGATTACCGCTCGAGCCTGGGTCCCTCCAAAGCCAAGGAAGAAGTACGAGCGGTTAGAGCAAATCATGCTCAGCAGAAGGAGAGCCAGGAATGTGTGATTTGCAAGAAGGGCCATTACCTTATGCAATGCCCCGAGTACAAGGCGCTCCAGCCAGCGGAACGACGAGGGCGTGTGGAGAAAGCCCGCCTATGCTACAACTGCCTCGGGAGACACCTACTAGCAGCTTGCCCGTCGTCCAGAAGCTGCATGTCGTGTGGCGAACGGCATCACTCGACGATCCATGATGCTTTCCGAGATGGCCCCAGGCAGACGACGACCAGTCACCACACCCAAGACTGTCGAGACCTGAGGGGTAAGGTGTTGTTAGCAACCGCCCTGATTAATGTTACAGATCGATATGGTAGACACCAAGAAGTCCGAGCCCTCATCGATCAAGGCTCCGAGATCTCGATGGTTACCGAGGGGCTGGCTCAGCGATTGCAGTTACCTCGGACCGCATCCGCTGTGGACATCTTCGGGGTCGGCGGACAGCAGCTCGCTAGGGCTCGGGGGCGGGTCAACCTGGACATCACTGCAGTCTCAGGAGTGGACAAGGTCAAGGTCACCGCTATCGTGCTGCCGAAGCTTACCGGCTACACACACGGCTGTACCGCCCCAATGCGAACCTGGAGCCATCTCAAGGGGTTGAAGTTGGCGGACCCGACTCCTGAAAAATCAAGGCAGATTGAAGTTTTGCTGGGAGCGGACGTCTATCCAGCCATCATCAAAGAGGGCCTCAGGAAAGGAGCCCCCACGGAACCGGTCGGTCAACTCACCATGTTCGGCTGGATTCTGACAGGGAGATCCGGGGCTACTACCTCGTCACCGCACGCCCAAGTGCACCAGGTAGTGGTCGACGACTCCCTGAACTCGTTGGTGCGGAAGTTCTGGGAACAAGAGGAACTTCCGGGCGTGCAGTCGACGTTAACGGTCCAGGAGCTGGAGTGCGAACGCCATTTCGCATCGACCCACACGCGGACATCTGATGGCCGATACCAGGTTCGGCTCCCCTTCCGACGTTCGGGCCCCATCACGTCAGGGTCGCGGACGGCCTCCTGGTATTCACTCAGGAGAACGGAACAGCGCTGCAAAAGGGACGAGCAATTTAAAACATTGTACTCGAACTTCATGCAAGAGTATATCGAGCTGGGACACATGTCGCTGGTGAATGAAGCGGCGAAGGAACAGACCGTGCATTACCTGCCGCACCATGGCGTCCTAAAACCCAGCAGCACAACAACGAAGCTCCGGGTCGTATTCAACGGATCCTGGGCCGAAGGACGCCAGCAGTCCTTGAACGATTGCCTTCATGTTGGACCAAACCTGCTGCCCCTCCTAGCCGACGTCCTACTGCGATGGCGTACGCATCAATTCGTGGTGACAGCTGACGTAACGAAGATGTACAGGCAGATCCTGGTCCATCCAGCGGACCGAGACTTCCAGCGGATCCTGTGGAGAGATGACGACTCACAACAGGTGAGGGATTACTGTCTCAACACTGTCACTTACGGGTTGTCGTGTGCCCCTTACCTAGCTGTCAGGACGCTGCGGCAACTGGCCGAGGATGAAGGCAGTCGGTTCCCCATGGGCGCTCGGGCAATCCAGGACGACACGTACATGGATGATGTTCTGACCGGGGCCGACACCATACAAGCACTGAAGGAAACGGCGTGCCAACTCCAGCAGCTGTGCATGGCGGGCGGTTTCCCCCTGCAGAAGTGGGCGTCCAACGTTGTCGAACTACATGACGTCACGCAGCAGTCGATCCAGGCCTCGTCGGTCCAGCCCGCACCACACCACGACACACAAGGGCCACCGAAGACATGGACCGACGCATCACATACGGCACTCGGCCTCCAGTGGTCCCCTGCAGATGACACGTTCCGGTTCCTCATCCCGGATGCCGGCACGCAGCCAACAACCAAGAGGGGCCTGGTCTCCAAGGCGGCGCAGCTGTTCGACCCGCTGGGATGGCTCACCCCGGTCACAGTGCGAGCCAAAATCTGTATCCAGTCTACGTGGCAACTGGGGCTCGGCTGGGACGAACCACTTCCACCCACCTTGGCCAGCGACTGGAATACCTTCTGCTCCGAGTTGCAGCAGCTCGAGCAAGTGAAGGTGAGCCGCCCCTTGTTCCAGAGCGCCACCCAGATCGCGAGAGAGTTCCATGGGTTCGCCGACGCCTCGGAACGAGCATATGGAGCCGTCCTGTATTTGAGAGCGAAAACAGCGGGCAACCAGTGGACACTAAGACTCATCGCAGCCAAGAGTAAAGTGGCCCCACTGCAGCAGGTATCACTCCCGAGGCTAGAACTCTGTGCAGCGCACCTACTCGCCCGACTGACGCAGCACATCACCTCTACGCTGCACATGGAAGACACACCCGTTCACTTATGGTCGGATTCCACTGTAACACTGGGATGGATCCAGGGTCATCCATCCAGGTGGGGGACGTACGTGGCGAATAGAGTGGCCGACATCCAAAGGAAGGTGCCCGACGCCCACTGGCACCATGTGACTAGCGCTGATAATCCAGCTGACTGCGCATCACGAGGGATCTCCCCCACACAACTTCTCAGCTGGTCACTATGGTGGGGGGGGGCCAGAGTTCCTGCAGCAGGACGTCGAACTGGTCATTCCAGGGCCTGTCGATCAGGAGCAACTGCCAGAGCAGAGGGGGGTCGTCGTCGCTGTCGTCACCGAGAACAGGAAGGACGCCGAGGACAATGCCATCCTGCAACGCTTCTCCTCTTACACAAGGCTGCTTCGTGTCACGGCTTGGTGTCGACGATGGCTCAGGAAGGGGCGAGGCCGATTGACAAGGTCGTCATCCAAGGGCGACCCGCTCCCGGTCCTGACAGCCGCCGAGATCGCCGAAGCAGAGAGGACCTGGATTCGACTCGTGCAGGAGAAGGCCTACTCCGAAGAGTTGAAGCTGCTGGTACTGAACAAGGGCATCTCAGCTCGGAGCAGCCTCTCGGCGTTAAACCCAATCCTGGACAGAACCAAACTGTTGAGAGTCGGAGGCCGGTTGGGAAGGGCAAGGTTAAATCCAGACGAGGCTCACCCCCTTATCCTGCCGCCGCGATCCCATCTCACAGAATTACTGATCACCTACACGCACCAGAACACCATGCACGGTGGAGTCCAATTAACCCTTGGGACGATCCGACAGCGATTCTGGATCCCCACGGGACGGTCGATCGTTAAAGGGGTGATCCACAGATGCGTGACATGCTTGCGATGGCGGGCGGAACCAGCTGGTCAGCAGATGGGAGAGTTACCAGGATACCGAGTCAACCCAGATCGACCCTTCCACAGCACTGGGGTTGACTACGCAGGACCCATCTGGCTGCGCACCACTGCAGGACGGGGCCACAAGGCGTACAAGGGCTTCTTCGTGGTGTTCGTCTGCATGGTGACCAAGGCCGTGCACTTGGAGGTTGCGTCGGACTACAGTGCTGAGGCATTCCTAGCAGCCCTCCGTCGATTTGTGTCACGGCGAGGCCTCTGTGCTCATCTGTACAGTGATTGCGGCACCAATTTCAAGGGAGCCGACAGCGAGCTGCGCCGCCTCTTCAGCGCCAAGAGCAAGGAGAACCACTGCATCCGGGAGAAGATAAGTGACCTAAGGATAGAATGGCACTTTAATCCACCATCCGCACCACATTTTGGCGGCCTGTGGGAAGCAGCAGTCAAGTCGACCAAGCATCACCTGCGGAGAGTCATCGGGGAGGCCAGGCTGACTTTCGAGGAGTTGACAACCTTGTTGACGCAAGTTGAAGCCTGCCTCAATTCCAGGCCGCTCGCTGCGCTCTCCGACGACCCAACAGATTTGACTGCACTAACCCCAGGCCATTTTCTTATAGGTTCCGCGTTGCAGGCCATCCCAGAACCCTCGCTGCACGACGAGGCAACCAACCGCCTTACTCGATGGCAGCTACTATCACAAATGAGGGATCAGTTCTGGTCAAGGTGGAAACGAGAGTATCTCCAGGGGCTCACCTCACGCTCGAAGTGGCATAAAGTGCAGGATGACGTCACACCAGGCTGCCTCTGCATTATCATCGATGAGCAGACTCCTCCAGCACGGTGGCCCCTCGCACGAGTCACGAAAGTTCACCCCGGACCAGACGGAAGAGTACGAGTCGCCACGGTGGTCACTGCGTCGTCGGAATTCGTGAGGCCGGTCCACAAACTCGTCCTCTTGCCGATAAACGGGAACGATCGATGAACGCGTCGATTCGGGGGCCCTCGTCGGTACAACTACGCAGTACGCGACCATTCATCCAACGCAGGCGCGACTCAATGAAAGAAGCCCGACGTGACGTCACGCGCGTCTTCACAACATGGCCGCCGCGTCCCGTGCTTACCCAGTTAATCTCCAGTAAATTAATCGTCCGCACTTCTCGCCCTCACGATCGAACCGCTAACACATTCACTCGGTGCATCTCCGACGCGCTCACGATCTCGATGGTCACTTGGGCCACTGCCACTCGCACAACAACACTCGCGAAAATTTCGACCAGTCGAGGCGGGCGGAATGTTTGAGAATGGCGCGTCCAGCCGCCATGTCTGTCGCGCGACGCTTCGCGGTCCCGCCAAAAGCCACCGCGATCCCGCCAAGCGCGCGACGCGATCACGCCGGGTGATCGGCCAATCAGCGGCGCAGCGGAAGTGCGTCGGCGCAATATCGACCACCCAATTGGTCCAGGCCCGTCCTCGATCCGTCTGGAATGTTCACGAAACGCTCTAACGGAAGCGTGACGGCGACGAATATTCGAGAAGGATCGAGGGGATAAAAGAGGGAGAGAACGTGACGTCCCCGTTAGGTTTTCACGCCATAAATCAGCTGTTCACGTGCGCCCAGTTTAAAAGCAAGTTCTCGATTTTATTTAACGCTTATGTACATACATTCCGTATATTCTGTGATAGACAATTCTGTACAATACAGTATATTTATTAAAAGTTCAGTGTAAACGCCTTCGCGCTTTCCTGTAATTAAACCATACGAAATACCCGTTACATCCATTCCACGTGCTCACTTATACAGTCCACTCAGCCAACCCTTTCACTCACGCAATTCCATATTGCAACCTGTGGGTCATCCAGACCGCTTCCTTACACTTTAATCCGACGGACTTTTGCGCTACTGTTGGTTTCAGTTCCGAATCCTTCTTAAACACGCGAATTCGATGCGTTTGCTCCGCTAAATAACGAATTTACGCAGACACATCGATCTCGCTTGCAGGAAACCGTTATAACTTTAAACCGACAAACGTCCGCGTACACGTTGGTTTCTTTTCCGAATCGTTCTTAAACACGCAAATTCGATGCGTTTGCTCCGGAAAATAACGATTTGGTGCAGATACATCGATCCCGCTTGCCGGAAAACGTTATAACTTCAAACCGAAGGACTTTTGCGCTACTGTTGGTTTCAGTTCCGAATCCTTCTTAAACACGCAAATTCGATGCGTTTGCTCCGGAAAATAACGAATTGGTGCAGATACATCGATTTCGGTTGCAGGATAACGATGTAACTTTAATCCGACGGACTTTTGCGCTACTGTTGGTTTCAGTTCCGAATCCTTCTTAAACACGCAAATTCGATGCGTTTGCTCCCCAAAATAACGAATTTACGCAGATACATCGATCTCGCTTGCAGGAAACCGTTACAAATTTAAACCGACAAACGTCCGCGTAAACGTTGATTACATTTACGAATCGTTCTTAAACACGCAAATTCGATGCGTTTGCTCCGGAAAATAACGATTTGGTGCAGATACATCGATCCCGCTTGACGGAAAACGTTATAACTTTATACCAACGAACGTTTGCGTACACATTGGTTTCATTTCCGAATCCTTCTTAAACACGCAAATTCGATGCGTTTGCTCCGGAGAATAACGAATTGGTGCAGATACATCGATTTCGGTTGCAGGATAACGATGTAACTTCAATCCGACGGACTTTTGCGCTACTGTTGGTTTCAGTTCCGAATCCTTCTTAAACACGCGAATTCGATGCGTTTGCTCCGGAAAATAACGATTTGGTGCAGATACATCGATCCCGCTTGACGGAAAACGTTATAACTTTATACCAACGAACGTTTGCGTACACATTGGTTTCATTTCCGAATCGTTCTTAAACACGCAAATTCGATGCGTTTGCTCCGCAAAATAACGATTTGGTGCAGATACATCGATCCCGCTTGCCGGAAAACGTTATAACTTTATACCGACGAACGTTTGCGTACACATTGGTTTCATTTCCGAAACCTTCTTAAACACGCAAATTCGATGCGTTTGCTCCGGAAAATAACGAATTGGTGCAGATACATCGATTTCGGTTGCAGGATAACGATGTAACTTTAATCCGACGGACTTTTGCGCTACTGTTGGTTTCAGTTCCGAATCCTTCTTAAACACGCGAATTCGATGCGTTTGCTCCGCTAAATAACGAATTTACGCAGACACATCGATCTCGCTTGCAGGAAACCGTTATAACTTTAAACCGACAAACGTCCGCGTACACGTTGGTTTCTTTTCCGAATCGTTCTTAAACACGCAAATTCGATGCGTTTGCTCCGGAAAATAACGATTTGGTGCAGATACATCGATCCCGCTTGCCGGAAAACGTTATAACTTCAAACCGAAGGACTTTTGCGCTACTGTTGGTTTCAGTTCCGAATCCTTCTTAAACACGCAAATTCGATGCGTTTGCTCCGGAAAATAACGAATTCGTGCAGATACATCGATTTCGGTTGCAGGATAACGATGTAACTTTAATCCGACGGACTTTTGCGCTACTGTTGGTTTCAGTTCCGAATCCTTCTTAAACACGCAAATTCGATGCGTTTGCTCCCCAAAATAACGAATTTACGCAGATACATCGATCTCGCTTGCAGGAAACCGTTACAAATTTAAACCGACAAACGTCCGCGTAAACGTTGATTACATTTACGAATCGTTCTTAAACACGCAAATTCGATGCGTTTGCTCCGGAAAATAACGATTTGGTGCAGATACATCGATCCCGCTTGACGGAAAACGTTATAACTTTATACCAACGAACGTTTGCGTACACATTGGTTTCATTTCCGAATCCTTCTTAAACACGCAAATTCGATGCGTTTGCTCCGGAGAATAACGAATTGGTGCAGATACATCGATTTAGGTTGCAGGAAAACGATATAACTTTAAACCGACGGACTTTTGCGCTACTGTTGGTTTCAGTTCCGAATCCTTCTTAAACACGCAAATTCGATGCGTTTGCTCCGGAAAATAACGAATTGGTGCAGATACATCGATTTCGGTTGCAGGATAACGATGTAACTTCAATCCGACGGACTTTTGCGCTACTGTTGGTTTCAGTTCCGAATCCTTCTTAAACACGCGAATTCGATGCGTTTGCTCCGGAAAATAACGATTTGGTGCAGATACATCGATCCCGCTTGACGGAAAACGTTATAACTTTATACCAACGAACGTTTGCGTACACATTGGTTTCATTTCCGAATCCTTCTTAAACACGCAAATTCGATGCGTTTGCTCCGGAGAATAACGAATTGGTGCAGATACATCGATTTAGGTTGCAGGAAAACGATATAACTTTAAACCGACGGACTTTTGCGCTACTGTTGGTTTCAGTTCCGAATCCTTCTTAAACACGCAAATTCGATGCGTTTGCTCCGGAAAATAACGAATTGGTGCAGATACATCGATTTCGGTTGCAGGATAACGATGTAACTTCAATCCGACGGACTTTTGCGCTACTGTTGGTTTCAGTTCCGAATCCTTCTTAAACACGCGAATTCGATGCGTTTGCTCCGGAAAATAACGAATTGGTGCAGATACATCGATTTCGGTTGCAGGATAACGATGTAACTTTAATCCGACGGACTTTTGCGCTACTGTTGGTTTCAGTTCCGAATCCTTCTTAAACACGCGAATTCGATGCGTTTGCTCCGCTAAATAACGAATTTACGCAGACACATCGATCTCGCTTGCAGGAAACCGTTAGAACTTTAAACCGACAAACTTCCGCGTACGCGTTGGTTTCTTTTCCGAATCCTTCTTAAACACGCAAATTCGATGCGTTTGCTCCGGAGAATAACGAATTGGTGCAGATACATCGATTTAGGTTGCAGGAAAACGATATAACTTTAAACCGACGGACTTTTGCGCTACTGTTGGTTTCAGTTCCGAATCCTTCTTAAACACGCAAATTCGATGCGTTTGCTCCGGAAAATAACGAATTGGTGCAGATACATCGATTTCGGTTGCAGGATAACGATGTAACTTCAATCCGACGGACTTTTGCGCTACTGTTGGTTTCAGTTCCGAATCCTTCTTAAACACGCGAATTCGATGCGTTTGCTCCGGAAAATAACGATTTGGTGCAGATACATCGATCCCGCTTGACGGAAAACGTTATAACTTTATACCAACGAACGTTTGCGTACACATTGGTTTCATTTCCGAATCCTTCTTAAACACGCAAATTCGATGCGTTTGCTCCGGAGAATAACGAATTGGTGCAGATACATCGATTTAGGTTGCAGGAAAACGATATAACTTTAAACCGACGGACTTTTGCGCTACTGTTGGTTTCAGTTCCGAATCCTTCTTAAACACGCAAATTCGATGCGTTTGCTCCGGAAAATAACGAATTGGTGCAGATACATCGATTTCGGTTGCAGGATAACGATGTAACTTCAATCCGACGGACTTTTGCGCTACTGTTGGTTTCAGTTCCGAATCCTTCTTAAACACGCGAATTCGATGCGTTTGCTCCGGAAAATAACGAATTGGTGCAGATACATCGATTTCGGTTGCAGGATAACGATGTAACTTTAATCCGACGGACTTTTGCGCTACTGTTGGTTTCAGTTCCGAATCCTTCTTAAACACGCGAATTCGATGCGTTTGCTCCGCTAAATAACGAATTTACGCAGACACATCGATCTCGCTTGCAGGAAACCGTTAGAACTTTAAACCGACAAACTTCCGCGTACGCGTTGGTTTCTTTTCCGAATCGTTCTTAAACACGCAAATTCGATGCGTTTGCTCCGGAAAATAACGATTTGGTGCAGATACATCGATCCCGCTTGCCGGAAAACGTTATAACTTCAAACCGAAGGACTTTTGCGCTACTGTTGGTTTCAGTTCCGAATCCTTCTTAAACACGCAAATTCGTTGCGTTTGCTCCGGAAAATAACGAATTGGTGCAGATACATCGATTTCGGTTGCAGGATAACGATGTAACTTTAATCCGACGGACTTTTGCGCTACTGTTGGTTTCAGTTCCGAATCCTTCTTAAACACGCAAATTCGATGCGTTTGCTCCCCAAAATAACGAATTTACGCAGATACATCGATCTCGCTTGCAGGAAACCGTTACAAATTTAAACCGACAAACGTCCGCGTAAACGTTGATTACATTTACGAATCGTTCTTAAACACGCAAATTCGATGCGTTTGCTCCGGAAAATAACGATTTGGTGCAGATACATCGATCCCGCTTGACGGAAAACGTTATAACTTTATACCAACGAACGTTTGCGTACACATTGGTTTCATTTCCGAATCCTTCTTAAACACGCAAATTCGATGCGTTTGCTCCGGAGAATAACGAATTGGTGCAGATACATCGATTTAGGTTGCAGGAAAACGATATAACTTTAAACCGACGGACTTTTGCGCTACTGTTGGTTTCAGTTCCGAATCCTTCTTAAACACGCAAATTCGATGCGTTTGCTCCGGAAAATAACGAATTGGTGCAGATACATCGATTTCGGTTGCAGGATAACGATGTAACTTCAATCCGACGGACTTTTGCGCTACTGTTGGTTTCAGTTCCGAATCCTTCTTAAACACGCGAATTCGATGCGTTTGCTCCGGAAAATAACGATTTGGTGCAGATACATCGATCCCGCTTGACGGAAAACGTTATAACTTTATACCAACGAACGTTTGCGTACACATTGGTTTCATTTCCGAATCGTTCTTAAACACGCAAATTCGATGCGTTTGCTCCGCAAAATAACGATTTGGTGCAGATATATCGATCCCGCTTGCCGGAAAACGTTATAACTTTATACCGACGAACGTTTGCGTACACATTGGTTTCATTTCCGAAACCTTCTTAAACACGCAAATTCGATGCGTTTGCTCCGGAAAATAACGAATTGGTGCAGATACATCGATTTCGGTTGCAGGATAACGATGTAACTTTAATCCGACGGACTTTTGCGCTACTGTTGGTTTCAGTTCCGAATCCTTCTTAAACACGCGAATTCGATGCGTTTGCTCCGCTAAATAACGAATTTACGCAGACACATCGATCTCGCTTGCAGGAAACCGTTATAACTTTAAACCGACAAACGTCCGCGTACACGTTGGTTTCTTTTCCGAATCGTTCTTAAACACGCAAATTCGATGCGTTTGCTCCGGAAAATAACGATTTGGTGCAGATACATCGATCCCGCTTGCCGGAAAACGTTATAACTTCAAACCGAAGGACTTTTGCGCTACTGTTGGTTTCAGTTCCGAATCCTTCTTAAACACGCAAATTCGATGCGTTTGCTCCGGAAAATAACGAATTCGTGCAGATACATCGATTTCGGTTGCAGGATAACGATGTAACTTTAATCCGACGGACTTTTGCGCTACTGTTGGTTTCAGTTCCGAATCCTTCTTAAACACGCAAATTCGATGCGTTTGCTCCCCAAAATAACGAATTTACGCAGATACATCGATCTCGCTTGCAGGAAACCGTTACAAATTTAAACCGACAAACGTCCGCGTAAACGTTGATTACATTTACGAATCATTCTTAAACACGCAAATTCGATGCGTTTGCTCCGGAAAATAACGATTTGGTGCAGATACATCGATCCCGCTTGACGGAAAACGTTATAACTTTATACCAACGAACGTTTGCGTACACATTGGTTTCATTTCCGAATCCTTCTTAAACACGCAAATTCGATGCGTTTGCTCCGGAGAATAACGAATTGGTGCAGATACATCGATTTAGGTTGCAGGAAAACGATATAACTTTAAACCGACGGACTTTTGCGCTACTGTTGGTTTCAGTTCCGAATCCTTCTTAAACACGCAAATTCGATGCGTTTGCTCCGGAAAATAACGAATTGGTGCAGATACATCGATTTCGGTTGCAGGATAACGATGTAACTTCAATCCGACGGACTTTTGCGCTACTGTTGGTTTCAGTTCCGAATCCTTCTTAAACACGCGAATTCGATGCGTTTGCTCCGGAAAATAACGATTTGGTGCAGATACATCGATCCCGCTTGACGGAAAACGTTATAACTTTATACCAACGAACGTTTGCGTACACATTGGTTTCATTTCCGAATCCTTCTTAAACACGCAAATTCGATGCGTTTGCTCCGGAGAATAACGAATTGGTGCAGATACATCGATTTAGGTTGCAGGAAAACGATATAACTTTAAACCGACGGACTTTTGCGCTACTGTTGGTTTCAGTTCCGAATCCTTCTTAAACACGCAAATTCGATGCGTTTGCTCCGGAAAATAACGAATTGGTGCAGATACATCGATTTCGGTTGCAGGATAACGATGTAACTTCAATCCGACGGACTTTTGCGCTACTGTTGGTTTCAGTTCCGAATCCTTCTTAAACACGCGAATTCGATGCGTTTGCTCCGGAAAATAACGAATTGGTGCAGATACATCGATTTCGGTTGCAGGATAACGATGTAACTTTAATCCGACGGACTTTTGCGCTACTGTTGGTTTCAGTTCCGAATCCTTCTTAAACACGCGAATTCGATGCGTTTGCTCCGCTAAATAACGAATTTACGCAGACACATCGATCTCGCTTGCAGGAAACCGTTAGAACTTTAAACCGACAAACTTCCGCGTACACGTTGGTTTCTTTTCCGAATCGATCTTAAACACGCAAATTCGATGCGTTTGCTCCGGAAAATAACGATTTGGTGCAGATACATCGATCCCGCTTGCCGGAAAACGTTATAACTTCAAACCGAAGGACTTTTGCGCTACTGTTGGTTTCAGTTCCGAATCCTTCTTAAACACGCAAATTCGTTGCGTTTGCTCCGGAAAATAACGAATTGGTGCAGATACATCGATTTCGGTTGCAGGATAACGATGTAACTTTAATCCGACGGACTTTTGCGCTACTGTTGGTTTCAGTTCCGAATCCTTCTTAAACACGCAAATTCGATGCGTTTGCTCCCCAAAATAACGAATTTACGCAGATACATCGATGTCGCTTGCAGGAAACCGTTACAAATTTAAACCGACAAACGTCCGCGTAAACGTTGATTACATTTACGAATCGTTCTTAAACACGCAAATTCGATGCGTTTGCTCCGGAAAATAACGATTTGGTGCAGATACATCGATCCCGCTTGACGGAAAACGTTATAACTTTATACCAACGAACGTTTGCGTACACATTGGTTTCATTTCCGAATCCTTCTTAAACACGCAAATTCGATGCGTTTGCTCCGGAGAATAACGAATTGGTGCAGATACATCGATTTAGGTTGCAGGAAAACGATATAACTTTAAACCGACGGACTTTTGCGCTACTGTTGGTTTCAGTTCCGAATCCTTCTTAAACACGCAAATTCGATGCGTTTGCTCCGGAAAATAACGAATTGGTGCAGATACATCGATTTCGGTTGCAGGATAACGATGTAACTTCAATCCGACGGACTTTTGCGCTACTGTTGGTTTCAGTTCCGAATCCTTCTTAAACACGCGAATTCGATGCGTTTGCTCCGGAAAATAACGATTTGGTGCAGATACATCGATCCCGCTTGACAGAAAACGTTATAACTTTATACCAACGAACGTTTGCGTACACATTGGTTTCATTTCCGAATCCTTCTTAAACACGCAAATTCGATGCGTTTGCTCCGGAGAATAACGAATTGGTGCAGATACATCGATTTAGGTTGCAGGAAAACGATATAACTTTAAACCGACGGACTTTTGCGCTACTGTTGGTTTCAGTTCCGAATCCTTATTAAACACGCAAATTCGATGCGTTTGCTCCGGAAAATAACGAATTGGTGCAGATACATCGATTTCGGTTGCAGGATAACGATGTAACTTCAATCCGACGGACTTTTGCGCTACTGTTGGTTTCAGTTCCGAATCCTTCTTAAACACGCGAATTCGATGCGTTTGCTCCGGAAAATAACGATTTGGTGCAGATACATCGATCCCGCTTGCCGGAAAACGTTATAACTTTATACCGACGAACGTTTGCGTACACATTGGTTTCATTTCCGAATCCTTCTTAAACACGCAAATTCGATGCGTTTGCTCCGGAGAATAACGAATTGGTGCAGATACATCGATTTCGGTTGCAGGAAAACGATGTAACTTCAATCCGACGGACTTTTGCGCTACTGTTGGTTTCAGTTCCGAATCCTTCTTAAACACGCGAATTCGATGCGTTTGCTCCGGAAAATAACGATTTGGTGCAGATACATCGATCCCGCTTGCCGGAAAACATTATAACGTTATACCGACGAACGTTTGCGTACACATTGGTTTCATTTCCGAATCCTTCTTAAACACGCAAATTCGATGCGTTTGCTCCTAAAAATAACGAATTCGTGCAGATACATCGATTTCGGTTGCAGGAAAATGATATAACTTTAAACCGACGGACTTTTGCGCTACTGTTGGTTTCAGTTCCGAATCCTTCTTAAACACGCGAATTCGATGTGTTTGCTCCGCAAAATAACGAATTTACGCAGATACATCGATCTCGCTTGCAGGAAACCGTTATAACTTTAAACCGACAAACGTCCGCGTACACGTTGGTTTCTTTTCCGAATCGTTCTTAAACACGCAAATTCGATGCGTTTGCTCCGGAAAATAACGATTTGGTGCAGATACATCGATTTCGGTTGCTGAATAACGATGTAACTTCAATCCGACGGACTTTTGCGCTACTGTTGATTTCAGTTCCGAATCCTTCTTAAACACGCGAATTCGATGCCGTTGCTCCGGAAAATAACGATTTGGTGCAGATATATCGATCCCGCTTGCCGGAAAACGTTATAACTTCAAACCGAAGGACTTTTGCGCTACTGTTGGTTTCAGTTCCGAATCCTTCTTAAACACGCAAATTCGATGCGTTTGCTCCGGAAAATAACGAATTGGTGCAGATACATCGATTTCGGTTGCAGGATAACGATGTAACTTTAATCCGACGGACTTTTGCGCTACTGTGGGTTTCAGTTCCGAATCCTTCTTAAACACGCAATTTCGATGCGTTTGCTCCCCAAAATAACGATTTGGTGCAGATACATCGATCCCGCTTGCCGGAAAACGTTATAACTTTATGCCGACGAACGTTTGCGTACACATTGGTTTCATTTCCGAATCCTTCTTAAACACGCAAATTCGATGCGTTTGCTCCGGAGAATAACGAATTGGTGCAGATACATCGATTTAGGTTGCAGGAAAACGATATAACTTTAAACCGACGGACTTTTGCGCTACTGTTGGTTTCAGTTCCGAATCCTTCTTAAACACGCAAATTCGATGCGTTTGCTCCGGAAAATAACGAATTGGTGCAGATACATCGATTTCGGTTGCAGGATAACGATGTAACTTCAATCCGACGGACTTTTGCGCTACTGTTGGTTTCAGTTCCGAATCCTTCTTAAACACGCGAATTCGATGCGTTTGCTCCGGAAAATAACGAATTGGTGCAGATACATCGATCCCGCTTGCCGGAAAACGATGTAACTTTAATCCGACGGACTTTTGCGCTACTGTGGGTTTCAGTTCCGAATCCTTCTTAAACACGCAATTTCGATGCGTTTGCTCCCCAAAATAACGATTTGGTGCAGATACATCGATCCCGCTTGCCGGAAAACGTTATAACTTTATGCCGACGAACGTTTGCGTACACATTGGTTTCATTTCCGAATCCTTCTTAAACACGCAAATTCGATGCGTTTGCTCCGGAGAATAACGAATTGGTGCAGATACATCGATTTAGGTTGCAGGAAAACGATATAACTTTAAACCGACGGACTTTTGCGCTACTGTTGGTTTCAGTTCCGAATCCTTCTTAAACACGCAAATTCGATGCGTTTGCTCCGGAAAATAACGAATTGGTGCAGATACATCGATTTCGGTTGCAGGATAACGATGTAACTTCAATCCGACGGACTTTTGCGCTACTGTTGGTTTCAGTTCCGAATCCTTCTTAAACACGCGAATTCGATGCGTTTGCTCCGGAAAATAACGATTTGGTGCAGATACATCGATCCCGCTTGCCGGAAAACGTTATAACTTTATACCGACGAACGTTTGCGTACACATTGGTTTCATTTCCGAATCCTTCTTAAACACGCAAATTCGATGCGTTTGCTCCGGAAAATAACGAATTGGTGCATATACATCGATTTCGGTTGCAGGATAACGATGTAACTTCAATCCGACGGACTTTTGCGCTACTGTTGATTTCAGTTCCGAATCCTTCTTAAACACGCGAATTCGATGCGTTTGCTCCGCTAAATAACGAATTTACGCAGACACATCGATCCCGCTTGCCGGAAAACGTTATAACTTTAAACCGACAAACGTCCGCGTACACGTTGGTTTCATTTCCGAATCGTTCTTAAACACGCAAATTCGATGCGTTTGGTCCGGAAAATAACGATTTGGTGCAGATACATCGATCCCGCTTGCCGGAAAACATTATAACGTTATACCGACGAACGTTTGCGTACACATTGGTTTCATTTCCGAATCCTTCTTAAACACGCAAATTCGATGCGTTTGCTCCGGAGAATAACGAATTGGTGCAGATACATCGATTTAGGTTGCAGGAAAATGATATAACTTTAAACCGACGGACTTTTGCGCTACTGTTGGTTTCAGTTCCGAATCCTTCTTAAACACGCGAATTCGATGTGTTTGCTCCGCAAAATAACGAATTTACGCAGATACATCGATCTCGCTTGCAGGAAACCGTTATAACTTTAAACCGACAAACGTCCGCGTACACGTTGGTTTCTTTTCCGAATCGTTCTTAAACACGCAAATTCGATGCGTATGCTCCGGAAAATAACGATTTGGTGCAGATACATCGATTTCGGTTGCAGATTAACGATGTAACTTCAATCCGACGGACTTTTGCGCTACTGTTGATTTCAGTTCCGAATCCTTCTTAAACACGCAAATTCGATGCGTTTGCTCCGGAAAATAACGAATTGGTGCAGATACATCGATTTCGGTTGCAGGATAACGATGTAACTTTAATCCGACGGACTTTTGCGCTACTGTTGGTTACAGTTCCGAATCCTTCTTAAACACGCAAATTCGATGCGTTTGCTCCGGAAAATAACGAATTGGTGCAGATACATCGATTTCGGTTGCAGGATAACGATGTAACTTTAATCCGACGGACTTTTGCGCTACTGTTGGTTTCCGTTCCGAATCCTTCTTAAACACGCGAATTCGATGCGTTTGCTCCGCTAAATAACGAATTTACGCAGACACATCGATCTCGCTTGCAGGAAACCGTTATAACTTTAAACCGACAAACGTCCGCGTACACGTTGGTTTCTTTTCCGAATCGTTCTTAAACACGCAAATTCGATGCGTTTACTCCGGAAAATAACGATTTGGTGCAGATACATCGATCCCGCTTGCCGGAAAACGTTATAACTTCAAACCGAAGGACTTTTGCGCTACTGTTGGTTTCAGTTCCGAATCCTTCTTAAACACGCAAATTCGATGCGTTTGCTCCGGAAAATAACGAATTGGTGCAGATACATCGATTTCGGTTGCAGGATAACGATGTAACTTTAATCCGACGGACTTTTGCGCTACTGTTGGTTTCAGTTCCGAATCCTTCTTAAACACGCAAATTCGATGCGTTTGCTCCGGAAAATAACGAATTGGTGCAGATACATCGATTTCGGTTGCAGGATAACGATGTAACTTTAATCCGACGGACTTTTGCGCTACTGTGGGTTTCAGTTCCGAATCCTTCTTAAACACGCAATTTCGATGCGTTTGCTCCCCAAAATAACGATTTGGTGCAGATACATCGATCCCGCTTGCCGGAAAA
The DNA here is from genome assembly GCA_963971365.1 of Lasioglossum villosulum. Taxonomy (NCBI): domain Eukaryota; kingdom Metazoa; phylum Arthropoda; class Insecta; order Hymenoptera; family Halictidae; genus Lasioglossum; species Lasioglossum villosulum. Next base: position 32,320,164 of record OZ020495.1, read on the forward strand.
CGTTATAACTTTATACCGACGAACGTTTGCGTACACATTGGTTTCATTTCCGAATCCTTCTTAAACACGCAAATTCGATGCGTTTGCTCCGGAAAATAACGAATTGGTGCAGATACATCGATTTCGGTTGCAGGATAACGATGTAACTTTAATCCGACGGACTTTTGCGCTACTGTTGGTTTCAGTTCCGAATCCTTCTTAAACACGCGAATTCGATGCGTTTGCTCCGCTAAATAACGAATTTACGCAGACACATCGATCTCGCTTGCAGGAAACCGTTATAACTTTAAACCGACAAACGTCCGCGTACACGTTGGTTTCTTTTCCGAATCGTTCTTAAACACGCAAATTCGATGCGTTTACTCCGGAAAATAACGATTTGGTGCAGATACATCGATCCCGCTTGCCGGAAAACGTTATAACTTCAAACCGAAGGACTTTTGCGCTACTGTTGGTTTCAGTTCCGAATCCTTCTTAAACACGCAAATTCGATGCGTTTGCTCCGGAAAATAACGAATTGGTGCAGATACATCGATTTCGGTTGCAGGATAACGATGTAACTTTAATCCGACGGACTTTTGCGCTACTGTTGGTTTCAGTTCCGAATTCTTCTTAAACACGCAAATTCGATGCGTTTGCTCCGGAAAATAACGAATTGGTGCAGATACATCGATTTCGGTTGCAGGATAACGATGTAACTTTAATCCGACGGACTTTTGCGCTACTGTTGGTTTCAGTTCCGAATCCTTCTTAAACACGCAAATTCGATGCGTTTGTTCCCCAAAGTAACGAATTTACGCAGATACATCGATCTCGCTTGCAGGAAACCGTTATAACTTTAAACCGACGGACGTTTGCGCCACTGTTGGTTTCAGTTCCGAATCCTTCTCAAACACGCGAATTCGATGCGTTTGCTCCGCAAAACAACGAATTTACGAAGATACATCGATCTCGCTTGCAGGAAAACGATATAACTTTAAACCGACGGACTTTTGCGCTACTGTTGGTTTCAGTTCCGAATCCTTCTTAAACACGCAAATTCGATGCGTTTGCTCCCCAAACTAACGAATTTACGCAGATACATCGATCTCGCTTGCAGGAAACCGTTATAACTTTAAACCGACGGACGTTTGCGCCACTGTTGGTTTCAGTTCCGAATCCTTCTCAAACACGCGAATTCGATGCGTTTGCTCCGCAAAACAACGAATTTACGCAGATACATCGATCTCGCTTGCAGGAAAACGATATAACTTTAATCCGACGGACTTTTGCGCTACTGTTGGTTTCAGTTCCGAATCCTTCTTAAACACGCAAATTCGATGCGTTTGCTCCGGAAAATAACGAATTGGTGCAGATACATCGATTTCGGTTGCAGGATAACGATGTAACTTTAATCCGACGGACTTTTGCGCTACTGTTGGTTTCAGTTCCGAATCCTTCTAAACACGCGAATTCGATGCGTTTGCTCCGCTAAATAACGAATTTACGCAGACACATCGATCTCGCTTGCAGGAAACCGTTATAACTTTAACCCGACAAACGTCCGCGTACACGTTGGTTTCTTTTCCGAATCGTTCTTAAACACGCAAATTCGATGCGTTTGCTCCGGAAAATAACGATTTGGTGCAGATACATCGATCCCGCTTGCCGGAAAACGTTATAACTTCAAACCGAAGGACTTTTGCGCTACTGTTGGTTTCAGTTCCGAATCCTTCTTAAACACGCAAATTCGATGCGTTTGCTCCGGAAAATAACGAATTGGTGCAGATACATCGATTTCGGTTGCAGGATAACGATGTAACTTTAATCCGACGGACTTTTGCGCTACTGTTGGTTTCAGTTCCGAATCCTTCTTAAACACGCAAATTCGATGCGTTTGCTCCCCAAAATAACGAATTTACGCAGATACATCGATCTCGCTTGCAGGAAACCGTTATAACTTTAAACCGACGGACGTTTGCGCCACTGTTGGTTTCAGTTCCGAATCCTTCTCAAACACGCGAATTCGATGCGTTTGCTCCGCAAAACAACGAATTTACGCAGATACATCGATCTCGCTTGCAGAAAAACGATATAACTTTAAACCGACGGACGCTTGCGCTACTGTTGGTTTCAGTTCCGAATCCTTCTTATACACGCAAATTCGATGTGTTGGTGCGCAAAATAACGAATTTTAACAAATACATCGATCTCGCTTGCAGGAAGGCGATATAACTTTTAACCGACCGACGTTTATGCAACTGTTGTATTCAGTTCCGAATCTTGCTTTAACACACGAGTTAGATGCGTTTGCTGCCCAAAATAACGAATGTACGCAGAAACATCGATTTCGCTTGCAGGAAACCGTTATAACGTTAAACCGACAAACGTCCGCGTACACGTTGGTTTGATTTCCGAATCGTTCTTAAACACGCAAATTCGATGCGTTTGCTCCGGAAAATAACGATTTGGTGCAGACACATCGATCCAGCTTGCCGGAAAACGTTATAACTTTATACCGACGAACGTTTGCGTACACATTGGTTTCATTTCCGAATCCTTCTTAAAAACGCAAATTCGATGCGTTTGCTCCTAAAAATAACGAATTCGTGCAGATACATCGATTTCGATTGCAGGAAAACGTTATAACTTTAAACCGACAAACGTCCGCGTACACGTCGGATTCATTTCCGAATCCCTCTCAAACACGCAATTTCGATGCGTTTGCACCGCAAAATAACGAATTAGTGCAGATACATCGATTTCGGTTGCATGAAAACGATATAACTTTATACCGACGAACGTTTGCGTACACGTTGGTTTCATTTCCGAATCCTTCTTAAACACGCGAATTCGATGCGTTTGCTCCGCAAAATAACGAATTTACGCAGATACATCGATCCCGCTTGCAGGAAACCGTTATAACTTTAAACCGACAAACGTCCGCGTACACGTTGGTTTCATTTCCGAATCGTTCTTAAACACGCAAATTCGATGCGTTTGCTCCGGAAAATAACGATTTGGTGCAGATACATCGATCCCGCTTGCCGGAAAACGTTATAACTTTATACCGACGAACGTTTGCGTACACATTGGTTTAATTTCCGAATCCTTCTTAAACTCGCAAATTCGATGCGTTTGCTCCGGAAAATAACGAATTGGTGCAGATACATCGATTTCGGTTGCAGGATAACGATGTAACTTTAATCCGACGGACTTTTGCGCTACTGTTGGTTCAGTTCCGAATCCTTCTTAAACACGCGAATTCGATGCGTTTGCTCCGCTAAATAACGAATTTACGCAGACACATCGATCTCGCTTGCAGGAAACCGTTATAACTTCAAACCGAAGGACTTTTGCGCTACTGTTGGTTTCAGTTCCGAATCCTTCTTAAACACGCAAATTCGATGCGTTTGCTCCGGAAAATAACGAATTGGGTGCAGATACATCGATTTCGGTTGCAGGATAACGATGTAACTTTAATCGACGGACTTTTTGCGCTACTGTTGGTTTCAGTTCCGAATCCTTCTTAAACACGCAAATTCGATGCGTTTGCTCCGGAAAATAACGAATTGGTGCAGATACATCGATTTCGGTTGCAGGATAACGATGTAACTTTAATCCGACGGACTTTTGCGCTAGTGTTGGTTTCAGTTCCGAATCCTTCTTAAACACGCAAATTCGATGCGTTTGTTCCCCAAAATAACGAATTTACGCAGATACATCGATCTCGCTTAGAGGAAAACGATATAACTTAAACCGACGGACGCTTGCGCTACTGTTGGTTTCAGTTCTGAATCCTTCTTATACACGCAAATTCGATGTGTTGGGGCGCAAAATAACGAATTTTAGCAAATACATCGATCTCGCTTGCAGGAAGGCGATATAACTTTTAACCGACCGACGTTTATGCAACTGTTGCATTCAGTTCCGAATCTTGCTTTAACACACGAGTTAGATGCGTTTGCTGCCCAAAATAACGAATGTACGCAGAAACATCGATTTCGCTTGCAGGAAACCGTTATAACTTTAAACCGACGGACGTTTGCGCCACTGTTGGTTTCAGTTCCGAATCCTTCTCAAACACGCGAATTCGATGCGTTTGCTGCGCAAAATAACGAATGTACGCAGAAACATCGATTTCGCTTGCTGGAAACCGTTATAACTTTAACCCGACGGACGTTTGCGCCACTGTTGGTTTCAGTTCCGAATCCTTCTTAAACACGCGAATTCGATGCGTTTGCTCCGGAAAATAACGATTTGGTGCAGATACATCGATCCCGCTTGCCGGAAAACGTTATAACTTTATACCGACGAACGTTTGCGTACACATTGGTTTCATTTCCGAATCCTTCTTAAACACGCAAATTCGATGCGTTTGCTCCGGAAAATAACGAATTGGTGCATATACATCGATTTCGGTTGCAGGATAACGATGTAACTTCAATCCGACGGACTTTTGCGCTACTGTTGATTTCAGTTCCGAATCCTTCTTAAACACGCGAATTCGATGCGTTTGCTCCGCTAAATAACGAATTTACGCAGACACATCGATCCCGCTTGCCGGAAAACATTATAACGTTATACCGACGAACGTTTGCGTACACATTGGTTTCATTTCCGAATCCTTCGTAAACACGCAAATTCGATACGTTTGCTCCGGAGAATAACGAATTGGTGCAGATACATCGATTTAGGTTGCAGGAAAATGATATAACTTTAAACCGACGGACTTTTGCGCTACTGTTGGTTTCAGTTCCGAATCCTTCTTAAACACGCGAATTCGATGTGTTTGCTCCGCAAAATAACGAATTTACGCAGATACATCGATCTCGCTTGCAGGAAACCGTTATAACTTTAAACCGACAAACGTCCGCGTACACGTTGGTTTCTTTTCCGAATCGTTCTTAAACACGCAAATTCGATGCGTTTGCTCCGGAAAATAACGATTTGGTGCAGATACATCGATTTCGGTTGCAGGATAACGATGTAACTTTAATCCGACGGACTTTTGCGCTACTGTGGGTTTCAGTTCCGAATCCTTCTTAAACACGCAATTTCGATGCGTTTGCTCCCCAAAATAACGATTTGGTGCAGATACATCGATCCCGCTTGCCGGAAAACGTTATAACTTTATACCGACGAACGTTTGCGTACACATTGGTTTCATTTCCGAATCCTTCTTAAACACGCAAATTCGATGCGTTTGCTCCGGAAAATAACGAATTGGTGCAGATACATCGATTTCGGTTGCAGGATAACGATGTAACTTTAATCCGACGGACTTTTGCGTTACTGTTGGTTTCAGTTCCGAATCCTTCTTAAACACGCGAATTCGATGCGTTTGCTCCGCTAAATAACGAATTTACGCAGACACATCGATCTCGCTTGCAGGAAACCGTTATAACTTTAAACCGACAAACGTCCGCGTACACGTTGGTTTCTTTTCCGAATCGTTCTTAAACACGCAAATTCGATGCGTTTACTCCGGAAAATAACGATTTGGTGCAGATACATCGATCCCGCTTGCCGGAAAACGTTATAACTTCAAACCGAAGGACTTTTGCGCTACTGTTGGTTTCAGTTCCGAATCCTTCTTAAACACGCAAATTCGATGCGTTTGCTCCGGAAAATAACGAATTGGTGCAGATACATCGATTTCGGTTGCAGGATAACGATGTAACTTTAATCCGACGGACTTTTGCGCTACTGTTGGTTTCAGTTCCGAATCCTTCTTAAACACGCAAATTCGATGCGTTTGCTCCCCAAAATAACGAATTTACGCAGATACATCGATCTCGCTTGCAGGAAACCGTTATAACTTTAAACCGACGAACGTTTGCGCCACTGTTGGTTTCAGTTCCGAATCCTTCTCAAACACGCGAATTCGATGCGTTTGCTCCGCAAAACAACGAATTTACGCAGATACATCGATCTCGCTTGCAGGAAAACGATATAACTTTAAACCGACGGACGCTTGCGCTACTGTTGGTTTCATTTCCGAATCCTTCTTATACACGCAAATTCGATGTGTTGGTTCGCGAAATAACGAATTTTAGCAAATACATCGATCTCGCTTGCAGGAAGGCGATATAACTTTTAACCGACCGACGTTTATGCAACTGTTGTATTCAGTTCCGAATCTTGCTTTAACACACGAGTTAGATGCGTTTGCTGCGCAAAATAACGAATGTACGCAGAAACATCGATTTCGCTTGCAGGAAACCGTTATAACTTTAAACCGACAAACGTCCGCGTACACGTTGGTTTCATTTCCGAATCGTTCTTAAACACGCAAATTCGATGCGTTTGCTCCGGAAAATAACGATTTGGTGCAGATACATCGATCCCGCTTGCCGGAAAACGTTATAACTTTATACCGACGAACGTTTGCGTACACATTGGTTTCATTTCCGAATCCTTCTTAAACACGCAAATTCGATGCGTTTGCTCCGGAAAATAACGAATTGGTGCAGATACATCGATTTCGGTTGCAGGATAACGATGTAACTTTAATCCGACGGACTTTTGCGCTACTGTTGGTTTCAGTTCCGAATCCTTCTTAAACACGCGAATTCGATGCGATTGCTCCGCTAAATAACGAATTTACTCAGACACATCGATCTCGCTTGCAGGAAACCGTTATAACTTTAAACCGACAAACGTCCGCGTACACGTTGGTTTCTTTTCCGAATCGTTCTTAAACACGCAAATTCGATGCGTTTGCTCCGGAAAATAACGATTTGGTGCAGATACATCGATCCCGCTTGCCGGAAAACGTTATAACTTCAAACCGAAGGACTTTTGCGCTACTGTTGGTTTCAGTTCCGAATCCTTCTTAAACACGCAAATTCGATGCGTTTGCTCCGGAAAATAACGAATTGGTGCAGATACATCGATTTCGGTTGCAGGATAACGATGTAACTTTAATCCGACGGACTTTTGCGCTACTGTTGGTTTCAGTTCCGAATCCTTCTTAAACACGCAAATTCGATGCGTTTGCTCCCCAAAATAACGAATTTACGCAGATACATCGATCTCGCTTGCAGGAAACCGTTATAACTTTAAACCGACGGACGTTTGCGCCACTGTTGGTTTCAGTTCCGAATCCTTCTCAAACACGCGAATTCGATGCGTTTGCTCCGCAAAACAACGAATTTACGCAGATACATCGATCTCGCTTGCAGAAAAACGATATAACTTTAAACCGACGGACGCTTGCGCTACTGTTGGTTTCAGTTCCGAATCCTTCTTATACACGCAAATTCGATGTGTTGGTGCGCAAAATAACGAATTTTAGCAAATACATCGATCTCGCTTGCAGGAAGGCGATATAACTTTTAACCGACCGACGTTTATGCAACTGTTGTATTCAGTTCCGAATCTTGCTTTAACACACGAGTTAGATGCGTTTGCTGCCCAAAATAACGAATGTACGCAGAAACATCGATTTCGCTTGCAGGAAACCGTTATAACTTTAAACCGACGGACGTTTGCGCCACTGTTGGTTTCAGTTCCGAATCCTTCTCAAACACGCGAATTCGATGCGTTTGCTGCGCAAAATAACGAATGTACGCAGAAACATCGATTTCGCTTGCTGGAAACCGTTATAACTTTAACCCGACGGACGTTTGCGCCACTGTTGGTTTCAGTTCCGAATCCTTCTTAAACACGCGAATTCGATGCGTTTGCTCCGGAAAATAACGATTTGGTGCAGATACATCGATCCCGCTTGCCGGAAAACGTTATAACTTTATACCGACGAACGTTTGCGTACACATTGGTTTCATTTCCGAATCCTTCTTAAACACGCAAATTCGATGCGTTTGCTCCGGAAAATAACGAATTGGTGCATATACATCGATTTCGGTTGCAGGATAACGATGTAACTTCAATCCGACGGACTTTTGCGCTACTGTTGATTTCAGTTCCGAATCCTTCTTAAACACGCGAATTCGATGCGTTTGCTCCGCTAAATAACGAATTTACGCAGACACATCGATCCCGCTTGCCGGAAAACATTATAACGTTATACCGACGAACGTTTGCGTACACATTGGTTTCATTTCCGAATCCTTCGTAAACACGCAAATTCGATACGTTTGCTCCGGAGAATAACGAATTGGTGCAGATACATCGATTTAGGTTGCAGGAAAATGATATAACTTTAAACCGACGGACTTTTGCGCTACTGTTGGTTTCAGTTCCGAATCCTTCTTAAACACGCGAATTCGATGTGTTTGCTCCGCAAAATAACGAATTTACGCAGATACATCGATCTCGCTTGCAGGAAACCGTTATAACTTTAAACCGACAAACGTCCGCGTACACGTTGGTTTCTTTTCCGAATCGTTCTTAAACACGCAAATTCGATGCGTTTGCTCCGGAAAATAACGATTTGGTGCAGATACATCGATTTCGGTTGCAGGATAACGATGTAACTTTAATCCGACGGACTTTTGCGCTACTGTGGGTTTCAGTTCCGAATCCTTCTTAAACACGCAATTTCGATGCGTTTGCTCCCCAAAATAACGATTTGGTGCAGATACATCGATCCCGCTTGCCGGAAAACGTTATAACTTTATACCGACGAACGTTTGCGTACACATTGGTTTCATTTCCGAATCCTTCTTAAACACGCAAATTCGATGCGTTTGCTCCGGAAAATAACGAATTGGTGCAGATACATCGATTTCGGTTGCAGGATAACGATGTAACTTTAATCCGACGGACTTTTGCGTTACTGTTGGTTTCAGTTCCGAATCCTTCTTAAACACGCGAATTCGATGCGTTTGCTCCGCTAAATAACGAATTTACGCAGACACATCGATCTCGCTTGCAGGAAACCGTTATAACTTTAAACCGACAAACGTCCGCGTACACGTTGGTTTCTTTTCCGAATCGTTCTTAAACACGCAAATTCGATGCGTTTACTCCGGAAAATAACGATTTGGTGCAGATACATCGATCCCGCTTGCCGGAAAACGTTATAACTTCAAACCGAAGGACTTTTGCGCTACTGTTGGTTTCAGTTCCGAATCCTTCTTAAACACGCAAATTCGATGCGTTTGCTCCGGAAAATAACGAATTGGTGCAGATACATCGATTTCGGTTGCAGGATAACGATGTAACTTTAATCCGACGGACTTTTGCGCTACTGTTGGTTTCAGTTCCGAATCCTTCTTAAACACGCAAATTCGATGCGTTTGCTCCCCAAAATAACGAATTTACGCAGATACATCGATCTCGCTTGCAGGAAACCGTTATAACTTTAAACCGACGAACGTTTGCGCCACTGTTGGTTTCAGTTCCGAATCCTTCTCAAACACGCGAATTCGATGCGTTTGCTCCGCAAAACAACGAATTTACGCAGATACATCGATCTCGCTTGCAGGAAAACGATATAACTTTAAACCGACGGACGCTTGCGCTACTGTTGGTTTCATTTCCGAATCCTTCTTATACACGCAAATTCGATGTGTTGGTTCGCGAAATAACGAATTTTAGCAAATACATCGATCTCGCTTGCAGGAAGGCGATATAACTTTTAACCGACCGACGTTTATGCAACTGTTGTATTCAGTTCCGAATCTTGCTTTAACACACGAGTTAGATGCGTTTGCTGCGCAAAATAACGAATGTACGCAGAAACATCGATTTCGCTTGCAGGAAACCGTTATAACTTTAAACCGACAAACGTCCGCGTACACGTTGGTTTCATTTCCGAATCGTTCTTAAACACGCAAATTCGATGCGTTTGCTCCGGAAAATAACGATTTGGTGCAGATACATCGATCCCGCTTGCCGGAAAACGTTATAACTTTATACCGACGAACGTTTGCGTACACATTGGTTTCATTTCCGAATCCTTCTTAAACACGCAAATTCGATGCGTTTGCTCCGGAAAATAACGAATTGGTGCAGATACATCGATTTCGGTTGCAGGATAACGATGTAACTTTAATCCGACGGACTTTTGCGCTACTGTTGGTTTCAGTTCCGAATCCTTCTTAAACACGCGAATTCGATGCGATTGCTCCGCTAAATAACGAATTTACTCAGACACATCGATCTCGCTTGCAGGAAACCGTTATAACTTTAAACCGACAAACGTCCGCGTACACGTTGGTTTCTTTTCCGAATCGTTCTTAAACACGCAAATTCGATGCGTTTGCTCCGGAAAATAACGATTTGGTGCAGATACATCGATCCCGCTTGCCGGAAAACGTTATAACTTCAAACCGAAGGACTTTTGCGCTACTGTTGGTTTCAGTTCCGAATCCTTCTTAAACACGCAAATTCGATGCGTTTGCTCCGGAAAATAACGAATTGGTGCAGATACATCGATTTCGGTTGCAGGATAACGATGTAACTTTAATCCGACGGACTTTTGCGCTACTGTTGGTTTCAGTTCCGAATCCTTCTTAAACACGCAAATTCGATGCGTTTGCTCCCCAAAATAACGAATTTACGCAGATACATCGATCTCGCTTGCAGGAAACCGTTATAACTTTAAACCGACGGACGTTTGCGCCACTGTTGGTTTCAGTTCCGAATCCTTCTCAAACACGCGAATTCGATGCGTTTGCTCCGCAAAACAACGAATTTACGCAGATACATCGATCTCGCTTGCAGAAAAACGATATAACTTTAAACCGACGGACGCTTGCGCTACTGTTGGTTTCAGTTCCGAATCCTTCTTATACACGCAAATTCGATGTGTTGGTGCGCAAAATAACGAATTTTAGCAAATACATCGATCTCGCTTGCAGGAAGGCGATATAACTTTTAACCGACCGACGTTTATGCAACTGTTGTATTCAGTTCCGAATCTTGCTTTAACACACGAGTTAGATGCGTTTGCTGCGCAAAATAACGAATGTACGCAGAAACATCGATTTCGCTTGCAGGAAACCGTTATAACGTTAAACCGACAAACGTCCGCGTACACGTTGGTTTGATTTCCGAATCGTTCTTAAACACGCAAATTCGATGCGTTTGCTCCGGAAAATAACGATTTGGTGCAGACACATCGATCCCGCTTGCCGGAAAACGTTATAACTTTAAACCGACAAACGTCCGCGTACACGTCGGTTTCATTTCCGAATCCCTCTCAAACACGCAATTTCGATGCGTTTGCACCGGAAAATAACGAATTAGTGCAGATACATCGATTTCGGTTGCATGAAAACGATATAACTTTATACCGACGAACGTTTGCGTACACGTTGGTTTCATTTCCGAATCCTTCTTAAACACGCGAATTCGATGCGTTTGCTCCGCAAAATAACGAATTTACGCAGATACATCGATCCCGCTTGCAGGAAACCGTTATAAATTTAAACCGACAAACGTCCGCGTACACGTTGGTTTCATTTCCGAATCGTTCTTAAACACGCAAATTCGATGCGTTTGCTCCGGAAAATAACGAATTGGTGCAGATACATCGATTTCGGTTGCAGGATAACGATATAACTTTAAACCGACGGACTTTTGCGCTACTGTTGGTTTCAGTTCCGAATCCTTCTTAAACACGCGAATTCGATGCGTTTGCTCCGCTAAATAACGAATTTACGCAGAAACATCGATTTCGCTTGCAGGAAACCGTTATAACGTTAAACCGACAAACGTCCGCGTACACGTCGGTTTCATTTCCGAATCCCTCTCAAACACGCAATTTCGATGCGTTTGCACCGGAAAATAACGAATTAGTGCAGATACATCGATTTCGGTTGCATGAAAACGATATAACTTTATACCGACGAACGTTTGCGTACACGTTGGTTTTATTTCCGAATCCTTCTTAAACAAGCGAATTCGATGCGTTTGCTCCGCAAAATAACGAATTTACGCAGATACATCGATCCCGCTTGCAGGAAACCGTTATAACTTTAAACCGACAAACGTCCGCGTACACGTTGGTTTCATTTCCGAATCGTTCTTAAACACGCGAATTCGATGCGTTTGCTCCGCTAAATAACGAATTTACGCAGACACATCGAACCCGCTTGCCGGAAAACGTTATAACTTTAAACCGACAAACGTCCGCGTACACGTTGGTTTCATTTACGAATCGTTCTTAAACACGCAAATTCGATGCGTTTGCTCCGGAGAATAACGAATTGGTGCAGATACATCGATTTCGGTTGCAGGATAACGATGTAACTTCAATCCGACGGACTTTTGCGCTACTGTTGATTTCAGATCCGAATCCTTCTTAAACACGCAAATTCGATGTGATGGTGCGCAAAATAACGAATTTTAGCAAATACATCGATCTCGCTTGCAGGAAGGCGATATAACTTTTAACCGACGGACGCTTGCGCTACTGTTGGTTTCAGTTCCGAATCCTTCTTATACACGCAAATTCGATGTGTTGGTGCGCAAAATAACGAATTTTAGCAAATACATCGATCTCGCTTGCAGGAAGGCGATATAACTTTTAACCGACCGACGTTTATGCAACTGTTGTATTCAGTTCCGAATCTTGCTTTAACACACGAGTTAGATGCGTTTGCTGCGCAAAATAACGAATGTACGCAGAAACATCGATTTCGCTTGCAGGAAACCGTTATAACGTTAAACCGACAAACGTCCGCGTACACGTTGGTTTGATTTCCGAATCGTTCTTAAACACGCAAATTCGATGCGTTTGCTCCGGAAAATAACGATTTGGTGCAGACACATCGATCCCGCTTGCCGGAAAACGTTATAACTTTAAACCGACAAACGTCCGCGTACACGTCGGTTTCATTTCCGAATCCCTCTCAAACACGCAATTTCGATGCGTTTGCACCGGAAAATAACGAATTAGTGCAGATACATCGATTTCGGTTGCATGAAAACGATATAACTTTATACCGACGAACGTTTGCGTACACGTTGGTTTCATTTCCGAATCCTTCTTAAACACGCGAATTCGATGCGTTTGCTCCGCAAAATAACGAATTTACGCAGATACATCGATCCCGCTTGCAGGAAACCGTTATAAATTTAAACCGACAAACGTCCGCGTACACGTTGGTTTCATTTCCGAATCGTTCTTAAACACGCAAATTCGATGCGTTTGCTCCGGAAAATAACGAATTGGTGCAGATACATCGATTTCGGTTGCAGGATAACGATATAACTTTAAACCGACGGACTTTTGCGCTACTGTTGGTTTCAGTTCCGAATCCTTCTTAAACACGCGAATTCGATGCGTTTGCTCCGCTAAATAACGAATTTACGCAGAAACATCGATTTCGCTTGCAGGAAACCGTTATAACGTTAAACCGACAAACGTCCGCGTACACGTCGGTTTCATTTCCGAATCCCTCTCAAACACGCAATTTCGATGCGTTTGCACCGGAAAATAACGAATTAGTGCAGATACATCGATTTCGGTTGCATGAAAACGATATAACTTTATACCGACGAACGTTTGCGTACACGTTGGTTTTATTTCCGAATCCTTCTTAAACAAGCGAATTCGATGCGTTTGCTCCGCAAAATAACGAATTTACGCAGATACATCGATCCCGCTTGCAGGAAACCGTTATAACTTTAAACCGACAAACGTCCGCGTACACGTTGGTTTCATTTCCGAATCGTTCTTAAACACGCGAATTCGATGCGTTTGCTCCGCTAAATAACGAATTTACGCAGACACATCGAACCCGCTTGCCGGAAAACGTTATAACTTTAAACCGACAAACGTCCGCGTACACGTTGGTTTCATTTACGAATCGTTCTTAAACACGCAAATTCGATGCGTTTGCTCCGGAGAATAACGAATTGGTGCAGATACATCGATTTCGGTTGCAGGATAACGATGTAACTTCAATCCGACGGACTTTTGCGCTACTGTTGATTTCAGATCCGAATCCTTCTTAAACACGCAAATTCGATGTGATGGTGCGCAAAATAACGAATTTTAGCAAATACATCGATCTCGCTTGCAGGAAGGCGATATAACTTTTAACCGACGGACGCTTGCGCTACTGTTGGTTTCAGTTCCGAATCCTTCTTATACACGCAAATTCGATGTGTTGGTGCGCAAAATAACGAATTTTAGCAAATACATCGATCTCGCTTGCAGGAAGGCGATATAACTTTTAACCGACCGACGTTTATGCAACTGTTGTATTCAGTTCCGAATCTTGCTTTAACACACGAGTTAGATGCGTTTGCTGCGCAAAATAACGAATGTACGCAGAAACATCGATTTCGCTTGCAGGAAACCGTTATAACGTTAAACCGACAAACGTCCGCGTACACGTTGGTTTGATTTCCGAATCGTTCTTAAACACGCAAATTCGATGCGTTTGCTCCGGAAAATAACGATTTGGTGCAGACACATCGATCCCGCTTGCCGGAAAACGTTATAACTTTAAACCGACAAACGTCCGCGTACACGTCGGTTTCATTTCCGAATCCCTCTCAAACACGCAATTTCGATGCGTTTGCACCGGAAAATAACGAATTAGTGCAGATACATCGATTTCGGTTGCATGAAAACGATATAACTTTATACCGACGAACGTTTGCGTACACGTTGGTTTCATTTCCGAATCCTTCTTAAACACGCGAATTCGATGCGTTTGCTCCGCAAAATAACGAATTTACGCAGATACATCGATCCCGCTTGCAGGAAACCGTTATAAATTTAAACCGACAAACGTCCGCGTACACGTTGGTTTCATTTCCGAATCGTTCTTAAACACGCAAATTCGATGCGTTTGCTCCGGAAAATAACGAATTGGTGCAGATACATCGATTTCGGTTGCAGGATAACGATATAACTTTAAACCGACGGACTTTTGCGCTACTGTTGGTTTCAGTTCCGAATCCTTCTTAAACACGCGAATTCGATGCGTTTGCTCCGGAAAATAACGATTTGGTGCAGATACATCGATCCCGCTTGCCGGAAAACGTTATAACTTTATACCGACGAACGTTTGCGTACACGTTGGTTTCATTTCCGAATCGTTCTTAAACACGCAAATTCGATGCGTTTGCTCCGGAAAATAACGAATTGGTGCAGATACATCGATTTCGGTTGCAGGATAACGATATAACTTTAATCCGACGGACTTTTGCGCTACTGTTGGTTTCAGTTCCGAATCCTTCTTAAACACGCGAATTCGATGCGTTTGCTCCGCTAAATAACGAATTTACGCAGAAACATCGATTTCGCTTGCAGGAAACCGTTATAACGTTAAACCGACAAACGTCCGCGTACACGTCGGTTTCATTTCCGAATCCCTCTCAAACACGCAATTTCGATGCGTTTGCACCGGAAAATAACGAATTAGTGCAGATACATCGATTTCGGTTGCATGAAAACGATATAACTTTATACCGACGAACGTTTGCGTACACGTTGGTTTTATTTCCGAATCCTTCTTAAACAAGCGAATTCGATGCGTTTGCTCCGCAAAATAACGAATTTACGCAGATACATCGATCCCGCTTGCAGGAAACCGTTATAACTTTAAACCGACAAACGTCCGCGTACACGTTGGTTTCATTTCCGAATCGTTCTTAAACACGCGAATTCGATGCGTTTGCTCCGCTAAATAACGAATTTACGCAGACACATCGAACCCGCTTGCCGGAAAACGTTATAACTTTAAACCGACAAACGTCCGCGTACACGTTGGTTTCATTTCCGAATCGTTCTTAAACACGCAAATTCGATGCGTTTGCTCCGGAGAATAACGAATTGGTGCAGATACATCGATTTAGGTTGCAGGATAACGATGTAACTTTAATCCGACGGACTTTTGCGCTACTGTTGGTTTCAGTTCCGAATCCTTCTTAAACACGCAAATTCGATGCGTTTGCTCCCCAAAATAACGAATTTACGCAGATACATCGATCTCGCTTGCAGGAAACCGTTATAACTTTAAACCGACGGACGTTTGCGCCACTGTTGGTTTCAGTTCCGAATCCTTCTCAAACACGCGAATTCGATGCGTTTGCTCCGCAAAACAACGAATTTACGCAGATACATCGATCTCGCTTGCAGGAAAACGATATAACTTTAAACCGACGGACGCTTGCGCTACTGTTGGTTTCAGTTCCGAATCCTTCTTATACACGCAAATTCGATGTGTTGGTGCGCAAAATAACGAATTTTAGCAAATACATCGATCTCGCTTGCAGGAAGGCGATATAACTTTTAACCGACCGACGTTTATGCAACTGTTGTATTCAGTTCCGAATCCTTCTTAAACACGCGAATTCGATGCGTTTGCTCCGCAAAATAACGAATTTACGCAGATACATCGATCCCGCTTGCAGGAAACCGTTATAACTTTAAACCGACAAACGTCCGCGTACACGTTGGTTTCATTTCCGAATCGTTCTTAAACACGCAAATTCGATGCGTTTGCTCCGGAAAATAACGATTTGGTGCAGATACATCGATTTCGGTTGCAGGATAACGATGTAACTTCAATCCGACGGACTTTTGCGCTAATGTTGATTTCAGATCCGAATCCTTCTTAAACACGCAAATTCGATGTGTTGGTGCGCAAAATAACGAATTTTAGCAAATACATCGATCTCGCTTGCAGGAAGGCGATATAACTTTTAACCGACGGACGCTTGCGCTACTGTTGGTTTCAGTTCCGAATCCTTCTTATACACGCAAATTCGATGTGTTGGTGCGCAAAATAACGAATTTTAGCAAATACATCGATCTCGCTTGCAGGAAGGCGATATAACTTTTAACCGACCGACGTTTATGCAACTGTTGTATTCAGTTCCGAATCTTGCTTTAACACACGAGTTAGATGCGTTTGCTCCCCAAAATAACGAATTTACGCAGATACATCGATCTCGCTTGCAGGAAACCGTTATAACTTTAAACCGACAAACGTCCGCGTACACGTTGGTTTCATTTCCGAATCGTTCTTAAACACGCGAATTCGATGCGTTTGCTCCGCTAAATAACGAATTTACGCAGACACATCGAACCCGCTTGCCGGAAAACGTTATAACTTTAAACCGACAAACGTCCGCGTACACGTTGGTTTCATTTCCGAATCGTTCTTAAACACGCAAATTCGATGCGTTTGCTCCGGAGAATAACGAATTGGTGCAGATACATCGATTTAGGTTGCAGGATAACGATGTAACTTTAATCCGACGGACTTTTGCGCTACTGTTGGTTTCAGTTCCGAATCCTTCTTAAACACGCAAATTCGATGCGTTTGCTCCCCAAAATAACGAATTTACGCAGATACATCGATCTCGCTTGCAGGAAACCGTTATAACTTTAAACCGACGGACGTTTGCGCCACTGTTGGTTTCAGTTCCGAATCCTTCTCAAACACGCGAATTCGATGCGTTTGCTCCGCAAAACAACGAATTTACGCAGATACATCGATCTCGCTTGCAGGAAAACGATATAACTTTAAACCGACGGACGCTTGCGCTACTGTTGGTTTCAGTTCCGAATCCTTCTTATACACGCAAATTCGATGTGTTGGTGCGCAAAATAACGAATTTTAGCAAATACATCGATCTCGCTTGCAGGAAGGCGATATAACTTTTAACCGACCGACGTTTATGCAACTGTTGTATTCAGTTCCGAATCCTTCTTAAACACGCGAATTCGATGCGTTTGCTCCGCAAAATAACGAATTTACACAGATACATCGATCCCGCTTGCAGGAAACCGTTATAACTTTAAACCGACAAACGTCCGCGTACACGTTGGTTTCATTTCCGAATCGTTCTTAAACACGCAAATTCGATGCGTTTGCTCCGGAAAATAACGATTTGGTGCAGATACATCGATTTCGGTTGCAGGATAACGATGTAACTTCAATCCGACGGACTTTTGCGCTAATGTTGATTTCAGATCCGAATCCTTCTTAAACACGCAAATTCGATGTGTTGGTGCGCAAAATAACGAATTTTAGCAAATACATCGATCTCGCTTGCAGGAAGGCGATATAACTTTTAACCGACGGACGCTTGCGCTACTGTTGGTTTCAGTTCCGAATCCTTCTTATACACGCAAATTCGATGTGTTGGTGCGCAAAATAACGAATTTTAGCAAATACATCGATCTCGCTTGCAGGAAGGCGATATAACTTTTAACCGACCGACGTTTATGCAACTGTTGTATTCAGTTCCGAATCTTGCTTTAACACACGAGTTAGATGCGTTTGCTGCGCAAAATAACGAATGTACGCAGAAACATCGATTTCGCTTGCAGGAAACCGTTATAACGTTAAACCGACAAACGTCCGCGTACACGTTGGTTTGATTTCCGAATCGTTCTTAAACACGCAAATTCGATGCGTTTGCTCCGGAAAATAACGATTTGGTGCAGACACATCGATCCCGCTTGCCGGAAAACGTTATAACTTTAAACCGACAAACGTCCGCGTACACGTCGGTTTCATTTCCGAATCCCTCTCAAACACGCAATTTCGATGCGTTTGCACCGGAAAATAACGAATTAGTGCAGATACATCGATTTCGGTTGCATGAAAACGATATAACTTTATACCGACGAACGTTTGCGTACACGTTGGTTTCATTTCCGAATCCTTCTTAAACACGCGAATTCGATGTGTTTGCTCCGCAAAATAACGAATTTACGCTGATACATCGATCCCGCTTGCAGGAAACCGTTATAAATTTAAACCGACAAACGTCCGCGTACACGTTGGTTTCATTTCCGAATCGTTCTTAAACACGCAAATTCGATGCGTTTGCTCCGGAAAATAACGAATTGGTGCAGATACATCGATTTCGGTTGCAGGATAACGATATAACTTTAAACCGACGGACTTTTGCGCTACTGTTGGTTTCAGTTCCGAATCCTTCTTAAACACGCGAATTCGATGCGTTTGCTCCGGAAAATAACGATTTGGTGCAGATACATCGATCCCGCTTGCCGGAAAACGTTATAACTTTATACCGACGAACGTTTGCGTACACGTTGGTTTCATTTCCGAATCGTTCTTAAACACGCAAATTCGATGCGTTTGCTCCGGAAAATAACGAATTGGTGCAGATACATCGATTTCGGTTGCAGGATAACGATATAACTTTAATCCGACGGACTTTTGCGCTACTGTTGGTTTCAGTTCCGAATCCTTCTTAAACACGCGAATTCGATGCGTTTGCTCCGCTAAATAACGAATTTACGCAGAAACATCGATTTCGCTTGCAGGAAACCGTTATAACGTTAAACCGACAAACGTCCGCGTACACGTCGGTTTCATTTCCGAATCCCTCTCAAACACGCAATTTCGATGCGTTTGCACCGGAAAATAACGAATTAGTGCAGATACATCGATTTCGGTTGCATGAAAACGATATAACTTTATACCGACGAACGTTTGCGTACACGTTGGTTTTATTTCCGAATCCTTCTTAAACAAGCGAATTCGATGCGTTTGCTCCGCAAAATAACGAATTTACGCAGATACATCGATCCCGCTTGCAGGAAACCGTTATAACTTTAAACCGACAAACGTCCGCGTACACGTTGGTTTCATTTCCGAATCGTTCTTAAACACGCGAATTCGATGCGTTTGCTCCGCTAAATAACGAATTTACGCAGACACATCGAACCCGCTTGCCGGAAAACGTTATAACTTTAAACCGACAAACGTCCGCGTACACGTTGGTTTCATTTCCGAATCGTTCTTAAACACGCAAATTCGATGCGTTTGCTCCGGAGAATAACGAATTGGTGCAGATACATCGATTTAGGTTGCAGGATAACGATGTAACTTTAATCCGACGGACTTTTGCGCTACTGTTGGTTTCAGTTCCGAATCCTTCTTAAACACGCAAATTCGATGCGTTTGCTCCCCAAAATAACGAATTTACGCAGATACATCGATCTCGCTTGCAGGAAACCGTTATAACTTTAAACCGACGGACGTTTGCGCCACTGTTGGTTTCAGTTCCGAATCCTTCTCAAACACGCGAATTCGATGCGTTTGCTCCGCAAAACAACGAATTTACGCAGATACATCGATCTCGCTTGCAGGAAAACGATATAACTTTAAACCGACGGACGCTTGCGCTACTGTTGGTTTCAGTTCCGAATCCTTCTTATACACGCAAATTCGATGCGTTTGCTCCGGAAAATAACGATTTTGTGCAGATACATCGATCCCGCTTGCCGGAAAACGTCATAACTTTATACCGACGAACGTTTGCGTACACATTGGTTTCATTTCCGAATCCTTCTTAAACACGCAAATTCGATGCGTTTGCTCCGGAAAATAACGAATTGGTGCAGATACATCGATTTCGGTTGCAGGATAACGATGTAACTTTAATCCGACGGACTTTTGCGCTACTGTTGGTTTCAGTTCCGAATCCTCCTTAAACACGCGAATTCGATGCGTTTGCTCCGGTAAATAACGAATTTACGCAGACACATCGATCTCGCTTGCAGGAAACCGTTACAACTTTAAACCGACAAACGTCCGCGTACACGTTGGTTTCTTTTCCGAATCGTTCTTAAACACTCAAATTCGATGCGTTTGCTCCGGAAAATAACGATTTGGTGCAGATACATCGATTTCGGTTGCAGGATAACGATGTAACTTCAATCCGACGGACTTTTGCGCTACTGTTGATTTCAGATCCGAATCCTTCTTAAACACGCAAATTCGATGCGTTTGCTCCCCAAAATAACGAATTTACGCAGATACATCGATCTCGCTTGCAGGAAAACGTTATAACTTTATACCGACGAACGTTTGCGTACACATTGGTTTCATTTCCGAATCCTTCTTAAACACGCAAATTCAAATGCGTTTGCTCCGGAAAATAACGAATTGGTGCAGATACATCGATTTCGGTTGCAGGATAACGATGTAACTTTAATCCGACGGACTTTTGCGCTACTGTTGGTTTCAGTTCCGAATCCTTCTTAAACACGCGAATTCGATGCGTTTGCTCCGCTAAATAACGAATTTACGCAGACACATCGATCTCGCTTGCAGGAAACCGTTACAACTTTAAACCGACAAACGTCCGCGTACACGTTGGTTTCTTTTCCGAATCGTTCTTAAACACTCAAATTCGATGCGTTTGCTCCGGAAAATAACGAATTGGTGCAGATACATCGATTTCGGTTGCAGGATAACGATGTAACTTCAATCCGACGAACTTTTGCGCTACTGTTGATTTCAGATCCGAATCCTTCTTAAACACGCAAATTCGATGCGTTTGCTCCCCAAAATAACGAATTTACGCAGATACATCGATCTCGCTTGCAGGAAACCGTTATAACTTTAAACCGACGGACGTTTGCGCCACTGTTGGTTTCAGTTCCGAATCCTTCTCAAACACGCGAATTCGATGCGTTTGCTCCGCAAAACAACGAATTTACGCAAATACATCGATCTCGCTTGCAGGAAAACGATATAACTTTAAACCGACGGACGCTTGCGCTACTGTTGGTTTCAGTTCCGAATCCTTCTTATACACGCAAATTCGATGTGTTGGTGCGCAAAATAACGAATTTTAGCAAATACATCGATCTCGCTTGCAGGAAGGCGATATAACTTTTAACCGACCGACGTTTATGCAACTGTTGTATTCAGTTCCGAATCTTGCTTTAACACACGAGTTAGATGCGTTTGCTGCGCAAAATAACGAATGTACGCAGAAACATCGATTTCGCTTGCAGGAAACCGTTATAACGTTAAACCGACAAACGTCCGCGTACACGTTGGTTTGATTTCCGAATCGTTCTTAAACACGCAAATTCGATGCGTTTGCTCCGGAAAATAACGATTTGGTGCAGACACATCGATCCCGCTTGCCGGAAAACGTTATAACTTTATACCGACGAACGTTTGCGTACAAATTGGTTTCATTTCCGAATCCTTCTTAAAAACGCAAATTCGATGCGTTTGCTCCTAAAAATAAGGAATACGTGCAGATACATCGATTTCGATTGCAGGAAAACGTTATAACTTTAAACCGACAAACGTCCGCGTACACGTCGGTTTCATTTCCGAATCCCTCTCAAACACGCAATTTCGATGCGTTTGCACCGGAAAATAACGAATTAGTGCAGATACATCGATTTCGGTTGCATGAAAATGATATAACTTTATACCGACGAACGTTTGCGTACACGTTGGTTTCATTTCCGAATCCTTCTTAAACACGCGAATTCGATGCGTTTGCTCCGCAAAATAACGAATTTACGCAGATACATCGATCCCGCTTGCAGGAAACCGTTATAAATTTAAACCGACAAACGTCCGCGTACACGTTGGTTTCATTTCCGAATCGTTCTTAAACACGCAAATTCGATGCGTTTGCTCCGGAAAATAACGAATTGGTGCAGATACATCGATTTCGGGTGCAGGATAACGATATAACTTTAATCCGACGGACTTTTGCGCTACTGTTGGTTTCAGTTCCGAATCCTTCTTAAACACGCGAATTCGATGCGTTTGCTCCGCTAAATAACGAATTTACGCAGACACATCGATCTCGCTTGCAGGAAACCGTTATAACTTTAAACCGACAAACGTCCGCGTACACGTTGGTTTCTTTTCCGAATCGTTCTTAAACACGCAAATTCGATGCGTTTGCTCCGGAAAATAACGATTTGGTGCAGATACATCGATTTCGGTTGCAGAATAACGATGTAACTTCAATCCGACGGACTTTTGCGCTACTGTTGATTTCAGTTCCGAATCCTTCTTAAACACGCGAATTCGATGCCGTTGCTCCGGAAAATAACGATTTGGTGCAGATATATCGATCCCGCTTGCCGGAAAACGTTATAACTTCAAACCGAAGGACTTTTGCGCTACTGTTGGTTTCAGTTCCGAATCCTTCTGAAACACGCAAATTCGATGCGTTTGCTCCGGAAAATAACGAATTGGTGCAGATACATCGATTTCGGTTGCAGGATAACGATGTAACTTTAATCCGACGGACTTTTGCGCTACTGTTGGTTTCAGTTCCGAATCCTTCTTAAACACGCAAATTCGATGCGTTTGCTCCGGAAAATAACGAATTGGTGCAGATACATCGATTTCGGTTGCAGGATAACGATGTAACTTTAATCCGACGGACTTTTGCGCTACTGTTGGTTTCAGTTCCGAATCCTTCTTAAACACGCAAATTCGATGCGTTTGCTCCCCAAAATAACGAATTTACGCAGATACATCGATCTCGCTTGCAGGAAACCGTTATAACTTTAAACCGACGGACGTTTGCGCCACTGTTGGTTTCAGTTCCGAATCCTTCTCAAACACGCGAATTCGATGCGTTTGCTCCGCAAAACAACGAATTTACGCAAATACATCGATCTCGCTTGCAGGAAAACGATATAACTTTAAACCGACGGACGCTTGCGCTACTGTTGGTTTCAGTTCCGAATCCTTCTTATACACGCAAATTCGATGTGTTGGTGCGCAAAATAACGAATTTTAGCAAATACATCGATCTCGCTTGCAGGAAGGCGATATAACTTTTAACCGACCGACGTTTATGCAACTGTTGTATTCAGTTCCGAATCCTTCTTAAACACGCGAATTCGATGCGTTTGCTCCGCAAAATAACGAATTTACGCAGATACATCGATCCCGCTTGCAGGAAACCGTTATAACTTTAAACCGACAAACGTCCGCGTACACGTTGGTTTCATTTCCGAATCGTTCTTAAACACGCAAATTCGATGCGTTTGCTCCGGAAAATAACGATTTGGTGCAGATACATCGATCCCGCTTGCCGGAAAACGTCATAACTTTATACCGACGAACGTTTGCGTACACATTGGTTTCATTTCCGAATCCTTCTTAAACACGCAAATTCGATGCGTTTGCTCCGGAAAATAACGAATTGGTGCAGATACATCGATTTCGGTTGCAGGATAACGATGTAACCTTAATCCGACGGACTTTTGCGCTACTGTTGGTTTCAGTTCCGAATCCTTCTTAAACACGCGAATTCGATGCGTTTGCTCCGCTAAATAACGAATTTACGCAGACACATCGATCTCGCTTGCAGGAAACCGTTACAACTTTAAACCGACAAACGTCCGCGTACACGTTGGTTTCTTTTCCGAATCGTTCTTAAACACTCAAATTCGATGCGTTTGCTCCGGAAAATAACGATTTGGTGCAGATACATCGATTTCGGTTGCATGAAAATGATATAACTTTATACCGACGAACGTTTGCGTACACGTTGGTTTCATTTCCGAATCCTTCTTAAACACGCGAATTCGATGCGTTTGCTCCGCAAAATAACGAATTTACGCAGATACATCGATCCCGCTTGCAGGAAACCGTTATAAATTTAAACCGACAAACGTCCGCGTACACGTTGGTTTCATTTCCGAATCGTTCTTAAACACGCAAATTCGATGCGTTTGCTCCGGAAAATAACGAATTGGTGCAGATACATCGATTTCGGGTGCAGGATAACGATATAACTTTAATCCGACGGACTTTTGCGCTACTGTTGGTTTCAGTTCCGAATCCTTCTTAAACACGCGAATTCGATGCGTTTGCTCCGCTAAATAACGAATTTACGCAGACACATCGATCTCGCTTGCAGGAAACCGTTATAACTTTAAACCGACAAACGTCCGCGTACACGTTGGTTTCTTTTCCGAATCGTTCTTAAACACGCAAATTCGATGCGTTTGCTCCGGAAAATAACGATTTGGTGCAGATACATCGATTTCGGTTGCAGAATAACGATGTAACTTCAATCCGACGGACTTTTGCGCTACTGTTGATTTCAGTTCCGAATCCTTCTTAAACACGCGAATTCGATGCCGTTGCTCCGGAAAATAACGATTTGGTGCAGATATATCGATCCCGCTTGCCGGAAAACGTTATAACTTCAAACCGAAGGACTTTTGCGCTACTGTTGGTTTCAGTTCCGAATCCTTCTGAAACACGCAAATTCGATGCGTTTGCTCCGGAAAATAACGAATTGGTGCAGATACATCGATTTCGGTTGCAGGATAACGATGTAACTTTAATCCGACGGACTTTTGCGCTACTGTTGGTTTCAGTTCCGAATCCTTCTTAAACACGCAAATTCGATGCGTTTGCTCCGGAAAATAACGAATTGGTGCAGATACATCGATTTCGGTTGCAGGATAACGATGTAACTTTAATCCGACGGACTTTTGCGCTACTGTTGGTTTCAGTTCCGAATCCTTCTTAAACACGCAAATTCGATGCGTTTGCTCCCCAAAATAACGAATTTACGCAGATACATCGATCTCGCTTGCAGGAAACCGTTATAACTTTAAACCGACGGACGTTTGCGCCACTGTTGGTTTCAGTTCCGAATCCTTCTCAAACACGCGAATTCGATGCGTTTGCTCCGCAAAACAACGAATTTACGCAAATACATCGATCTCGCTTGCAGGAAAACGATATAACTTTAAACCGACGGACGCTTGCGCTACTGTTGGTTTCAGTTCCGAATCCTTCTTATACACGCAAATTCGATGTGTTGGTGCGCAAAATAACGAATTTTAGCAAATACATCGATCTCGCTTGCAGGAAGGCGATATAACTTTTAACCGACCGACGTTTATGCAACTGTTGTATTCAGTTCCGAATCCTTCTTAAACACGCGAATTCGATGCGTTTGCTCCGCAAAATAACGAATTTACGAAGATACATCGATCCCGCTTGCAGGAAACCGTTATAACTTTAAACCGACAAACGTCCGCGTACACGTTGGTTTCATTTCCGAATCGTTCTTAAACACGCAAATTCGATGCGTTTGCTCCGGAAAATAACGATTTGGTGCAGATACATCGATCCCGCTTGCCGGAAAACGTCATAACTTTATACCGACGAACGTTTGCGTACACATTGGTTTCATTTCCGAATCCTTCTTAAACACGCAAATTCGATGCGTTTGCTCCGGAAAATAACGAATTGGTGCAGATACATCGATTTCGGTTGCAGGATAACGATGTAACCTTAATCCGACGGACTTTTGCGCTACTGTTGGTTTCAGTTCCGAATCCTTCTTAAACACGCGAATTCGATGCGTTTGCTCCGCTAAATAACGAATTTACGCAGACACATCGATCTCGCTTGCAGGAAACCGTTACAACTTTAAACCGACAAACGTCCGCGTACACGTTGGTTTCTTTTCCGAATCGTTCTTAAACACTCAAATTCGATGCGTTTGCTCCGGAAAATAACGATTTGGTGCAGATACATCGATTTCGGTTGCAGGATAACGATGTAACTTCAATCCGACGGACTTTTGCGCTACTGTTGATTTCAGATCCGAATCCTTCTTAAACACGCAAATTCGATGCGTTTGCTCCCCAAAATAACGAATTTACGCAGATACATCGATCTCGCTTGCAGGAAAACGTTATAACTTTAAACCGACAAACGTCCGCGTACACGTTGGTTTCTTTTCCGAATCCTTCTTAAACACGCAAATTCGATGCGTTTGCTCCGGAAAATAACGAATTGGTGCAGATACATCGATTTCGGTTGCAGGATAACGATGTAACTTCAATCCGACGAACTTTTGCGCTACTGTTGATTTCAGATCCGAATCCTTCTTAAACACGCAAATTCGATGCGTTTGCTCCCCAAAATAACGAATTTACGCAGATACATCGATCTCGCTTGCAGGAAACCGTTATAACTTTAAACCGACGGACGTTTGCGCCACTGTTGGTTTCAGTTCCGAATCCTTCTCAAACACGCGAATTCGATGCGTTTGCTCCGCAAAACAACGAATTTACGCAAATACATCGATCTCGCTTGCAGGAAAACGATATAACTTTAAACCGACGGACGCTTGCGCTACTGTTGGTTTCAGTTCCGAATCCTTCTTATACACGCAAATTCGATGTGTTGGTGCGCAAAATAACGAATTTTAGCAAATACATCGATCTCGCTTGCAGGAAGGCGATATAACTTTTAACCGACCGACGTTTATGCAACTGTTGTATTCAGTTCCGAATCCTTCTTAAACACGCGAATTCGATGCGTTTGCTCCGCAAAATAACGAATTTACGCAGATACATCGATCCCGCTTGCAGGAAACCGTTATAACTTTAAACCGACAAACGTCCGCGTACACGTTGGTTTCTTTTCCGAATCGTTCTTAAACACGCAAATTCGATGCGTTTGCTCCGGAAAATAACGATTTGGTGCAGATACATCGATTTCGGTTGCAGAATAACGATGGAACTTCAATCCGACGGACTTTTGCACTACTGTTGATTTCAGTTCCGAATCCTTCTTAAACACGCGAATTCGATGCCGTTGCTCCGGAAAATAACGATTTGGTGCAGATATATCGATCCCGCTTGCCGGAAAACGTTATAACTTCAAACCGAAGGACTTTTGCGCTACTGTTGGTTTCAGTTCCGAATCCTTCTTAAACACGCAAATTCGATGCGTTTGCTCCGGAAAATAACGAATTGGTGCAGATACATCGATTTCGGTTGCAGGATAACGATGTAACTTTAATCCGACGGACTTTTGCGCTACTGTTGGTTTCAGTTCCGAATCCTTCTTAAACACGCGAATTCGATGCGTTTGCTCCGCTAAATAACGAATTTACGCAGACACATCGATCTCGCTTGCAGGAAACCGTTACAACTTTAAACCGACAAACGTCCGCGTACACGTTGGTTTCTTTTCCGAATCGTTCTTAAACACTCAAATTCGATGCGTTTGCTCCGGAAAATAACGAATTGGTGCAGATACATCGATTTCGGTTGCAGGATAACGATGTAACTTCAATCCGACGAACTTTTGCGCTACTGTTGATTTCAGATCCGAATCCTTCTTAAACACGCAAATTCGATGCGTTTGCTCCCCAAAATAACGAATTTACGCAGATACATCGATCTCGCTTGCAGGAAAACGATGTAACTTTAATCCGACGAACTTTTGCGCTACTGTTGGTTTCAGTTCCGAATCCTTCTTAAAGACGCGAATTCGATGCGTTTGCTCCGCAAAATAACGAATTTACGCAGATACATCGATCTCGCTTGCAGGAAAACGATATAACTTTATACCGGCGAACGTTTGCGTACACGTTGGTTTCATTTCCGAATCCTCCTTAAACACTCAAATTCGATGCGTTTGCTCCGCAAAACAACGAATTTACGCAAATACATCGATCTCGCTTGCAGGAAAACGATATAACTTTAAACCGACGGACGCTTGCGCTACTGTTGGTTTCAGTTCCGAATCCTTCTTATACACGCAAATTCGATGTGTTGGTGCGCAAAATAACGAATTTTAGCAAATACATCGATCTCGCTTGCAGGAAGGCGATATAACTTTTAACCGACCGACGTTTATGCAACTGTTGTATTCAGTTCCGAATCCTTCTTAAACACGCGAATTCGATGCGTTTGCTCCGCAAAATAACGAATTTACGCAGATACATCGATCCCGCTTGCAGGAAACCGTTATAACTTTAAACCGACAAACGTCCGCGTACACGTTGGTTTCTTTTCCGAATCGTTCTTAAACACGCAAATTCGATGCGTTTGCTCCGGAAAATAACGATTTGGTGCAGATACATCGATTTCGGTTGCAGAATAACGATGTAACTTCAATCCGACGGACTTTTGCGCTACTGTTGATTTCAGTTCCGAATCCTTCTTAAACACGCAAATTCGATGCGTTTGCTCCCCAAAATAACGAATTTACGCAGATACATCGATCTCGCTTGCAGGAAACCGTTATAACTTTAAACCGACGGACGTTTGCGCCACTGTTGGTTTCAGTTCCGAATCCTTCTCAAACACGCGAATTCGATGCGTTTGCTGCGCAAAATAACGAATGTACGCAGAAACATCGATTTCGCTTGCAGGAAACCGTTATAACGTTAAACCGACAAACGCCCGCGTACACGTTGGTTTGATTTCCGAATCGTTCTTAAACACGCAAATTCGATGCGTTTGCTCCGGAAAATAACGATTTGGTGCAGACACATCGATCCCGCTTGCCGGAAAACGTTATAACTTTATACCGACGAACGTTTGCGTACACATTGGTTTCATTTCCGAATCCTTCTTAAAAACGCAAATTCGATGCGTTTGCTCCTAAAAATAACGAATACGTGCAGATACATCGATTTCGATTGCAGGAATACGTTATAACTTTAAACCGACAAACGTCCGCGTACACGTCGGTTTCATTTCCGAATCCCTCTCAAACACGCAATTTCGATGCGTTTGCACCGGAAAATAACGAATTAGTGCAGATACATCGATTTCGGTTGCATGAAAATGATATAACTTTATACCGACGAACGTTTGCGTACACGTTGGTTTCATTTCCGAATCCTTCTTAAACACGCGAATTCGATGCGTTTGCTCCTAAAAATAACGAATTCGTGCAGATACATTGATCCCGCTTGCCGGAAAACGTTATAACTTTAAACCGACAAACGTCCGCGTACACGTTGGTTTCATTTCCGAATCGTTCTTAAACACGCGAATTCGATGCGTTTGCTCCGCTAAATAACGAATTTACGCAGACACATCGAACCCGCTTGCCGGAAAACGTTATAACTTTAAACCGACAAACGTCCGCGTACACGTTGGTTTCATTTCCGAATCGTTCTTAAACACGCAAATTCGATGCGTTTGCTCCGGAGAATAACGAATTGGTGCAGATACATCGATCCCGCTTGCCGGAAAACGTTATAACTTTATACCGACGAACGTTTGCGTACACGTTGGTTTCATTTCCGAATCGTTCTTAAACACGCAAATTCGATGCGTTTGCTCCGGAAAATAACGAATTGGTGCAGATACATCGATTTCGGTTGCAGGATAACGATATAACTTTAATCCGACGGACTTTTGCGCTACTGTTGGTTTCAGTTCCGAATCCTTCTTAAACACGCGAATTCGATGCGTTTGCTCCGCTAAATAACGAATTTACGCAGAAACATCGATTTCGCTTGCAGGAAACCGTTATAACGTTAAACCGACAAACGTCCGCGTACACGTCGGTTTCATTTCCGAATCCCTCTCAAACACGCAATTTCGATGCCTTTGCACCGGAAAATAACGAATTAGTGCAGATACATCGATTTCGGTTGCATGAAAACGATATAACTTTATACCGACGAACGTTTGCGTACACGTTGGTTTTATTTCCGAATCCTTCTTAAACAAGCAAATTCGATGCGTTTGCTCCGCAAAATAACGAATTTACGCAGATACATCGATCCCGCTTGCAGGAAACCGTTATAACTTTAAACCGACAAACGTCCGCGTACACGTTGGTTTCATTTCCGAATCGTTCTTAAACACGCGAATTCGATGCGTTTGCTCCGCTAAATAACGAATTTACGCAGACACATCGAACCCGCTTGCCGGAAAACGTTATAACTTTAAACCGACAAACGTCCGCGTACACGTTGGTTTCATTTCCGAATCGTTCTTAAACACGCAAATTCGATGCGTTTGCTCCGGAGAATAACGAATTGGTGCAGATACATCGATTTAGGTTGCAGGATAACGATGTAACTTTAATCCGACGGACTTTTGCGCTACTGTTGGTTTCAGTTCCGAATCCTTCTTAAACACGCAAATTCGATGCGTTTGCTCCCCAAAATAACGAATTTACGCAGATACATCGATCTCGCTTGCAGGAAACCGTTATAACTTTAAACCGACGGACGTTTGCGCCACTGTTGGTTTCAGTTCCGAATCCTTCTCAAACACGCGAATTCGATGCGTTTGCTCCGCAAAACAACGAATTTACGCAGATACATCGATCTCGCTTGCAGGAAAACGATATAACTTTAAACCGACGGACGCTTGCGCTACTGTTGGTTTCAGTTCCGAATCCTTCTTATACACGCAAATTCGATGTGTTGGTGCGCAAAATAACGAATTTTAGCAAATACATCGATCTCGCTTGCAGGAAGGCGATATAACTTTTAACCGACCGACGTTTATGCAACTGTTGTATTCAGTTCCGAATCCTTCTTAAACACGCGAATTCGATGCGTTTGCTCCGCAAAATAACGAATTTACGCAGATACATCGATCCCGCTTGCAGGAAACCGTTATAACTTTAAACCGACAAACGTCCGCGTACACGTTGGTTTCATTTCCGAATCGTTCTTAAACACGCAAATTCGATGCGTTTGCTCCGGAAAATAACGATTTGGTGCAGATACATCGATCCCGCTTGCCGGAAAACGTCATAACTTTATACCGACGAACGTTTGCGTACACATTGGTTTCATTTCCGAATCCTTCTTAAACACGCAAATTCGATGCGTTTGCTCCGGAAAATAACGAATTGGTGCAGATACATCGATTTCGGTTGCAGGATAACGATGTAACTTTAATCCGACGGACTTTTGCGCTACTGTTGGTTTCAGTTCCGAATCCTTCTTAAACACGCGAATTCGATGCGTTTGCTCCGCTAAATAACGAATTTACGCAGACACATCGATCTCGCTTGCAGGAAACCGTTACAACTTTAAACCGACAAACGTCCGCGTACACGTTGGTTTCTTTTCCGAATCGTTCTTAAACACTCAAATTCGATGCGTTTGCTCCGGAAAATAACGATTTGGTGCAGATACATCGATTTCGGTTGCAGGATAACGATGTAACTTCAATCCGACGGACTTTTGCGCTACTGTTGATTTCAGATCCGAATCCTTCTTAAACACGCAAATTCGATGCGTTTGCTCCCCAAAATAACGAATTTACGCAGATACATCGATCTCGCTTGCAGGAAACCGTTATAACTTTAAACCGACGGACGTTTGCGCCACTGTTGGTTTCAGTTCCGAATCCTTCTCAAACACGCGAATTCGATGCGTTTGCTCCGCAAAACAACGAATTTACGCAAATACATCGATCTCGCTTGCAGGAAAACGATATAACTTTAAACCGACGGACGCTTGCGCTACTGTTGGTTTCAGTTCCGAATCCTTCTTATACACGCAAATTCGATGTGTTGGTGCGCAAAATAACGAATTTTAGCAAATACATCGATCTCGCTTGCAGGAAGGCGATATAACTTTTAACCGACCGACGTTTATGCAACTGTTGTATTCAGTTCCGAATCTTGCTTTAACACACGAGTTAGATGCGTTTGCTGCGCAAAATAACGAATGTACGCAGAAACATCGATTTCGCTTGCAGGAAACCGTTATAACTTTAAACCGACAAACGTCCGCGTACACGTTGGTTTCATTTCCGAATCGTTCTTAAACACGCAAATTCGATGCGTTTGCTCCGGAAAATAACGATTTGGTGCAGATACATCGATCCCGCTTGCCGGAAAACGTCATAACTTTATACTGACGAACGTTTGCGTACACATTGGTTTCATTTCCGAATCCTTCTTAAACACGCAAATTCGATGCGTTTGCTCCGGAAAATAACGAATTGGTGCAGATACATCGATTTCGGTTGCAGGATAACGATGTAACTTTAATCCGACGGACTTTTGCGCTACTGTTGGTTTCAGTTCCGAATCCTTCTTAAACACGCGAATTCGATGCGTTTGCTCCGCTAAATAACGAATTTACGCAGACACATCGATCTCGCTTGCAGGAAACCGTTACAACTTTAAACCGACAAACGTCCGCGTACACGTTGGTTTCTTTTCCGAATCGTTCTTAAACACTCAAATTCGATGCGTTTGCTCCGGAAAATAACGATTTGGTGCAGATACATCGATTTCGGTTGCAGGATAACGATGTAACTTCAATCCGACGGACTTTTGCGCTACTGTTGATTTCAGATCCGAATCCTTCTTAAACACGCAAATTCGATGCGTTTGCTCCCCAAAATAACGAATTTACGCAGATACATCGATCTCGCTTGCAGGAAAACGTTATAACTTTATACCGACGAACGTTTGCGTACACATTGGTTTCATTTCCGAATCCTTCTTAAACACGCAAATTCAAATGCGTTTGCTCCGGAAAATAACGAATTGGTGCAGATACATCGATTTCGGTTGCAGGATAACGATGTAACTTTAATCCGACGGACTTTTGCGCTACTGTTGGTTTCAGTTCCGAATCCTTCTTAAACACGCGAATTCGATGCGTTTGCTCCGCTAAATAACGAATTTACGCAGACACATCGATCTCGCTTGCAGGAAACCGTTACAACTTTAAACCGACAAACGTCCGCGTACACGTTGGTTTCTTTTCCGAATCGTTCTTAAACACTCAAATTCGATGCGTTTGCTCCGGAAAATAACGAATTGGTGCAGATACATCGATTTCGGTTGCAGGATAACGATGTAACTTCAATCCGACGAACTTTTGCGCTACTGTTGATTTCAGATCCGAATCCTTCTTAAACACGCAAATTCGATGCGTTTGCTCCCCAAAATAACGAATTTACGCAGATACATCGATCTCGCTTGCAGGAAACCGTTATAACTTTAAACCGACGGACGTTTGCGCCACTGTTGGTTTCAGTTCCGAATCCTTCTCAAACACGCGAATTCGATGCGTTTGCTCCGCAAAACAACGAATTTACGCAAATACATCGATCTCGCTTGCAGGAAAACGATATAACTTTAAACCGACGGACGCTTGCGCTACTGTTGGTTTCAGTTCCGAATCCTTCTTATACACGCAAATTCGATGTGTTGGTGCGCAAAATAACGAATTTTAGCAAATACATCGATCTCGCTTGCAGGAAGGCGATATAACTTTTAACCGACCGACGTTTATGCAACTGTTGTATTCAGTTCCGAATCTTGCTTTAACACACGAGTTAGATGCGTTTGCTGCGCAAAATAACGAATGTACGCAGAAACATCGATTTCGCTTGCAGGAAACCGTTATAACGTTAAACCGACAAACGTCCGCGTACACGTTGGTTTGATTTCCGAATCGTTCTTAAACACGCAAATTCGATGCGTTTGCTCCGGAAAATAACGAATACGTGCAGATACATCGATTTCGATTGCAGGAAAACGTTATAACTTTAAACCGACAAACGTCCGCGTACACGTCGGTTTCATTTCCGAATCCCTCTCAAACACGCAATTTCGATGCGTTTGCACCGGAAAATAACGAATTAGTGCAGATACATCGATTTCGGTTGCATGAAAATGATATAACTTTATACCGACGAACGTTTGCGTACACGTTGGTTTCATTTCCGAATCCTTCTTAAACACGCGAATTCGATGCGTTTGCTCCGCTAAATAACGAATTTACGCAGAAACATCGATTTCGCTTGCAGGAAACCGTTATAACGTTAAACCGACAAACGTCCGCGTACACGTCGGTTTCATTTCCGAATCCCTCTCAAACACGCAATTTCGATGCGTTTGCACCGGAAAATAACGAATTAGTGCAGATACATCGATTTCGGTTGCATGAAAACGATATAACTTTATACCGACGAACGTTTGCGTACACGTTGGTTTTATTTCCGAATCCTTCTTAAACAAGCGAATTCGATGCGTTTGCTCCGGAAAATAACGAATTTACGCAGATACATCGATCCCGCTTGCAGGAAACCGTTATAACTTTAAACCGACAAACGTCCGCGTACACGTTGGTTTCATTTCCGAATCGTTCTTAAACACGCGAATTCGATGCGTTTGCTCCGCTAAATAACGAATTTACGCAGACACATCGAACCCGCTTGCCGGAAAACGTTATAACTTTAAACCGACAAACGTCCGCGTACACGTTGGTTTCATTTCCGAATCGTTCTTAAACACGCAAATTCGATGCGTTTGCTCCGGAGAATAACGAATTGGTGCAGATACATCGATTTAGGTTGCAGGATAACGATGTAACTTTAATCCGACGGACTTTTGCGCTACTGTTGGTTTCAGTTCCGAATCCTTCTTAAACACGCAAATTCGATGCGTTTGCTCCCCAAAATAACGAATTTACGCAGATACATCGATCTCGCTTGCAGGAAACCGTTATAACTTTAAACCGACGGACGTTTGCGCCACTGTTGGTTTCAGTTCCGAATCCTTCTCAAACACGCGAATTCGATGCGTTTGCTCCGCAAAACAACGAATTTACGCAGATACATCGATCTCGCTTGCAGGAAAACGATATAACTTTAAACCGACGGACGCTTGCGCTACTGTTGGTTTCAGTTCCGAATCCTTCTTATACACGCAAATTCGATGTGTTGGTGCGCAAAATAACGAATTTTAGCAAATACATCGATCTCGCTTGCAGGAAGGCGATATAACTTTTAACCGACCGACGTTTATGCAACTGTTGTATTCAGATCCGAATCCTTCTTAAACACGCGAATTCGATGCGTTTGCTCCGCAAAATAACGAATTTACGCAGATACATCGATCCTGCTTGCAGGAAACCGTTATAACTTTAAACCGACAAACGTCCGCGTACACGTTGGTTTCATTTCCGAATCGTTCTTAAACACGCAAATTCGATGCGTTTGCTCCGGAAAATAACGATTTGGTGCAGATACATCGATCCCGCTTGCCGGAAAACGTCATAACTTTATACCGACGAACGTTTGCGTACACATTGGTTTCATTTCCGAATCCTTCTTAAACACGCAAATTCGATGCGTTTGCTCCGGAAAATAACGAATTGGTGCAGATACATCGATTTCGGTTGCAGGATAACGATGTAACTTTAATCCGACGGACTTTTGCGCTACTGTTGGTTTCAGTTCCGAATCCTTCTTAAACACGCGAATTCGATGCGTTTGCTCCGCTAAATAACGAATTTACGCAGACACATCGATCTCGCTTGCAGGAAACCGTTACAACTTTAAACCGACAAACGTCCGCGTACACGTTGGTTTCTTTTCCGAATCGTTCTTAAACACTCAAATTCGATGCGTTTGCTCCGGAAAATAACGATTTGGTGCAGATACATCGATTTCGGTTGCAGGATAACGATGTAACTTCAATCCGACGGACTTTTGCGCTACTGTTGATTTCAGATCCGAATCCTTCTTAAACACGCAAATTCGATGCGTTTGCTCCCCAAAATAACGAATTTACGCAGATACATCGATCTCGCTTGCAGGAAAACGTTATAACTTTATACCGACGAACGTTTGCGTACACATTGGTTTCATTTCCTAATCCTTCTTAAACACGCAAATTCAAATGCGTTTGCTCCGGAAAATAACGAATTGGTGCAGATACATCGATTTCGGTTGCAGGATAACGATGTAACTTTAATCCGACGGACTTTTGCGCTACTGTTGGTTTCAGTTCCGAATCCTTCTTAAACACGCGAATTCGATGCGTTTGCTCCGCTAAATAACGAATTTACGCAGACACATCGATCTCGCTTGCAGGAAACCGTTACAACTTTAAACCGACAAACGTCCGCGTACACGTTGGTTTCTTTTCCGAATCGTTCTTAAACACTCAAATTCGATGCGTTTGCTCCGGAAAATAACGAATTGGTGCAGATACATCGATTTCGGTTGCAGGATAACGATGTAACTTCAATCCGACGAACTTTTGCGCTACTGTTGATTTCAGATCCGAATCCTTCTTAAACACGCAAATTCGATGCGTTTGCTCCCCAAAATAACGAATTTACGCAGATACATCGATCTCGCTTGCAGGAAACCGTTATAACTTTAAACCGACGGACGTTTGCGCCACTGTTGGTTTCAGTTCCGAATCCTTCTCAAACACGCGAATTCGATGCGTTTGCTCCGCAAAACAACGAATTTACGCAAATACATCGATCTCGCTTGCAGGAAAACGATATAACTTTAAACCGACGGACGCTTGCGCTACTGTTGGTTTCAGTTCCGAATCCTTCTTATACACGCAAATTCGATGTGTTGGTGCGCAAAATAACGAATTTTAGCAAATACATCGATCTCGCTTGCAGGAAGGCGATATAACTTTTAACCGACCGACGTTTATGCAACTGTTGTATTCAGTTCCGAATCTTGCTTTAACACACGAGTTAGATGCGTTTGCTGCGCAAAATAACGAATGTACGCAGAAACATCGATTTCGCTTGCAGGAAACCGTTATAACGTTAAACCGACAAACGTCCGCGTACACGTTGGTTTGATTTCCGAATCGTTCTTAAACACGCAAATTCGATGCGTTTGCTCCGGAAAATAACGATTTGGTGCAGACACATCGATCCCGCTTGCCGGAAAACGTTATAACTTTATACCGACGAACGTTTGCGTACACATTGGTTTCATTTCCGAATCCTTCTTAAAAACGCAAATTCGATGCGTTTGCTCCTAAAAATAACGAATACGTGCAGATACATCGATTTCGATTGCAGGAAAATGATATAACTTTATACCGACGAACGTTTGCGTACACGTTGGTTTCATTTCCGAATCCTTCTTAAACACGCGAATTCGATGCGTTTGCTCCGCAAAATAACGAATTTACGCAGATACATCGATCCCGCTTGCAGGAAACCGTTATAAATTTAAACCGACAAACGTCCGCGTACACGTTGGTTTCATTTCCGAATCGTTCTTAAACACGCAAATTCGATGCGTTTGCTCCGGAAAATAACGAATTGGTGCAGATACATCGATTTCGGTTGCAGGATAACGATGTAACTTTAATCCGACGGACTTTTGCGCTACTGTTGGTTTCAGTTCCGAATCCTTCTTAAACACGCGAATTCGATGCGTTTGCTCCGCTAAATAACGAATTTACGCAGACACATCGATCTCGCTTGCAGGAAACCGTTATAACTTTAAACCGACAAACGTCCGCGTACACGTTGGTTTCTTTTCCGAATCGTTCTTAAACACTCAAATTCGATGCGTTTGCTCCGGAAAATAACGATTTGGTGCAGATACATCGATTTCGGTTGCAGGATAACGATGTAACTTCAATCCGACGGACTTTTGCGCTACTGTTGATTTCAGATCCGAATCCTTCTTAAACACGCAAATTCGATGCGTTTGCTCCCCAAAATAACGAATTTACGCAGATACATCGATCTCGCTTGCAGGATAACGTTATAACTTTATACCGACGAACGTTTGCGTACACATTGGTTTCATTTCCGAATCCTTCTTAAACACGCAAATTCGATGCGTTTGCTCCGGAAAATAACGAATTGGTGCAGATACATCGATTTCGGTTGCAGGATAACGATGTAACTTTAATCCGACGGACTTTTGCGCTACTGTTGGTTTCAGTTCCGAATCCTTCTTAAACACGCGAATTCGATGCGTTTGCTCCGCTAAATAACGAATTTACGCAGACACATCGATCTCGCTTGCAGGAAACCGTTACAACTTTAAACCGACAAACGTCCGCGTACACGTTGGTTTCTTTTCCGAATCGTTCTTAAACACTCAAATTCGATGCGTTTGCTCCGGAAAATAACGAATTGGTGCAGATACATCGATTTCGGTTGCAGGATAACGATGTAACTTCAATCCGACGAACTTTTGCGCTACTGTTGATTTCAGATCCGAATCCTTCTTAAACACGCAAATTCGATGCGTTTGCTCCCCAAAATAACGAATTTACGCAGATACATCGATCTCGCTTGCAGGAAAACGATATAACTTTAAACCGACGGACGCTTGCGCTACTGTTGGTTTCAGTTCCGAATCCTTCTTATACACGCAAATTCGATGTGTTGGTGCGCAAAATAACGAATTTTAGCAAATACATCGATCTCGCTTGCAGGAAGGCGATATAACTTTTAACCGACCGACGTTTATGCAACTGTTGTATTCAGTTCCGAATCCTTCTTAAACACGCGAATTCGATGCGTTTGCTCCGCAAAATAACGAATTTACGCAGATACATCGATCCCGCTTGCAGGAAACCGTTATAACTTTAAACCGACAAACGTCCGCGTACACGTTGGTTTCATTTCCGAATCGTTCTTAAACACGCAAATTCGATGCGTTTGCTCCGGAAAATAACGATTTGGTGCAGATACATCGATCCCGCTTGCCGGAAAACGTCATAACTTTATACCGACGAACGTTTGCGTACACATTGGTTTCATTTCCGAATCCTTCTTAAACACGCAAATTCGATGCGTTTGCTCCGGAAAATAACGAATTGGTGCAGATACATCGATTTCGGTTGCAGGATAACGATGTAACTTTAATCCGACGGACTTTTGCGCTACTGTTGGTTTCAGTTCCGAATCCTTCTTAAACACGCGAATTCGATGCGTTTGCTCCGCTAAATAACGAATTTACGCAGACACATCGATCTCGCTTGCAGGAAACCGTTACAACTTTAAACCGACAAACGTCCGCGTACACGTTGGTTTCTTTTCCGAATCGTTCTTAAACACTCAAATTCGATGCGTTTGCTCCGGAAAATAACGATTTGGTGCAGATACATCGATTTCGGTTGCAGGATAACGATGTAACTTCAATCCGACGGACTTTTGCGCTACTGTTGATTTCAGATCCGAATCCTTCTTAAACACGCAAATTCGATGCGTTTGCTCCCCAAAATAACGAATTTACGCAGATACATCGATCTCGCTTGCAGGAAAACGTTATAACTTTATACCGACGAACGTTTGCGTACACATTGGTTTCATTTCCGAATCCTTCTTAAACACGCAAATTCGATGCGTTTGCTCCGGAAAATAACGAATTGGTGCAGATACATCGATTTCGGTTGCAGGGTAACGATGTAACTTTAATCCGACGGACTTTTGCGCTACTGTTGGTTTCAGTTCCGAATCCTTCTTAAACACGCGAATTCGATGCGTTTGCTCCGCTAAATAACGAATTTACGCAGACACATCGATCTCGCTTGCAGGAAACCGTTACAACTTTAAACCGACAAACGTCCGCGTACACGTTGGTTTCTTTTCCGAATCGTTCTTAAACACTCAAATTCGATGCGTTTGCTCCGGAAAATAACGAATTGGTGCAGATACATCGATTTCGGTTGCAGGATAACGATGTAACTTCAATCCGACGAACTTTTGCGCTACTGTTGATTTCAGATCCGAATCCTTCTTAAACACGCAAATTCGATGCGTTTGCTCCCCAAAATAACGAATTTACGCAGATACATCGATCTCGCTTGCAGGAAACCGTTATAACTTTAAACCGACGGACGTTTGCGCCACTGTTGGTTTCAGTTCCGAATCCTTCTCAAACACGCGAATTCGATGCGTTTGCTCCGCAAAACAACGAATTTACGCAAATACATCGATCTCGCTTGCAGGAAAACGATATAACTTTAAACCGACGGACGCTTGCGCTACTGTTGGTTTCAGTTCCGAATCCTTCTTATACACGCAAATTCGATGTGTTGGTGCGCAAAATAACGAATTTTAGCAAATACATCGATCTCGCTTGCAGGAAGGCGATATAACTTTTAACCGACCGACGTTTATGCAACTGTTGTATTCAGTTCCGAATCTTGCTTTAACACACGAGTTAGATGCGTTTGCTGCGCAAAATAACGAATGTACGCAGAAACATCGATTTCGCTTGCAGGAAACCGTTATAACGTTAAACCGACAAACGTCCGCGTACACGTTGGTTTGATTTCCGAATCGTTCTTAAACACGCAAATTCGATGCGTTTGCTCCGGAAAATAACGATTTGGTGCAGACACATCGATCCCGCTTGCCGGAAAACGTTATAACTTTATACCGACGAACGTTTGCGTACACATTGGTTTCATTTCCGAATCCTTCTTAAAAACGCAAATTCGATGCGTTTGCTCCTAAAAATAACGAATACGTGCAGATACATCGATTTCGATTGCAGGAAAACGTTATAACTTTAAACCGACAAACGTCCGCGTACACGTCGGTTTCATTTCCGAATCCCTCTCAAACACGCAATTTCGATGCGTTTGCACCGGAAAATAACGAATTAGTGCAGATACATCGATTTCGGTTGCATGAAAATGATATAACTTTATACCGACGAACGTTTGCGTACACGTTGGTTTCATTTCCGAATCCTTCTTAAACACGCGAATTCGATGCGTTTGCTCCTAAAAATAACGAATTCGTGCAGATACATTGATCCCGCTTGCCGGAAAACGTTATAACTTTAAACCGACAAACGTCCGCGTACACGTTGGTTTCATTTCCGAATCGTTCTTAAACACGCGAATTCGATGCGTTTGCTCCGCTAAATAACGAATTTACGCAGACACATCGAACCCGCTTGCCGGAAAACGTTATAACTTTAAACCGACAAACGTCCGCGTACACGTTGGTTTCATTTCCGAATCGTTCTTAAACACGCAAATTCGATGCGTTTGCTCCGGAGAATAACGAATTGGTGCAGATACATCGATTTAGGTTGCAGGATAACGATGTAACTTTAATCCGGCGGACTTTTGCGCTACTGTTGGTTTCAGTTCCGAATCCTTCTTAAACACGCAAATTCGATGCGTTTGCTCCCCAAAATAACGAATTTACGCAGATACATCGATCTCGCTTGCAGGAAACCGTTATAACTTTAAACCGACGGACGTTTGCGCCACTGTTGGTTTCAGTTCCGAATCCTTCTCAAACACGCGAATTCGATGCGTTTGCTCCGCAAAACAACGAATTTACGCAGATACATCGATCTCGCTTGCAGGAAAACGATATAACTTTAAACCGACGGACGCTTGCGCTACTGTTGGTTTCAGTTCCGAATCCTTCTTATACACGCAAATTCGATGTGTTGGTGCGCAAAATAACGAATTTTAGCAAATACATCGATCTCGCTTGCAGGAAGGCGATATAACTTTTAACCGACCGACGTTTATGCAACTGTTGTATTCAGTTCCGAATCCTTCTTAAACACGCGAATTCGATGCGTTTGCTCCGCAAAATAACGAATTTACGCAGATACATCGATCCCGCTTGCAGGAAACCGTTATAACTTTAAACCGACAAACGTCCGCGTACACGTTGGTTTCATTTCCGAATCGTTCTTAAACACGCAAATTCGATGCGTTTGCTCCGGAAAATAACGATTTGGTGCAGATACATCGATCCCGCTTGCCGGAAAACGTTATAACTTTATACCGACGAACGTTTGCGTACACATTGGTTTCATTTCCGAATCCTTCTTAAACACGCAAATTCGATGCGTTTGCTCCGGAAAATAACGAATTGGTGCAGATACATCGATTTCGGTTGCAGGATAACGATGTAACTTTAATCCGACGGACTTTTGCGCTACTGTTGATTTCAGATCCGAATCCTTCTTAAACACGCAAATTCGATGCGTTTGCTCCCCAAAATAACGAATTTACGCAGATACATCGATCTCGCTTGCAGGAAACCGTTATAACTTTAAACCGACGGACGTTTGCGCCACTGTTGGTTTCAGTTCCGAATCCTTCTCAAACACGCGAATTCGATGCGTTTGCTCCGCAAAACAACGAATTTTAGCAAATACATCGATCTCGCTTGCAGGAAGGCGATATAACTTTTAACCGACCGACGTTTATGCAACTGTTGTATTCAGTTCCGAATCTTGCTTTAACACACGAGTTAGATGCGTTTGCTGCGCAAAATAACGAATGTACGCAGAAACATCGATTTCGCTTGCAGGAAACCGTTATAACGTTAAACCGACAAACGTCCGCGTACACGTTGGTTTGATTTCCGAATCGTTCTTAAACACGCAAATTCGATGCGTTTGCTCCGGAAAATAACGATTTGGTGCAGACACATCGATCCCGCTTGCCGGAAAACGTTATAACTTTATACCGACGAACGTTTGCGTACACATTGGTTTCATTTCCGAATCCTTCTTAAAAACGCAAATTCGATGCGTTTGCTCCTAAAAATAACGAATACGTGCAGATACATCGATTTCGATTGCAGGAAAACGTTATAACTTTAAACCGACAAACGTCCGCGTACACGTCGGTTTCATTTCCGAATCCCTCTCA
The DNA here is from genome assembly GCA_963971365.1 of Lasioglossum villosulum. Taxonomy (NCBI): domain Eukaryota; kingdom Metazoa; phylum Arthropoda; class Insecta; order Hymenoptera; family Halictidae; genus Lasioglossum; species Lasioglossum villosulum. The sequence continues at coordinate 32,362,979 of OZ020495.1, forward strand.
AACACGCAATTTCGATGCGTTTGCACCGGAAAATAACGAATTAGTGCAGATACATCGATTTCGGTTGCATGAAAATGATATAACTTTATACCGACGAACGTTTGCGTACACGTTGGTTTCATTTCCGAATCCTTCTTAAACACGCGAATTCGATGCGTTTGCTCCGCAAAATAACGAATTTACGCAGATACATCGATCCCGCTTGCAGGAAACCGTTATAAATTTAAACCGACAAACGTCCGCGTACACGTTGGTTTCATTTCCGAATCGTTCTTAAACACGCAAATTCGATGCGTTTGCTCCGGAAAATAACGAATTGGTGCAGATACATCGATTTCGGTTGCAGGATAACGATATAACTTTAATCCGACGGACTTTTGCGCTACTGTTGGTTTCAGTTCCGAATCCTTCTTAAACACGCGAATTCGATGCGTTTGCTCCGCTAAATAACGAATTTACGCAGACACATCGATTTCGGTTGCAGGATAACGATATAACTTTAATCCGACGGACTTTTGCGCTACTGTTGGTTTCAGTTCCGAATCCTTCTTAAACACGCGAATTCGATGCGTTTGCTCCGCTAAATAACGAATTTACGCAGAAACATCGATTTCGCTTGCAGGAAACCGTTATAACGTTAAACCGACAAACGTCCGCGTACACGTCGGTTTCATTTCCGAATCCCTCTCAAACACGCAATTTCGATGCGTTTGCACCGGAAAATAACGAATTAGTGCAGATACATCGATTTCGGTTGCATGAAAACGATATAACTTTATACCGACGAACGTTTGCGTACACGTTGGTTTTATTTCCGAATCCTTCTTAAACAAGCGAATTCGATGCGTTTGCTCCGCAAAATAACGAATTTACGCAGATACATCGATCCCGCTTGCAGGAAACCGTTATAACTTTAAACCGACAAACGTCCGCGTACACGTTGGTTTCATTTCCGAATCGTTCTTAAACACGCGAATTCGATGCGTTTGCTCCGCTAAATAACGAATTTACGCAGATACATCGATCCCGCTTGCAGGAAACCGTTATAACTTTAAACCGACAAACGTCCGCGTACACGTTGGTTTCATTTCCGAATCCTTCTTAAACACGCGAATTCGATGCGTTTGCTCCGGAAAATAACGATTTGGTGCAGATACATCGATCCCGCTTGCAGGAAACCGTTATAAATTTAAACCGACAAACGTCCGCGTACACGTTGGTTTCATTTCCGAATCGTTCTTAAACACGCAAATTCGATGCGTTTGCTCCGGAAAATAACGAATTGGTGCAGATACATCGATTTCGGTTGCAGGATAACGATATAACTTTAAACCGACGGACTTTTGCGTACACGTTGGTTTCATTTCCGAATCGTTCTTAAACACGCAAATTCGATGCGTTTGCTCCGGAAAATAACGAATTGGTGCAGATACATCGATTTAGGTTGCAGGATAACGATGTAACTTTAATCCGACGGACTTTTGCGCTACTGTTGGTTTCAGTTCCGAATCCTTCTTAAACACGCAAATTCAATGCGTTTGCTCCCCAAAATAACGAATTTACGCAGATACATCGATCTCGCTTGCAGGAAACCGTTATAACTTTAAACCGACGGACGTTTGCGCCACTGTTGGTTTCAGTTCCGAATCCTTCTCAAACACGCGAATTCGATGCGTTTGCTCCGCAAAACAACGAATTTACGCAGATACATCGATCTCGCTTGCAGGAAAACGATATAACTTTAAACCGACGGACGCTTGCGCTACTGTTGGTTTCAGTTCCGAATCCTTCTTATACACGCAAATTCGATGTGTTGGTGCGCAAAATAACGAATTTTAGCAAATACATCGATCTCGCTTGCAGGAAGGCGATATAACTTTTAACCGACCGACGTTTATGCAACTGTTGTATTCAGTTCCGAATCTTGCTTTAACACACGAGTTAGATGCGTTTGCTGCGCAAAATAACGAATGTACGCAGAAACATCGATTTCGCTTGCAGGAAACCGTTATAACGTTAAACCGACAAACGTCCGCGTACACGTTGGTTTGATTTCCGAATCGTTCTTAAACACGCAAATTCGATGCGTTTGCTCCGGAAAATAACGATTTGGTGCAGACACATCGATCCCGCTTGCCGGAAAACGTTATAACTTTATACCGACGAACGTTTGCGTACACATTGGTTTCATTTCCGAATCCTTCTTAAAAACGCAAATTCGATGCGTTTGCTCCTAAAAATAACGAATACGTGCAGATACATCGATTTCGATTGCAGGAAAATGATATAACTTTATACCGACGAACGTTTGCGTACACGTTGGTTTCATTTCCGAATCCTTCTTAAACACGCGAATTCGATGCGTTTGCTCCGCAAAATAACGAATTGGTGCAGATACATCGATTTCGGTTGCAGGATAACGATGTAACTTCAATCCGACGAACTTTTGCGCTACTGTTGATTTCAGATCCGAATCCTTCTTAAACACGCGAATTCGATGCGTTTGCTCCGCAAAATAACGAATTTACGCAGATACATCGATCCCGCTTGCAGGAAACCGTTATAAATTTAAACCGACAAACGTCCGCGTACACGTTGGTTTCATTTCCGAATCGTTCTTAAACACGCAAATTCGATGCGTTTGCTCCGGAAAATAACGAATTGGTGCAGATACATCGATTTCGGTTGCAGGATAACGATATAACTTTAATCCGACGGACTTTTGCGCTACTGTTGGTTTCAGTTCCGAATCCTTCTTAAACACGCGAATTCGATGCGTTTGCTCCGCTAAATAACGAATTTACGCAGACACATCGATCTCGCTTGCAGGAAACCGTTATAACTTTAAACCGACAAACGTCCGCGTACACGTTGGTTTCTTTTCCGAATCGTTCTTAAACACGCAAATTCGATGCGTTTGCTCCGGAAAATAACGATTTGGTGCAGATACATCGATTTCGGTTGCAGAATAACGATGTAACTTCAATCCGACGGACTTTTGCGCTACTGTTGATTTCAGTTCCGAATCCTTCTTAAACACGCAAATTCGATGCGTTTGCTCCGGAGAATAACGAATTGGTGCAGATACATCGATTTAGGTTGCAGGATAACGATGTAACTTTAATCCGGCGGACTTTTGCGCTACTGTTGGTTTCAGTTCCGAATCCTTCTTAAACACGCAAATTCGATGCGTTTGCTCCCCAAAATAACGAATTTACGCAGATACATCGATCTCGCTTGCAGGAAACCGTTATAACTTTAAACCGACGGACGTTTGCGCCACTGTTGGTTTCAGTTCCGAATCCTTCTCAAACACGCGAATTCGATCCGTTTGCTCCGCAAAACAACGAATTTACGCAGATACATCGATCTCGCTTGCAGGAAAACGATATAACTTTAAACCGACGGACGCTTGCGCTACTGTTGGTTTCAGTTCCGAATCCTTCTTATACACGCAAATTCGATGTGTTGGTGCGCAAAATAACGAATTTTAGCAAATACATCGATCTCGCTTGCAGGAAGGCGATATAACTTTTAACCGACCGACGTTTATGCAACTGTTGTATTCAGTTCCGAATCCTTCCTAAACACGCGAATTCGATGCGTTTGCTCCGCAAAATAACGAATTTACGCAGATACATCGATCCCGCTTGCAGGAAACCGTTATAACTTTAAACCGACAAACGTCCGCGTACACGTTGGTTTCATTTCCGAATCGTTCTTAAACACGCAAATTCGATGCGTTTGCTCCGGAAAATAACGATTTGGTGCAGATACATCGATCCCGCTTGCCGGAAAACGTTATAACTTTATACCGACGAACGTTTGCGTACACATTGGTTTCATTTCCGAATCCTTCTTAAACACGCAAATTCGATGCGTTTGCTCCGGAAAATAACGAATTGGTGCAGATACATCGATTTCGGTTGCAGGATAACGATGTAACTTTAATCCGACGGACTTTTGCGCTACTGTTGATTTCAGATCCGAATCCTTCTTAAACACGCAAATTCGATGCGTTTGCTCCCCAAAATAACGAATTTACGCAGATACATCGATCTCGCTTGCAGGAAACCGTTATAACTTTAAACCGACGGACGTTTGCGCCACTGTTGGTTTCAGTTCCGAATCCTTCTCAAACACGCGAATTCGATGCGTTTGCTCCGCAAAACAACGAATTTTAGCAAATACATCGATCTCGCTTGCAGGAAGGCGATATAACTTTTAACCGACCGACGTTTATGCAACTGTTGTATTCAGTTCCGAATCTTGCTTTAACACACGAGTTAGATGCGTTTGCTGCGCAAAATAACGAATGTACGCAGAAACATCGATTTCGCTTGCAGGAAACCGTTATAACGTTAAACCGACAAACGTCCGCGTACACGTTGGTTTGATTTCCGAATCGTTCTTAAACACGCAAATTCAATGCGTTTGCTCCGGAAAATAACGATTTGGTGCAGACACATCGATCCCGCTTGCCGGAAAACGTTATAACTTTATACCGACGAACGTTTGCGTACACATTGGTTTCATTTCCGAATCCTTCTTAAAAACGCAAATTCGATGCGTTTGCTCCGCAAAATAACGAATTGGTGCAGATACATCGATTTCGGTTGCAGGATAACGATGTAACTTCAATCCGACGAACTTTTGCGCTACTGTTGATTTCAGATCCGAATCCTTCTTAAACACGCGAATTCGATGCGTTTGCTCCGCAAAATAACGAATTTACGCAGATACATCGATCCCGCTTGCAGGAAACCGTTATAAATTTAAACCGACAAACGTCCGCGTACACGTTGGTTTCATTTCCGAATCGTTCTTAAACAGGCAAATTCGATGCGTTTGCTCCGGAAAATAACGAATTGGTGCAGATACATCGATTTCGGTTGCAGGATAACGATATAACTTTAATCCGACGGACTTTTGCGCTACTGTTGGTTTCAGTTCCGAATCCTTCTTAAACACGCGAATTCGATGCGTTTGCTCCGCTAAATAACGAATTTACGCAGACACATCGATCTCGCTTGCAGGAAACCGTTATAACTTTAAACCGACAAACGTCCGCGTACACGTTGGTTTCTTTTCCGAATCGTTCTTAAACACGCAAATTCGATGCGTTTGCTCCGGAAAATAACGATTTGGTGCAGATACATCGATTTCGGTTGCAGAATAACGATGTAACTTCAATCCGACGGACTTTTGCGCTACTGTTGATTTCAGTTCCGAATCCTTCTTAAACACGCGAATTCGATGCCGTTGCTCCGGAAAATAACGATTTGGTGCAGATATATCGATCCCGCTTGCCGGAAAACGTTATAACTTCAAACCGAAGGACTTTTGCGCTACTGTTGGTTTCAGTTCCGAATCCTTCTTAAACACGCAAATTCGATGCGTTTGCTCCGGAAAATAACGAATTGGTGCAGATACATCGATCTCGCTTGCAGGAAAACGATATAACTTTAAACCGACGGACGCTTGCGCTACTGTTGGTTTCAGTTCCGAATCCTTCTTATACACGCAAATTCGATGTGTTGGTGCGCAAAATAACGAATTTTAGCAAATACATCGATCTCGCTTGCAGGAAGGCGATATAACTTTTAACCGACCGACGTTTATGCAACTGTTGTATTCAGTTCCGAATCTTGCTTTAACACACGAGTTAGATGCGTTTGCTGCGCAAAATAACGAATGTACGCAGAAACATCGATTTCGCTTGCAGGAAACCGTTATAACGTTAAACCGACAAACGTCCGCGTACACGTTGGTTTCATTTCCGAATCCTTCTTAAACACGCGAATTCGATGCGTTTGCTCCGCAAAATAACGAATTGGTGCAGATACATCGATTTCGGTTGCAGGATAACGATGTAACTTCAATCCGACGAACTTTTGCGCTACTGTTGATTTCAGATCCGAATCCTTCTTAAACACGCGAATTCGATGCGTTTGCTCCGCAAAATAACGAATTTACGCAGATACATCGATCCCGCTTGCAGGAAACCGTTATAAATTTAAACCGACAAACGTCCGCGTACACGTTGGTTTCATTTCCGAATCGTTCTTAAACACGCAAATTCGATGCGTTTGCTCCGGAAAATAACGAATTGGTGCAGATACATCGATTTCGGTTGCAGGATAACGATATAACTTTAATCCGACGGACTTTTGCGCTACTGTTGGTTTCAGTTCCGAATCCTTCTTAAACACGCGAATTCGATGCGTTTGCTCCGCTAAATAACGAATTTACGCAGACACATCGATCTCGCTTGCAGGAAACCGTTATAACTTTAAACCGACAAACGTCCGCGTACACGTTGGTTTCTTTTCCGAATCGTTCTTAAACACGCAAATTCGATGCGTTTGCTCCGGAAAATAACGATTTGGTGCAGATACATCGATTTCGGTTGCAGAATAACGATGTAACTTCAATCCGACGGACTTTTGCGCTACTGTTGATTTCAGTTCCGAATCCTTCTTAAACACGCGAATTCGATGCCGTTGCTCCGGAAAATAACGATTTGGTGCAGATATATCGATCCCGCTTGCCGGAAAACGTTATAACTTCAAACCGAAGGACTTTTGCGCTACTGTTGGTTTCAGTTCCGAATCCTTCTTAAACACGCAAATTCGATGCGTTTGCTCCGGAAAATAACGAATTGGTGCAGATACATCGATCTCGCTTGCAGGAAAACGATATAACTTTAAACCGACGGACGCTTGCGCTACTGTTGGTTTCAGTTCCGAATCCTTCTTATACACGCAAATTCGATGTGTTGGTGCGCAAAATAACGAATTTTAGCAAATACATCGATCTCGCTTGCAGGAAGGCGATATAACTTTTAACCGACCGACGTTTATGCAACTGTTGTATTCAGTTCCGAATCTTGCTTTAACACACGAGTTAGATGCGTTTGCTGCGCAAAATAACGAATGTACGCAGAAACATCGATTTCGCTTGCAGGAAACCGTTATAACGTTAAACCGACAAACGTCCGCGTACACGTTGGTTTGATTTCCGAATCGTTCTTAAACACGCAAATTCGATGCGTTTGCTCCGGAAAATAACGATTTGGTGCAGACACATCGATCCCGCTTGCCGGAAAACGTTATAACTTTATACCGACGAACGTTTGCGTACACATTGGTTTCATTTCCGAATCCTTCTTAAAAACGCAAATTCGATGCGTTTGCTCCTAAAAATAACGAATACGTGCAGATACATCGATTTCGATTGCAGGAAAACGTTATAACTTTAAACCGACAAACGTCCGCGTACACGTCGGTTTCATTTCCGAATCCCTCTCAAACACGCAATTTCGATGCGTTTGCACCGGAAAATAACGAATTAGTGCAGATACATCGATTTCGGTTGCATGAAAATGATATAACTTTATACCGACGAACGTTTGCGTACACGTTGGTTTCATTTCCGAATCCTTCTTAAACACGCGAATTCGATGCGTTTGCTCCGCAAAATAACGAATTTACGCAGATACATCGATCCCGCTTGCAGGAAACCGTTATAAATTTAAACCGACAAACGTCCGCGTACACGTTGGTTTCATTTCCGAATCGTTCTTAAACACGCAAATTCGATGCGTTTGCTCCGGAAAATAACGAATTGGTGCAGATACATCGATTTCGGTTGCAGGATAACGATATAACTTTAATCCGACGGACTTTTGCGCTACTGTTGGTTTCAGTTCCGAATCCTTCTTAAACACGCGAATTCGATGCGTTTGCTCCGCTAAATAACGAATTTACGCAGACACATCGATCTCGCTTGCAGGAAACCGTTATAACTTTAAACCGACAAACGTCCGCGTACACGTTGGTTTCTTTTCCGAATCGTTCTTAAACACGCAAATTCGATGCGTTTGCTCCGGAAAATAACGATTTGGTGCAGATACATCGATTTCGGTTGCAGAATAACGATGTAACTTCAATCCGACGGACTTTTGCGCTACTGTTGATTTCAGTTCCGAATTCTTCTTAAACACGCAAATTCGATGCGTTTGCTCCGGAAAATAACGAATTGGTGCAGATACATCGATTTCGGTTGCAGGATAACGATGTAACTTTAATCCGACGGACTTTTGCGCTACTGTTGGTTTCAGTTCCGAATCCTTCTTAAACACGCAAATTCGATGCGTTTGCTCCGGAAAATAACGAATTGGTGCAGATACATCGATTTCGGTTGCAGGATAACGATGTAACTTTAATCCGACGGACTTTTGCGCTACTGTTGGTTTCAGTTCCGAATCCTTCTTAAACACGCAAATTCGATGCGTTTGCTCCCCAAAATAACGAATTTACGCAGATACATCGATCTCGCTTGCAGGAAACCGTTATAACTTTAAACCGACGGACGTTTGCGCCACTGTTGGTTTCAGTTCCGAATCCTTCTCAAACACGCGAATTCGATGCGTTTGCTCCGCAAAACAACGAATTTACGCAGATACATCGATCTCGCTTGCAGGAAAACGATATAACTTTAAACCGACGGACGCTTGCGCTACTGTTGGTTTCAGTTCCGAATCCTTCTTATACACGCAAATTCGATGTGTTGGTGCGCAAAATAACGAATTTTAGCAAATACATCGATCTCGCTTGCAGGAAGGCGATATAACTTTTAACCGACCGACGTTTATGCAACTGTTGTATTCAGTTCCGAATCCTTCTTAAACACGCGAATTCGATGCGTTTGCTCCGCAAAATAACGAATTTACGCAGATACATCGATCCCGCTTGCAGGAAACCGTTATAACTTTAAACCGACAAACGTCCGCGTACACGTTGGTTTCATTTCCGAATCGTTCTTAAACACGCAAATTCGATGCGTTTGCTCCGGAAAATAACGATTTGGTGCAGATACATCGATCCCGCTTGCAGGATAACGATGTAACTTTAATCCGACGGACATTTGCGCTACTGTTGGTTTCAGTTCCGAATCCTTCTTAAACACGCAAATTCGATGCGTTTGCTCCGGAAAATAACGAATTGGTGCAGATACATCGATTTCGGTTGCAGGATAACGATGTAACTTTAATCCGACGGACTTTTGCGCTACTGTTGGTTTCAGTTCCGAATCCTTCTTAAACACGCGAATTCGATACGTTTGCTCCGCTAAATAACGAATTTACGCAGACACATCGATCTCGCTTGCAGGAAACCGTTACAACTTTAAACCGACAAACGTCCGCGTACACGTTGGTTTCTTTTCCGAATCGTTCTTAAACACTCAAATTCGATGCGTTTGCTCCGCAAAACAACGAATTTACGCAGATACATCGATCTCGCTTGCAGGAAAACGATATAACTTTAAACCGACGGACGCTTGCGCTACTGTTGGTTTCAGTTCCGAATCCTTCTTATACACGCAAATTCGATGTGTTGGTGCGCAAAATAACGAATTTTAGCAAATACATCGATCTCGCTTGCAGGAAGGCGATATAACTTTTAACCGACCGACGTTTACGCAACTGTTGTATTCAGTTCCGAATCTTGCTTTAACACACGAGTTAGATGCATTTGCTGCCCAAAATAACGAATGTACGCAGAAACATCGATTTCGCTTGCAGGAAACCGTTATAACGTTAAACCGACAAACGTCCGCGTACACGTTGGTTTGATTTCCGAATCGTTCTTAAACACGCAAATTAGATGCGTTTGCTCCGGAAAATAACGATTTGGTGCAGACACATCGATCCCGCTTGCCGGAAAACGTTATAACTTTATACCGACGAACGTTTGCGTACACATTGGTTTCATTTCCGAATCCTTCTTAAAAACGCAAATTCGATGCGTTTGCTCCTAAAAATAACGAATACGTGCAGATACATCGATTTCGATTGCAGGAAAACGTTATAACTTTAAACCGACAAACGTCCGCGTACACGTCGGTTTCATTTCCGAATCCCTCTCAAACACGCAATTTCGATGCGTTTGCTCCGGAAAATAACGAATTGGTGCAGATACATCGATTTCAGTTGCAGGATAACGATATAACTTTAAACCGACGGACTTTTGCGCTACTGTTGGTTTCAGTTCCGAATCCTTCTTAAACACGCGAATTCGATGCGTTTGCTCCGGAAAATAACGATTTGGTGCAGATACATCGATCCCGCTTGCCGGAAAACGTTATAACTTTATACCGACGAACGTTTGCGTACACATTGGTTTCATTTCCGAATCCTTCTTAAACACGCAAATTCGATGCGTTTGCTCCGGAAAATAACGAATTGGTGCAGATACATCTATTTCGGTTGCAGGATAACGATATAACTTTAATCCGACGGACTTTTGCGCTACTGTTGGTTTCAGTTCCGAATCCTTCTTAAACACGCGAATTCGATGCGTTTGCTCCGCTAAATAACGAATTTACGCAGACACATCGATCTCGCTTGCAGGAAACCGTTATAACTTTAAACCGACAAACGTCCGCGTACACGTTGGTTTCTTTTCCGAATCGTTCTTAAACACGCAAATTCGATGCGTTTGCTCCGGAAAATAACGATTTGGTGCAGATACATCGATCCCGCTTGCCGGAAAACGTTATAACTTTATACCGACGAACGTTTGCGTACACGTTGATTTCATTTCCGAATCCTTCTTTAACACGCGAATTCGATGCGTTTGCTCCGCAAAATAACGAATTTACGCAGATACATCGATCTCGTTTGCAGGAAACCGTTATAACTTTAAACCGACGGACGCTTGCGCTACTGTTGGTTTCATTTCCGAATCCTTCTTAAACACGCGAATTCGATGCGTTTGCTCCGCAAAATAACGAATTTACGCAGATACATCGATCTCGCTTGCAGGAAACCGTTATAACTTTAAACCGACAAACGTCCGCGTACACGTTGGTTTCTTTTCCGAATCGTTCTTAAACACGCAAATTCGATGCGTTTGCTCCGGAAAATAACGATTTGGTGCAGATACATCGATTTCGGTTGCAGAATAACGATGTAACTTCAATCCGACGGACTTTTGCGCTACTGTTGATTTCAGTTCCGAATCCTTCTTAAACACGCGAATTCGATGCCGTTGCTCCGGAAAATAACGATTTGGTGCAGATATATCGATCCCGCTTGCCGGAAAACGTTATAACTTCAAACCTAAGGACTTTTGCGCTACTGTTGGTTTCAGTTCCGAATCCTTCTTAAACACGCAAATTCGATGCGTTTGCTCCGGAAAATAACGAATTGGTGCAGATACATCGATTTCGGTTGCAGGATAACGATGTAACTTTAATCCGACGGACTTTTGCGCTACTGTTGGTTTCAGTTCCGAATCCTTCTTAAACACGCGAATTCGATGCGTTTGCTCCGCTAAATAACGAATTTACGCAGACACATCGATCTCGCTTGCAGGAAACCGTTATAACTTTAAACCGACAAACGTCCGCGTACACGTTGGTTTCTTTTCCGAATCGTTCTTAAACACGCAAATTCGATGCGTTTACTCCGGAAAATAACGATTTGGTGCAGATACATCGATCCCGCTTGCCGGAAAACGTTATAACTTCAAACCGAAGGACTTTTGCGCTACTGTTGGTTTCAGTTCCGAATCCTTCTTAAACACGCAAATTCGATGCGTTTGCTCCGGAAAATAACGAATTGGTGCAGATACATCGATTTCGGTTGCATGATAACGATGTAACTTTAATCCGACGGACTTTTGCGCTACTGTTGGTTTCAGTTCCGAATCCTTCTTAAACACGCAAATTCGATGCGTTTGCTCCCCAAAATAACGAATTTACGCAGATACATCGATCTCGCTTGCAGGAAACCGTTATAACTTTAAACCGACGGACGTTTGCGCCACTGTTGGTTTCAGTTCCGAATCCTTCTCAAACACGCGAATTCGATGCGTTTGCTCCGCAAAACAACGAATTTACGCAGATACATCGATCTCGCTTGCAGGAAAACGTTATAACTTTAAACCGACGAACGCTTGCGCTACTGTTGGTTTCAGTTCCGAATCCTTCTTATACACGCAAATTCGATGTGTTGGTGCGCAAAATAACGAATTTTAGCAAATACATCGATCTCGCTTGCAGGAAGGCGATATAACTTTTAACCGACCGACGTTTATGCAACTTTTGTATTCAGTTCCGAATCTTGCTTTAACACACGAGTTAGATGCGTTTGCTGCGCAAAATAACGAATGTACGCAGAAACATCGATTTCGCTGGCAGGAAACCGTTATAACGTTAAACCGACAAACGTCCGCGTACACGTTGGTTTGATTTCCGAATCGTTCTTAAACACGCAAATTCGATGCGTTTGCTCCGGAAAATAACGATTTGGTGCAGACACATCGATCCCGCTTGCCGGAAAACGTTATAACTTTATACCGACGAACGTTTGCGTACACATTGGTTTCATTTCCGAATCCTTCTTAAAAACGCAAATTCGATGCGTTTGCTCCTAAAAATAACGAATTCGTGCAGATACATCGACTTCGATTGCAGGAAAACGTTATAACTTTAAACCGACAAACGTCCGCGTACACGTCGGTTTCATTTCCGAATCCCTCTCAAACACGCAATTTCGATGCGTTTGCACCGGAAAATAACGAATTAGTGCAGATACATCGATTTCGGTTGCATGAAAACGATATAACTTTATACCGACGAACGTTTGCGTACACGTTGGTTTTATTTCCGAATCCTTCTTAAACAAGCGAATTCGATGCGTTTGCTCCCCAAAATAACGAATTTACGCAGATACATCGATCTCGCTTGCAGGAAACCGTTATAACTTTAAACCGACGGACGTTTGCGCCACTGTTGGTTTCAGTTCCGAATCCTTCTCAAACACGCGAATTCGATGCGTTTGCTCCGGAAAATAACGAATTGGTGCAGATACATCGATTTCGGTTGCAGGAAAACGTTATAACTTTAAACCGACGAACGCTTGCGCTACTGTTGGTTTCAGTTCCGAATCCTTCTTATACACGCAAATTCGATGTGTTGGTGCGCAAAATAACGAATTTTAGCAAATACATCGATCTCGCTTGCAGGAAGGCGATATAACTTTTAACCGACCGACGTTTATGCAACTTTTGTATTCAGTTCCGAATCTTGCTTTAACACACGAGTTAGATGCGTTTGCTGCGCAAAATAACGAATGTACGCAGAAACATCGATTTCGCTGGCAGGAAACCGTTATAACGTTAAACCGACAAACGTCCGCGTACACGTTGGTTTGATTTCCGAATCGTTCTTAAACACGCAAATTCGATGCGTTTGCTCCGGAAAATAACGATTTGGTGCAGACACATCGATCCCGCTTGCCGGAAAACGTTATAACTTTATACCGACGAACGTTTGCGTACACATTGGTTTCATTTCCGAATCCTTCTTAAAAACGCAAATTCGATGCGTTTGCTCCTAAAAATAACGAATACGTGCAGATACATCGATTTCGATTGCAGGAAAACGTTATAACTTTAAACCGACAAACGTCCGCGTACACGTCGGATTCATTTCCGAATCCCTCTCAAACACGCAATTTCGATGCGTTTGCACCGCAAAATAACGAATTAGTGCAGATACATCGATTTCGGTTGCATGAAAACGATATAACTTTATACCGACGAACGTTTGCGTACACGTTGGTTTCATTTCCGAATCCTTCTTAAACACGCGAATTCGATGCGTTTGCTCCGCAAAATAACGAATTTACGCAGATACATCGATCCCGCTTGCAGGAAACCGTTATAACTTTAAATCGACAAACGTCCGCGTACACGTTGGTTTCATTTCCGAATCGTTCTTAAACACGCAAATTCGATGCGTTTGCTCCGGAAAATAACGATTTGGTGCAGATACATCGATCCCGCTTGCCGGAAAACGTTATAACTTTATACCGACGAACGTTTGCGTACACATTGGTTTCATTTCCGAATCCTTCTTAAACACGCAAATTCGATGCGTTTGCTCCGGAAAATAACGAATTGGTGCAGATACATCGATTTCGGTTGCAGGATAACGATGTAACTTTAATCCGACGGACTTTTGCGCTACTGTTGGTTTCAGTTCCGAATCCTTCTTAAACACGCAAATTCGATGCGTTTGCTCCGGAAAATAACGAATTGGTGCAGATACATCGATTTCGGTTGCAGGATAACGATGTAACTTTAATCCGACGGACTTTTGCGCTACTGTTGGTTTCAGTTCCGAATCCTTCTTAAACACGCAAATTCGATGCGTTTGCTCCCCAAAATAACGAATTTACGCAGATACATCGATCTCGCTTGCAGGAAACCGTTATAACTTTAAACCGACGGACGTTTGCGCCACTGTTGGTTTCAGTTCCGAATCCTTCTCAAACACGCGAATTCGATGCGTTTGCTCCGCAAAACAACGAATTTACGCAGATACATCGATCTCGCTTGCAGGAAAACGATATAACTTTAAACCGACGGACGCTTGCGCTACTGTTGGTTTCAGTTCCGAATCCTTCTTATACACGCAAATTCGATGTGTTGGTGCGCAAAATAACGAATTTTAGCAAATACATCGATCTCGCTTGCAGGAAGGCGATATAACTTTTAACCGACCGACGTTTATGCAACTGTTGTATTCAGTTCCGAATCTTGTTTTAACACACGAGTTAGATGCGTTTGCTGCCCAAAATAACGAATGTACGCAGAAACATCGATTTCGCTTGCAGGAAACCGTTATAACGTTAAACCGACAAACGTTCGCGTACACGTTGGTTTGATTTCCGAATCGTTCTTAAACACGCAAATTCGATGCGTTTGCTCCGGAAAATAACGATTTGGTGCAGACACATCGATCCAGCTTGCCGGAAAACGTTATAACTTTATACCGACGAACGTTTGCGTACACATTGGTTTCATTTCCGAATCCTTCTTAAAAACGCAAATTCGATGCGTTTGCTCCTGAAAATAACGAATTCGTGCAGATACATCGATTTCGATTGCAGGAAAACGTTATAACTTTAAACCGACAAACGTCCGCGTACACGTCGGTTTCATTTCCGAATCCCTCTCAAACACGCAATTTCGATGCGTTTGCACCGGAAAATAACGAATTAGTGCAGATACATCGATTTCGGTTGCATGAAAACGATATAACTTTATACCGACGAACGTTTGCGTACACGTTGGTTATATTTCCGAATCCTTCTTAAACAAGCGAATTCGATGCGTTTGCTCCCCAAAATAACGAATTTACGCAGATACATCGATCTCGCTTGCAGGAAACCGTTATAACTTTAAACCGACGGACGTTTGCGCCACTGTTGGTTTCAGTTCCGAATCCTTCTCAAACACGCGAATTCGATGCGTTTGCTCCGCAAAACAACGAATTTACGCAGATACATCGATCTCGCTTGCAGGAAAACGATATAACTTTAAACCGACGGACGCTTGCGCTACTGTTGGTTTCAGTTCCGAATCCTTCTTATACACGCAAATTCGATGTGTTGGTGCGCAAAATAACGAATTTTAGCAAATACATCGATCTCGCTTGCAGGAAGGCGATATAACTTTTAACCGACCGACGTTTATGCAACTGTTGTATTCAGTTCCGAATCCTTCTTAAACACGCGAATTCGATGCGTTTGCACCGCAAAATAACGAATTTACGCAGATACATCGATCCCGCCTGCAGGAAACCGTTATAACTTTAAACCGACAAACGTCCGCGTACACGTTGGTTTCATTTCCGAATCGTTCTTAAACACGCAAATTCGATGCGTTTGCTCCGGAAAATAACGATTTGGTGCAGATACATCGATCCCGCTTGCCGGAAAACGTTATAACTTTATACCGACGAACGTTTGCGTACACATTGGTTTCATTTCCGAATCCTTCTTAAACACGCAAATTCGATGCGTTTGCTCCGGAAAATAACGAATTGGTGCAGATACATCGATTTCGGTTGCAGGATAACGATGTAACTTTAATCCGACGGACTTTTGCGCTACTGTTGGTTTCAGTTCCGAATCCTTCTTAAACACGCGAATTCGATGCGTTTGCTCCGCTAAATAACGAATTTACGCAGATACATCGATCTCGCTTGCAGGAAACCGTTATAACTTTAAACCGACGGACGTTTGCGCCACTGTTGGTTTCAGTTCCGAATCCTTCTCAAACACGCGAATTCGATGCGTTTGCTCCGCAAAACAACGAATTTACGCAGATACATCGATCTCGCTTGCAGGAAAACGATCTAACTTTAAACCGACGGACGCTTGCGCTACTGTTGGTTTCAGTTCCGAATCCTTCTTATACACGCAAATTCGATGTGTTGGTGCGCAAAATAACGAATTTTAGCAAATACATCGATCTCGCCTGCAGGAAACCGTTATAACTTTAAACCGACAAACGTCCGCGTACACGTTGGTTTCATTTCCGAATCGTTCTTAAACACGCAAATTCGATGCGTTTGCTCCGGAAAATAACGATTTGGTGCAGATACATCGATCCCGCTTGCCGGAAAACGTTATAACTTTATACCGACGAACGTTTGCGTACACATTGGTTTCATTTCCGAATCCTTCTTAAACACGCAAATTCGATGCGTTTGCTCCGGAAAATAACGAATTGGTGCAGATACATCGATTTCGGTTGCAGGATAACGATGTAACTTTAATCCGACGGACTTTTGCGCTACTGTTGGTTTCAGTTCCGAATCCTTCTTAAACACGCGAATTCGATGCGTTTGCTCCGCTAAATAACGAATTTACGCAGACACATCGATCTCGCTTGCAGGAAACCGTTATAACTTTAAACCGACAAACGTCCGCGTACACGTTGGTTTCTTTTCCGAATCGTTCTTAAACACGCAAATTCGATGCGTTTGCTCCGGAAAATAACGATTTGGTGCAGATACATCGATCCCGCTTGCCGGAAAACGTTATAACTTCAAACCGACGGACGTTTGCGCCAATGTTGGTTTCAGTTCCGAATCCTTCTCAAACACGCGAATTCGATGCGTTTGCTCCGCAAAACAACGAATTTACGCAGATACATCGATCTCGCTTGCAGGAAAACGATATAACTTTAAACCGACGGACGCTTGCGCTACTGTTGGTTTCAGTTCCGAATCCTTCTTATACACGCAAATTCGATGCGTTTGCTCCCCAAAATAACGAATTTTAGCAAATACATCGATCTCGCTTGCAGGAAGGCGATATAACTTTTAACCGACCGACGTTTATGCAACTGTTGTATTCAGTTCCGAATCTTGCTTTAACACACGAGTTAGATGCGTTTGCTGCGAAATAACGAATGTACGCAGAAACATCGATTTCGCTTGCAGGAAACCGTTATAACGTTAAACCGACAAACGTCCGCGTACACGTTGGTTTGATTTCCGAATCGTTCTTAAACACGCAAATTCGATGCGTTTGCTCCGGAAAATAACGATTTGGTGCAGACACATCGATCCCGCTTGCCGGAAAACGTTATAACTTTAAACCGACAAACGTCCGCGTACACGTTGGTTTCTTTTCCGAATCGTTCTTAAACACGCAAATTCGATGCGTTTGCTCCGGAAAATAACGATTTGGTGCAGATACATCGATCCCGCTTGCCGGAAAACGTTATAACTTCAAACCGAAGGACTTTTGCGCTACTGTTGGTTTCAGTTCCGAATCCTTCTTAAACACGCAAATTCGATGCGTTTGCTCCGGAAAATAACGAATTGGTGCAGATACATCGATTTCGGTTGCAGGATAACGATGTAACTTTAATCCGACGGACTTTTGCGCTACTGTTGGTTTCATTTCCGAATCCTTCTTAAAAACGCAAATTCGATGCGTTTGCTCCTAAAAATAACGAATTCGTGCAGATACATCGATTTCGATTGCAGGAAAACGTTATAACTTTAAACCGACAAACGTCCGCGTACACGTTGGTTTTATTTCCGAATCCTTCTTAAACAAGCGAATTCGATGCGTTTGCTCCGCAAAATAACAAATTTACGCAGATACATCGATCCCGCTTGCAGGAAACCGTTATAACTTTAAACCGACAAACGTCCGCGTACACGTTGGTTTCATTTCCGAATCGTTCTTAAACACGCAAATTCGATGCGTTTGCTCCGGAGAATAACGAATTGGTGCAGATACATCGATTTAGGTTGCAGGAAAACGATATAACTTTAAACCGACGGACTTTTGCGCTACTGTTGGTTTCAGCTCCGAATCCTTGTTAAACACGCGAATTCGATGTGTTTGCTCCGCAAAATAACGAATTTACGCAGATACATCGATCGCGCTTGCAGGAAACCGTTACAACTTTAAACCGACAAACGTCCGCGTAAACGTTGGTTACATTTACGAATCGTTCTTAAACACGCAAATTCGATGCGTTTGGTCCGGAAAATAACGATTTGGTGCAGATACATCGATCCCGCTTGCCGGAAAACGTTATAACTTCAAACCGAAGGACTTTTGCGCTACTGTTGGTTTCAGTTCCGAATCCTTCTTAAACACGCAAATTCGATGCGTTTGCTCCGGAAAATGACGAATTGGTGCAGATACATCGATTTCGGTTGCAGGATAACGATGTAACTTCAATCTGACGGACTTTTGCGCTACTGTTGATTTCAGTTCCGAATCCTTCTTAAACACGCGAATTCGATGCGTTTGGTCCGGAAAATAACGATTTGGTGCAGATACATCGATTTAGGTTGCAGGAAAACGATATAACTTTAAACCGACGGACTTTTGCGCTACTGTTGGTTTCAGTTCCGAATCCTTCTTAAACACGCGAATTCGATGTGTTTGCTCCGCAAAATAACGAATTTACGCAAACACATCGATCCGGCTTGCCGGAAAACGTTATAACTTTAAACCGACAAACGTCCGCGTACACGTTGGTTTCTTTTCCGAATCGTTCTTAAACACGCAAATTCGATGCGTTTGCTCCGGAAAATAACGATTTGGTGCAGATACATCGATCCCGCTTGCCGGAAAACGTTATAACTTCAAACCGACGGACGTTTGCGCCAATGTTGGTTTCAGTTCCGAATCCTTCTCAAACACGCGAATTCGATGCGTTTGCTCCGCAAAACAACGAATTTACGCAGATACATCGATCTCGCTTGCAGGAAAACGATATAACTTTAAACCGACGGACGCTTGCGCTACTGTTGGTTTCAGTTCCGAATCCTTCTTATACACGCAAATTCGATGCGTTTGCTCCCCAAAATAACGAATTTTAGCAAATACATCGATCTCGCTTGCAGGAAGGCGATATAACTTTTAACCGACCGACGTTTATGCAACTGTTGTATTCAGTTCCGAATCTTGCTTTAACACACGAGTTAGATGCGTTTGCTGCGAAATAACGAATGTACGCAGAAACATCGATTTCGCTTGCAGGAAACCGTTATAACGTTAAACCGACAAACGTCCGCGTACACGTTGGTTTGATTTCCGAATCGTTCTTAAACACGCAAATTCGATGCGTTTGCTCCGGAAAATAACGATTTGGTGCAGACACATCGATCCCGCTTGCCGGAAAACGTTATAACTTTAAACCGACAAACGTCCGCGTACACGTTGGTTTCTTTTCCGAATCGTTCTTAAACACGCAAATTCGATGCGTTTGCTCCGGAAAATAACGATTTGGTGCAGATACATCGATCCCGCTTGCCGGAAAACGTTATAACTTCAAACCGAAGGACTTTTGCGCTACTGTTGGTTTCAGTTCCGAATCCTTCTTAAACACGCAAATTCGATGCGTTTGCTCCGGAAAATAACGAATTGGTGCAGATACATCGATTTCGGTTGCAGGATAACGATGTAACTTTAATCCGACGGACTTTTGCGCTACTGTTGGTTTCATTTCCGAATCCTTCTTAAAAACGCAAATTCGATGCAAAAATAACGAATTCGTGCAGATACATCGATTTCGATTGCAGGAAAACGTTATAACTTTAAACCGACAAACGTCCGCGTACACGTTGGTTTTATTTCCGAATCCTTCTTAAACAAGCGAATTCGATGCGTTTGCTCCGCAAAATAACAAATTTACGCAGATACATCGATCCCGCTTGCAGGAAACCGTTATAACTTTAAACCGACAAACGTCCGCGTACACGTTGGTTTCATTTCCGAATCGTTCTTAAACACGCAAATTCGATGCGTTTGCTCCGGAGAATAACGAATTGGTGCAGATACATCGATTTAGGTTGCAGGAAAACGATATAACTTTAAACCGACGGACTTTTGCGCTACTGTTGGTTTCAGCTCCGAATCCTTC
Organism: Lasioglossum villosulum; assembly: GCA_963971365.1. NCBI lineage: Eukaryota > Metazoa > Arthropoda > Insecta > Hymenoptera > Halictidae > Lasioglossum > Lasioglossum villosulum. The sequence goes on from OZ020495.1 coordinate 32,383,237, forward strand.
TTAAACACGCGAATTCGATGTGTTTGCTCCGCAAAATAACGAATTTACGCAGATACATCGATCGCGCTTGCAGGAAACCGTTACAACTTTAAACCGACAAACGTCCGCGTAAACGTTGGTTACATTTACGAATCGTTCTTAAACACGCAAATTCGATGCGTTTGGTCCGGAAAATAACGATTTGGTGCAGATACATCGATCCCGCTTGCCGGAAAACGTTATAACTTCAAACCGAAGGACTTTTGCGCTACTGTTGGTTTCAGTTCCGAATCCTTCTTAAACACGCAAATTCGATGCGTTTGCTCCGGAAAATGACGAATTGGTGCAGATACATCGATTTCGGTTGCAGGATAACGATGTAACTTCAATCTGACGGACTTTTGCGCTACTGTTGGTTTCAGTTCCGAATCCTTCTTAAACACGCGAATTCGATGCGTTTGCTCCGGAAAATAACGATTTGGTGCAGATACATCGATCCCGCTTGCCGGAAAACGTTATAACTTTATACCGACGAACGTTTGCGTACACATTGGTTTCATTTCCGAATCCTTCTTAAACACGCAAATTCGATGCGTTTGCTCCGGAAAATAACGAATTGGTGCATATACATCGATTTCGGTTGCAGGATAACGATGTAACTTCAATCCGACGGACTTTTGCGCTACTGTTGATTTCAGTTCCGAATCCTTCTTAAACACGCGAATTCGATGCGTTTGGTCCGGAAAATAACGATTTGGTGCAGATACATCGATTTAGGTTGCAGGAAAACGATATAACTTTAAACCGACGGACTTTTGCGCTACTGTTGGTTTCAGTTCCGAATCCTTCTTAAACACGCGAATTCGATGTGTTTGCTCCGCAAAATAACGAATTTACGCAAACACATCGATCCGGCTTGCCGGAAAACGTTATAACTTTAAACCGACAAACGTCCGCGTACACGTTGGTTTCATTTCCGAATCCCTCTGAAACACGCAAATTCGATGCGTTTGCTCCGGAAAATAACGATTTGGTGCAGATACATCGATTTAGGTTGCAGGAAAACGATATAACTTTAAACCGACGGACTTTTGCGCTACTGTTGGTTTCAGTTCCGAATCCTTCTTAAACACGCGAATTCGATGTGTTTGCTCCGCAAAATAACGATTTGGTGCAGATACATTGATCCCGCTTGCCGGAAAACGTTATAACTTCAAACCGAAGGACTTTTGCGCTACTGTTGGTTTCAGTTCCGAATCCTTCTTAAACACGCAAATTCGATGCGTTTGCTCCGGAAAATAACGAATTGGTGCAGATACATCGATTTCGGTTGCAGGATAACGATGTAACTTTAATCCGACGGACTTTTGCGCTACTGTTGGTTTCAGTTCCGAATCCTTCTTAAACACGCGAATTCGATGCGTTTGCTCCGGAAAATAACGATTTGGTGCAGATACATCGATCCCGCTTGCCGGAAAACGTTATAACTTCAAACCGAAGGACTTTTGCGCTACTGTTGGTTTCAGTTCCGAATCCTTCTTAAACACGCAAATTCGATGCGTTTGCTCCGGAAAATAACGAATTGGTGCAGATACATCGATTTCGGTTGCAGGATAACGATGTAACTTTAATCCGACGGACTTTTGCGCTACTGTTGGTTTCAGTTCCGAATCCTTCTTAAACACGCGAATTCGATGCGTTTGCTCCGCAAAATAACGAATTTACGCAGATACATCGATCTCGCTTGCAGGAAACCGTTATAACTTTAAACCGACAAACGTCCGCGTACACGTTGGTTTCATTTCCGAATCGTTCTTAAACACGCAAATTCGATGCGTTTGGTCCGGAAAATAACGATTTGGTGCAGATACATCGATTTCGGTTGCAGGATAACGATGTAACTTCAATCCGACGGACTTTTGCGCTACTGTTGATTTCAGTTCCGAATCCTTCTTAAACACGCGAATTCGATGCGTTTGCTCCGCTAAATAACGAATTTACGCAGACACATCGATCCCGCTTGCCGGAAAACGTTATAACTTTAAACCGACAAACGTCCGCGTACACGGTGGTTTCATTTCCGAATCGTTCTTAAACACGCAAATTCGATGGGTTTGGTCCGGAAAATAACGATTTGGTGCAGATACATCGATCCCGCTTGCCGGAAAACATTATAACTTTATATCGACGAACGTTTGCGTACACATTGGTTTCATTTCCGAATCCTTCTTAAACACGCAAATTCGATGCGTTTGCTCCGGAGAATAACGAATTGGTGCAGATACATCGATTTAGGTTGCAGGAAAACGATATAACTTTAAACCGACGGACTTTTGCGCTACTGTTGGTTTCAGTTCCGAATCCTTCTTAAACACGCAAATTCGATGCGTTTGCTCCGGAAAATAACGATTTGGTGCAGATACATCGATCCCGCTTGCCGGAAAACGTTATAACTTCAAACCGAAGGACTTTTGCGCTACTGTTGGTTTCAGTTCCGAATCCTTCTTAAACACGCGAATTCGATGTGTTTGCTCCGCAAAATAACGAATTTACGCAGATACATCGATCGCGCTTGCAGGAAACCGTTACAACTTTAAACCGACAAACGTCCGCGTAAACGTTGGTTACATTTACGAATCGTTCTTAAACACGCAAATTCGATGCGTTTGGTCCGGAAAATAACGATTTGGTGCAGATACATCGATCCCGCTTGCCGGAAAACGTTATAACTTTATACCGACGAACGTTTGCGTACACATTGGTTTCATTTCCGAATCCTTCTTAAACACGCAAATTCGATGCGTTTGCTCCGGAGAATAACGAATTGGTGCAGATACATCGATTTAGGTTGCAGGAAAACGATATAACTTTAAACCGACGGACTTTTGCGCTACTGTTGGTTTCAGTTCCGAATCCTTCTTAAACACGCAAATTCGATGCGTTTGCTCCGGAAAATAACGATTTGGTGCAGATACATCGATCCCGCTTGCCGGAAAACGTTATAACTTCAAACCGAAGGACTTTTGCGCTACTGTTGGTTTCAGTTCCGAATCCTTCTTAAACACGCGAATTCGATGTGTTTGCTCCGCAAAATAACGAATTTACGCAGATACATCGATCGCGCTTGCAGGAAACCGTTACAACTTTAAACCGACAAACGTCCGCGTAAACGTTGGTTACATTTACGAATCGTTCTTAAACACGCAAATTCGATGCGTTTGGTCCGGAAAATAACGATTTGGTGCAGATACATCGATCCCGCTTGCCGGAAAACGTTATAACTTTATACCGACGAACGTTTGCGTACACATTGGTTTCATTTCCGAATCCTTCTTAAACACGCAAATTCGATGCGTTTGCTCCGGAGAATAACGAATTGGTGCAGATACATCGATTTCGGTTGCAGGATAACGATGTAACTTCAAACCGAAGGACTTTTGCGCTACTGTTGGTTTCAGTTCCGAATCCTTCTTAAACACGCAAATTCGATGCGTTTGCTCCGGAAAATGACGAATTGGTGCAGATACATCGATTTCGGTTGCAGGATAACGATGTAACTTCAATCTGACGGACTTTTGCGCTACTGTTGGTTTCAGTTCCGAATCCTTCTTAAACACGCGAATTCGATGCGTTTGCTCCGGAAAATAACGATTTGGTGCAGATACATCGATCCCGCTTGCCGGAAAACGTTATAACTTTATACCGACGAACGTTTGCGTACACATTGGTTTCATTTCCGAATCCTTCTTAAACACGCAAATTCGATGCGTTTGCTCCGGAAAATAACGAATTGGTGCATATACATCGATTTCGGTTGCAGGATAACGATGTAACTTCAATCCGACGGACTTTTGCGCTACTGTTGATTTCAGTTCCGAATCCTTCTTAAACACGCGAATTCGATGCGTTTGGTCCGGAAAATAACGATTTGGTGCAGATACATCGATTTAGGTTGCAGGAAAACGATATAACTTTAAACCGACGGACTTTTGCGCTACTGTTGGTTTCAGTTCCGAATCCTTCTTAAACACGCGAATTCGATGTGTTTGCTCCGCAAAATAACGAATTTACGCAAACACATCGATCCGGCTTGCCGGAAAACGTTATAACTTTAAACCGACAAACGTCCGCGTTCACGTTGGTTTCATTTCCGAATCCCTCTGAAACACGCAAATTCGATGCGTTTGCTCCGGAAAATAACGATTTGGTGCAGATACATCGATTTAGGTTGCAGGAAAACGATATAACTTTAAACCGACGGACTTTTGCGCTACTGTTGGTTTCAGTTCCGAATCCTTCTTAAACACGCGAATTCGATGTGTTTGCTCCGCAAAAGAACGATTTGGTGCAGATACATTGATCCCGCTTGCCGGAAAACGTTATAACTTCAAACCGAAGGACTTTTGCGCTACTGTTGGTTTCAGTTCCGAATCCTTCTTAAACACGCAAATTCGATGCGTTTGCTCCGGAAAATAACGAATTGGTGCAGATACATCGATTTCGGTTGCAGGATAACGATGTAACTTTAATCCGACGGACTTTTGCGCTACTGTTGGTTTCAGTTCCGAATCCTTCTTAAACACGCGAATTCGATGCGTTTGCTCCGGAAAATAACGATTTGGTGCAGATACATCGATCCCGCTTGCCGGAAAACGTTATAACTTTATACCGACGAACGTTTGCGTACACATTGGTTTCATTTCCGAATCCTTCTTAAACACGCAAATTCGATGCGTTTGCTCCGGAAAATAACGAATTGGTGCATATACATCGATTTCGGTTGCAGGATAACGATGTAACTTCAATCCGACGGACTTTTGCGCTACTGTTGATTTCAGTTCCGAATCCTTCTTAAACACGCGAATTCGATGCGTTTGCTCCGCTAAATAACGAATTTACGCAGACACATCGATCCCGCTTGCCGGAAAACGTTATAACTTCAAACCGAAGGACTTTTGCGCTACTGTTGGTTTCAGTTCCGAATCCTTCTTAAACACGCAAATTCGATGCGTTTGCTCCGGAAAATAACGAATTGGTGCAGATACATCGATTTCGGTTGCAGGATAACGATGTAACTTTAATCCGACGGACTTTTGCGCTACTGTTGGTTTCAGTTCCGAATCCTTCTTAAACACGCGAATTCGATGCGTTTGCTCCGCAAAATAACGAATTTACGCAGATACATCGATCTCGCTTGCAGGAAAACGTTATAACTTTAAACCGACAAACGTCCGCGTACACGTTGGTTTCATTTCCGAATCGTTCTTAAACACGCAAATTCGATGCGTTTGGTCCGGAAAATAACGATTTGGTGCAGATACATCGATTTCGGTTGCGGGATAACGATGTAACTTCAATCCGACGGACTTTTGCGCTACTGTTGATTTCAGTTCCGAATCCTTCTTAAACACGCGAATTCGATGCGTTTGCTCCGCTAAATAACGAATTTACGCAGACACATCGATCCCGCTTGCCGGAAAACGTTATAACTTTAAACCGACAAACGTCCGCGTACACGGTGGTTTCATTTCCGAATCGTTCTTAAACACGCAAATTCGATGGGTTTGGTCCGGAAAATAACGATTTGGTGCAGATACATCGATCCCGCTTGCCGGAAAACATTATAACTTTATATCGACGAACGTTTGCGTACACATTGGTTTCATTTCCGAATCCTTCTTAAACACGCAAATTCGATGCGTTTGCTCCGGAGAATAACGAATTGGTGCAGATACATCGATTTAGGTTGCAGGAAAACGATATAACTTTAAACCGACGGACTTTTGCGCTACTGTTGGTTTCAGTTCCGAATCCTTCTTAAACACGCAAATTCGATGCGTTTGCTCCGGAAAATAACGATTTGGTGCAGATACATCGATCCCGCTTGCCGGAAAACGTTATAACTTCAAACCGAAGGACTTTTGCGCTACTGTTGGTTTCAGTTCCGAATCCTTCTTAAACACGCGAATTCGATGTGTTTGCTCCGCAAAATAACGAATTTACGCAGATACATCGATCGCGCTTGCAGGAAACCGTTACAACTTTAAACCGACAAACGTCCGCGTAAACGTTGGTTACATTTACGAATCGTTCTTAAACACGCAAATTCGATGCGTTTGGTCCGGAAAATAACGATTTGGTGCAGATACATCGATCCCGCTTGCCGGAAAACGTTATAACTTTATACCGACGAACGTTTGCGTACACATTGGTTTCATTTCCGAATCCTTCTTAAACACGCAAATTCGATGCGTTTGCTCCGGAGAATAACGAATTGGTGCAGATACATCGATTTCGGTTGCAGGATAACGATGTAACTTTAATCCGACGGACTTTTGCGCTACTGTTGGTTTCAGTTCCGAATCCTTCTTAAACACGCGAATTCGATGCGATTGCTCCGGAAAATAACGATTTGGTGCAGATACATTGATCCCGCTTGCCGGAAAACGTTATAACTTCAAACCGAAGGACTTTTGCGCTACTGTTGGTTTCAGTTCCGAATCCTTCTTAAACACGCAAATTCGATGCGTTTGCTCCGGAAAATGACGACTTGGTGCAGATACATCGATTTTGGTTGCAGGATAACGATGTAACTTCAATCTGACGGACTTTTGCGCTACTGTTGGTTTCAGTTCCGAATCCTTCTTAAACACGCGAATTCGATGCGTTTGCTCCGGAAAATAACGATTTGGTGCAGATACAACGATCCCGCTTGCCGGAAAACGTTATAACTTTATACCGACGAACGTTTGCGTACACATTGGTTTCATTTCCGAATCCTTCTTAAACACGCAAATTCGATGCGTTTGCTCCGGAAAATAACGAATTGGTGCATATACATCGATTTCGGTTGCAGGATAACGATGTAACTTCAATCCGACGGACTTTTGCGCTACTGTTGATTTCAGTTCCGAATCCTTCTTAAACACGCGAATTCGATGTGTTTGCTCCGCAAAATAACGATTTGGTGCAGATACATTGATCCCGCTTGCCGGAAAACGTTATAACTTCAAACCGAAGGACTTTTGCGCTACTGTTGGTTTCAGTTCCGAATCCTTCTTAAACACGCAAATTCGATGCGTTTGCTCCGGAAAATAACGAATTGGTGCAGATACATCGATTTCGGTTGCAGGATAACGATGTAACTTTAATCCGACGGACTTTTGCGCTACTGTTGGTTTCAGTTCCGAATCCTTCTTAAACACGCGAATTCGATGTGTTTGCTCCGCAAAATAACGATTTGGTGCAGATACATTGATCCCGCTTGCCGGAAAACGTTATAACTTCAAACCGAAGGACTTTTGCGCTACTGTTGGTTTCAGTTCCGAATCCTTCTTAAACACGCAAATTCGATGCGTTTGCTCCGGAAAATAAGGAATTGGTGCAGATACATCGATTTCGGTTGCAGGATAACGATGTAACTTTAATCCGACGGACTTTTGCGCTACTGTTGGTTTCAGTTCCGAATCCTTCTTAAACACGCGAATTCGATGCGTTTGCTCCGGAAAATAACGATTTGGTGCAGATACATCGATCCCGCTTGCCGGAAAACGTTATAACTTCAAACCGAAGGACTTTTGCGCTACAGTTGGTTTCAGTTCCGAATCCTTCTTAAACACGCAAATTCGATGCGTTTGCTCCGGAAAATAACGAATTGGTGCAGATACATCGATTTCGGTTGCAGGATAACGATGTAACTTTAATCCGACGGACTTTTGCGCTACTGTTGGTTTCAGTTCCGAATCCTTCTTAAAAACGCGAATTCGATGCGTTTGCTCCGGAAAATAACGATTTGGTGCAGATACATCGATCCCGCTTGCCGGAAAACGTTATAACTTCAAACCGAAGGACTTTTGCGCTACTGTTGGTTTCAGTTCCGAATCCTTCTTAAACACGCAAATTCGATGCGTTTGCTCCGGAAAATAACGAATTGGTGCAGATACATCGATTTCGGTTGCAGGATAACGATGTAACTTTAATCCGACGGACTTTTGCGCTACTGTTGGTTTCAGTTCCGAATCCTTCTTAAACACGCGAATTCGATGCGTTTGCTCCGCAAAATAACGAATTTACGCAGATACATCGATCTCGCTTGCAGGAAACCGTTATAACTTTAAACCGACAAACGTCCGCGTACACGTTGGTTTCATTTCCGAATCGTTCTTAAACACGCAAATTCGATGGGTTTGGTCCGGAAAATAACGATTTGGTGCAGATACATCGATCCCGCTTGCCGGAAAACATTATAACTTTATATCGACGAACGTTTGCGCTACTGTTGATTTCAGTTCCTAATCCTTCTTAAACACGCGAATTCGATGCGTTTGCTCCGCTAAATAACGAATTTACGCAGACACATCGATCCCGCTTGCCGGAAAACGTTATAACTTTAAACCGACAAACGTCCGCGTACACGGTGGTTTCATTTCCGAATCGTTCTTAAACACGCAAATTCGATGGGTTTGGTCCGGAAAATAACGATTTGGTGCAGATACATCGATCCCGCTTGCCGGAAAACATTATAACTTTATATCGACGAACGTTTGCGTACACATTGGTTTCATTTCCGAATCCTTCTTAAACACGCAAATTCGATGCGTTTGCTCCGGAGAATAACGAATTGGTGCAGATACATCGATTTAGGTTGCAGGAAAACGATATAACTTTAAACCGACGGACTTTTGCGCTACTGTTGGTTTCAGTTCCGAATCCTTCTTAAACACGCAAATTCGATGCGTTTGCTCCGGAAAATAACGATTTGGTGCAGATACATTGATCCCGCTTGCCGGAAAACGTTATAACTTCAAACCGAAGGACTTTTGCGCTACTGTTGGTTTCAGTTCCGAATCCTTCTTAAACACGCAAATTCGATGCGTTTGCTCCGGAAAATGACGACTTGGTGCAGATACATCGATTTTGGTTGCAGGATAACGATGTAACTTCAATCTGACGGACTTTTGCGCTACTGTTGGTTTCAGTTCCGAATCCTTCTTAAACACGCGAATTCGATGCGTTTGCTCCGGAAAATAACGATTTGGTGCAGATACAACGATCCCGCTTGCCGGAAAACGTTATAACTTTATACCGACGAACGTTTGCGTACACATTGGTTTCATTTCCGAATCCTTCTTAAACACGCAAATTCGATGCGTTTGCTCCGGAAAATAACGAATTGGTGCATATACATCGATTTCGGTTGCAGGATAACGATGTAACTTCAATCCGACGGACTTTTGCGCTACTGTTGATTTCAGTTCCGAATCCTTCTTAAACACGCGAATTCGATGCGTTTGCTCCGCTAAATAACGAATTTACGCAGACACATCGATCCCGCTTGCCGGAAAACGTTATAACTTTAAACCGACAAACGACCGCGTACACGTTGGTTTCATTTCCGAATCGTTCTTAAACACGCAAATTCGATGCGTTTGGTCCGGAAAATAACGATTTGGTGCAGATACATCGATCCCGCTTGCCGGAAAACGTTATAACTTTATACCGACGAACGTTTGCGTACACATTGGTTTCATTTCCGAATCCTTCTTAAACACGCAAATTCGATGCGTTTGCTCCGGAGAATAACGAATTGGTGCAGATACATCGATTTCGGTTGCAGGATAACGATGTAACTTTAATCCGACGGACTTTTGCGCTACTGTTGGTTTCAGTTCCGAATCCTTCTTAAACACGCGAATTCGATGCGATTGCTCCGGAAAATAACGATTTGGTGCAGATACATTGATCCCGCTTGCCGGAAAACGTTATAACTTCAAACCGAAGGACTTTTGCGCTACTGTTGGTTTCAGTTCCGAATCCTTCTTAAACACGCAAATTCGATGCGTTTGCTCCGGAAAATGACGACTTGGTGCAGATACATCGATTTTGGTTGCAGGATAACGATGTAACTTCAATCTGACGGACTTTTGCGCTACTGTTGGTTTCAGTTCCGAATCCTTCTTAAACACGCGAATTCGATGCGTTTGCTCCGGAAAATAACGATTTGGTGCAGATACAACGATCCCGCTTGCCGGAAAACGTTATAACTTTATACCGACGAACGTTTGCGTACACATTGGTTTCATTTCCGAATCCTTCTTAAACACGCAAATTCGATGCGTTTGCTCCGGAAAATAACGAATTGGTGCATATACATCGATTTCGGTTGCAGGATAACGATGTAACTTCAATCCGACGGACTTTTGCGCTACTGTTGATTTCAGTTCCGAATCCTTCTTAAACACGCGAATTCGATGCGTTTGCTCCGCTAAATAACGAATTTACGCAGACACATCGATCCCGCTTGCCGGAAAACGTTATAACTTTAAACCGACAAACGACCGCGTACACGTTGGTTTCATTTCCGAATCGTTCTTAAACACGCAAATTCGATGCGTTTGGTCCGGAAAATAACGATTTGGTGCAGATACATCGATCCCGCTTGCCGGAAAACATTATAACTTTATACCGACGAACGTTTGCGTACACATTGGTTTCATTTCCGAATCCTTCTTAAACACGCAAATTCGATGCGTTTGCTCCGGAGAATAACGAATTGGTGCAGATACATCGATTTAGGTTGCAGGAAAACGATATAACTTTAAACCGACGGACTTTTGCGCTACTGTTGGTTTCAGTTCCGAATCCTTCTTAAACACGCGAATTCGATGTGTTTGCTCCGCAAAATAACGATTTGGTGCAGATACATCGATCCCGCTTGCCGGAAAACGTTATAACTTCAAACCGAAAGACTTTTGCGCTACTGTTGGTTTCAGTTCCGAATCCTTCTTAAACACGCAAATTCGATGCGTTTGCTCCGGAAAATAACGAATTGGTGCAGATACATCGATTTCGGTTGCAGGATAACGATGTAACTTTAAACCGACGGACTTTTGCGCTACTGTTGGTTTCAGTTCCGAATCCTTCTTAAACACGCGAATTCGATGCGTTTGCTCCGGAAAATAACGATTTGGTGCAGATACATCGATCCCGCTTGCCGGAAAACGTTATAACTTCAAACCGAAGGACTTTTGCGCTACTGTTGGTTTCAGTTCCGAATCCTTCTTAAACACGCAAATTCGATGCGTTTGCTCCGGAAAATAACGAATTGGTGCAGATACATCGATTTCGGTTGCAGGATAACGATGTAACTTTAATCCGACGGACTTTTGCGCTACTGTTGGTTTCAGTTCCGAATCCTTCTTAAACACGCGAATTCGATGCGTTTGCTCCGGAAAATAACGATTTGGTGCAGATACATCGATCCCGCTTGCCGGAAAACGTTATAACTTTATACCGACGAACGTTTGCGTACACATTGGTTTCATTTCCGAATCCTTCTTAAACACGCAAATTCGATGCGTTTGCTCCGGAAAATAACGAATTGGTGCATATACATCGATTTCGGTTGCAGGATAACGATGTAACTTCAATCCGACGGATTTTTGCGCTACTGTTGATTTCAGTTCCGAATCCTTCTTAAACACGCGAATTCGATGCGTTTGCTCCGCTAAATAACGAATTTACGCAGACACATCGATCCCGCTTGCCGGAAAACGTTATAACTTTAAACCGACAAACGACCGCGTACACGTTGGTTTCATTTCCGAATCGTTCTTAAACACGCAAATTCGATGCGTTTGGTCCGGAAAATAACGATTTGGTGCAGATACATCGATCCGGCTTGCCGGAAAACGTTATAACTTTAAACCGACAAACGTCCGCGTACACGTTGGTTTCATTTCCGAATCCCTCTGAAACACGCAAATTCGATGCGTTTGCTCCGGAAAATAACGATTTGGTGCAGATACATCGATTTAGGTTGCAGGAAAACGATATAACTTTAAACCGACGGACTTTTGCGCTACTGTTGGTTTCAGTTCCGAATCCTTCTTAAACACGCGAATTCGATGTGTTTGCTCCGCAAAATAACGATTTGGTGCAGATACATCGATCCCGCTTGCCGGAAAACGTTATAACTTCAAACCGAAAGACTTTTGCGCTACTGTTGGTTTCAGTTCCGAATCCTTCTTAAACACGCAAATTCGATGCGTTTGCTCCGGAAAATAACGAATTGGTGCAGATACATCGATTTCGGTTGCAGGATAACGATGTAACTTTAATCCGACGGACTTTTGCGCTACTGTTGGTTTCAGTTCCGAATCCTTCTTAAACACGCGAATTCGATGCGTTTGCTCCGGAAAATAACGATTTGGTGCAGATACATCGATCCCGCTTGCCGGAAAACGTTATAACTTCAAACCGAAGGACTTTTGCGCTACTGTTGGTTTCAGTTCCGAATCCTTCTTAAACACGCAAATTCGATGCGTTTGCTCCGGAAAATAACGAATTGGTGCAGATACATCGATTTCGGTTGCAGGATAACGATGTAACTTTAATCCGACGGACTTTTGCGCTACTGTTGGTTTCAGTTCCGAATCCTTCTTAAACACGCGAATTCGATGCGTTTGCTCCGGAAAATAACGATTTGGTGCAGATACATCGATCCCGCTTGCCGGAAAACGTTATAACTTCAAACCGAAGGACTTTTTCGCTACTGTTGGTTTCAGTTCCGAATCCTTCTTAAACACGCAAATTCGATGCGTTTGCTCCGGAAAATAACGAATTGGTGCAGATACATCGATTTCGGTTGCAGGATAACGATGTAACTTTAATCCGACGGACTTTTGCGCTACTGTTGGTTTCAGTTCCGAATCCTTCTTAAACACGCGAATTCGATGCGTTTGCTCCGCAAAATAACGATTTGGTGCAGACACATCGATCCCGCTTGCCGGAAAACGTTATAACTTTAAACCGACAAACGTCCGCGTACACGGTGGTTTCATTTCCGAATCGTTCTTAAACACGCAAATTCGATGGGTTTGGTCCGGAAAATAACGATTTGGTGCAGATACATCGATCCCGCTTGCCGGAAAACATTATAACTTTATATCGACGAACGTTTGCGTACACATTGGTTTCATTTCCGAATCCTTCTTAAACACGCAAATTCGATGCGTTTGCTCCGGAGAATAACGAATTGGTGCAGATACATCGATTTAGGTTGCAGGAAAACGATATAACTTTAAACCGACGGACTTTTGCGCTACTGTTGGTTTCAGTTCCGAATCCTTCTTAAACACGCAAATTCGATGCGTTTGCTCCGGAAAATAACGATTTGGTGCAGATACATCGATCCCGCTTGCCGGAAAACGTTATAACTTCAAACCGAAGGACTTTTGCGCTACTGTTGGTTTCAGTTCCGAATCCTTCTTAAACACGCGAATTCGATGTGTTTGCTCCGCAAAATAACGAATTTACGCAGATACATCGATCGCGCTTGCAGGAAACCGTTACAACTTTAAACCGACAAACGTCCGCGTAAACGTTGGTTACATTTACGAATCGTTCTTAAACACGCAAATTCGATGCGTTTGGTCCGGAAAATAACGATTTGGTGCAGATACATCGATCCCGCTTGCCGGAAAACGTTATAACTTTATACCGACGAACGTTTGCGTACACATTGGTTTCATTTCCGAATCCTTCTTAAACACGCAAATTCGATGCGTTTGCTCCGGAGAATAACGAATTGGTGCAGATACATCGATTTCGGTTGCAGGATAACGATGTAACTTTAATCCGACGGACTTTTGCGCTACTGTTGGTTTCAGTTCCGAATCCTTCTTAAACACGCGAATTCGATGCGATTGCTCCGGAAAATAACGATTTGGTGCAGATACATTGATCCCGCTTGCCGGAAAACGTTATAACTTCAAACCGAAGGACTTTTGCGCTACTGTTGGTTTCAGTTCCGAATCCTTCTTAAACACGCAAATTCGATGCGTTTGCTCCGGAAAATGACGACTTGGTGCAGATACATCGATTTTGGTTGCAGGATAACGATGTAACTTCAATCTGACGGACTTTTGCGCTACTGTTGGTTTCAGTTCCGAATCCTTCTTAAACACGCGAATTCGATGCGTTTGCTCCGGAAAATAACGATTTGGTGCAGATACAACGATCCCGCTTGCCGGAAAACGTTATAACTTTATACCGACGAACGTTTGCGTACACATTGGTTTCATTTCCGAATCCTTCTTAAACACGCAAATTCGATGCGTTTGCTCCGGAAAATAACGAATTGGTGCATATACATCGATTTCGGTTGCAGGATAACGATGTAACTTCAATCCGACGGACTTTTGCGCTACTGTTGATTTCAGTTCCGAATCCTTCTTAAACACGCGAATTCGATGTGTTTGCTCCGCAAAATAACGATTTGGTGCAGATACATTGATCCCGCTTGCCGGAAAACGTTATAACTTCAAACCGAAGGACTTTTGCGCTACTGTTGGTTTCAGTTCCGAATCCTTCTTAAACACGCAAATTCGATGCGTTTGCTCCGGAAAATAACGAATTGGTGCAGATACATCGATTTCGGTTGCAGGATAACGATGTAACTTTAATCCGACGGACTTTTGCGCTACTGTTGGTTTCAGTTCCGAATCCTTCTTAAACACGCGAATTCGATGTGTTTGCTCCGCAAAATAACGATTTGGTGCAGATACATTGATCCCGCTTGCCGGAAAACGTTATAACTTCAAACCGAAGGACTTTTGCGCTACTGTTGGTTTCAGTTCCGAATCCTTCTTAAACACGCAAATTCGATGCGTTTGCTCCGGAAAATAACGAATTGGTGCAGATACATCGATTTCGGTTGCAGGATAACGATGTAACTTTAATCCGACGGACTTTTGCGCTACTGTTGGTTTCAGTTCCGAATCCTTCTTAAACACGCGAATTCGATGCGTTTGCTCCGGAAAATAACGATTTGGTGCAGATACATCGATCCCGCTTGCCGGAAAACGTTATAACTTCAAACCGAAGGACTTTTGCGCTACAGTTGGTTTCAGTTCCGAATCCTTCTTAAACACGCAAATTCGATGCGTTTGCTCCGGAAAATAACGAATTGGTGCAGATACATCGATTTCGGTTGCAGGATAACGATGTAACTTTAATCCGACGGACTTTTGCGCTACTGTTGGTTTCAGTTCCGAATCCTTCTTAAAAACGCGAATTCGATGCGTTTGCTCCGGAAAATAACGATTTGGTGCAGATACATCGATCCCGCTTGCCGGAAAACGTTATAACTTCAAACCGAAGGACTTTTGCGCTACTGTTGGTTTCAGTTCCGAATCCTTCTTAAACACGCAAATTCGATGCGTTTGCTCCGGAAAATAACGAATTGGTGCAGATACATCGATTTCGGTTGCAGGATAACGATGTAACTTTAATCCGACGGACTTTTGCGCTACTGTTGGTTTCAGTTCCGAATCCTTCTTAAACACGCGAATTCGATGCGTTTGCTCCGCAAAATAACGAATTTACGCAGATACATCGATCTCGCTGGCAGGAAACCGTTATAACTTTAAACCGACAAACGTCCGCGTACACGTTGGTTTCATTTCCGAATCGTTCTTAAACACGCAAATTCGATGGGTTTGGTCCGGAAAATAACGATTTGGTGCAGATACATCGATCCCGCTTGCCGGAAAACATTATAACTTTATATCGACGAACGTTTGCGCTACTGTTGATTTCAGTTCCGAATCCTTCTTAAACACGCGAATTCGATGCGTTTGCTCCGCTAAATAACGAATTTACGCAGACACATCGATCCCGCTTGCCGGAAAACGTTATAACTTTAAACCGACAAACGTCCGCGTACACGGTGGTTTCATTTCCGAATCGTTCTTAAACACGCAAATTCGATGGGTTTGGTCCGGAAAATAACGATTTGGTGCAGATACATCGATCCCGCTTGCCGGAAAACATTATAACTTTATATCGACGAACGTTTGCGTACACATTGGTTTCATTTCCGAATCCTTCTTAAACACGCAAATTCGATGCGTTTGCTCCGGAGAATAACGAATTGGTGCAGATACATCGATTTAGGTTGCAGGAAAACGATATAACTTTAAACCGACGGACTTTTGCGCTACTGTTGGTTTCAGTTCCGAATCCTTCTTAAACACGCAAATTCGATGCGTTTGCTCCGGAAAATAACGATTTGGTGCAGATACATCGATCCCGCTTGCCGGAAAACGTTATAACTTCAAACCGAAGGACTTTTGCGCTACTGTTGGTTTCAGTTCCGAATCCTTCTTAAACACGCGAATTCGATGTGTTTGCTCCGCAAAATAACGAATTTACGCAGATACATCGATCGCGCTTGCAGGAAACCGTTACAACTTTAAACCGACAAACGTCCGCGTAAACGTTGGTTACATTTACGAATCGTTCTTAAACACGCAAATTCGATGCGTTTGGTCCGGAAAATAACGATTTGGTGCAGATACATCGATCCCGCTTGCCGGAAAACGTTATAACTTTATACCGACGAACGTTTGCGTACACATTGGTTTCATTTCCGAATCCTTCTTAAACACGCAAATTCGATGCGTTTGCTCCGGAGAATAACGAATTGGTGCAGATACATCGATTTCGGTTGCAGGATAACGATGTAACTTTAATCCGACGGACTTTTGCGCTACTGTTGGTTTCAGTTCCGAATCCTTCTTAAACACGCGAATTCGATGCGATTGCTCCGGAAAATAACGATTTGGTGCAGATACATTGATCCCGCTTGCCGGAAAACGTTATAACTTCAAACCGAAGGACTTTTGCGCTACTGTTGGTTTCAGTTCCGAATCCTTCTTAAACACGCAAATTCGATGCGTTTGCTCCGGAAAATGACGACTTGGTGCAGATACATCGATTTTGGTTGCAGGATAACGATGTAACTTCAATCTGACGGACTTTTGCGCTACTGTTGGTTTCAGTTCCGAATCCTTCTTAAACACGCGAATTCGATGCGTTTGCTCCGGAAAATAACGATTTGGTGCAGATACAACGATCCCGCTTGCCGGAAAACGTTATAACTTTATACCGACGAACGTTTGCGTACACATTGGTTTCATTTCCGAATCCTTCTTAAACACGCAAATTCGATGCGTTTGCTCCGGAAAATAACGAATTGGTGCATATACATCGATTTCGGTTGCAGGATAACGATGTAACTTCAATCCGACGGACTTTTGCGCTACTGTTGATTTCAGTTCCG
The DNA here is from genome assembly GCA_963971365.1 of Lasioglossum villosulum. Classification (NCBI taxonomy): domain Eukaryota; kingdom Metazoa; phylum Arthropoda; class Insecta; order Hymenoptera; family Halictidae; genus Lasioglossum; species Lasioglossum villosulum. Next base: position 32,400,341 of record OZ020495.1, read on the forward strand.
AATCCTTCTTAAACACGCGAATTCGATGCGTTTGCTCCGCTAAATAACGAATTTACGCAGACACATCGATCCCGCTTGCCGGAAAACGTTATAACTTTAAACCGACAAACGACCGCGTACACGTTGGTTTCATTTCCGAATCGTTCTTAAACACGCAAATTCGATGCGTTTGGTCCGGAAAATAACGATTTGGTGCAGATACATCGATCCCGCTTGCCGGAAAACGTTATAACTTTATACCGACGAACGTTTGCGTACACATTGGTTTCATTTCCGAATCCTTCTTAAACACGCAAATTCGATGCGTTTGCTCCGGAGAATAACGAATTGGTGCAGATACATCGATTTCGGTTGCAGGATAACGATGTAACTTTAATCCGACGGACTTTTGCGCTACTGTTGGTTTCAGTTCCGAATCCTTCTTAAACACGCGAATTCGATGCGATTGCTCCGGAAAATAACGATTTGGTGCAGATACATTGATCCCGCTTGCCGGAAAACGTTATAACTTCAAACCGAAGGACTTTTGCGCTACTGTTGGTTTCAGTTCCGAATCCTTCTTAAACACGCGAATTCGATGCGTTTGCTCCGGAAAATAACGATTTGGTGCAGATACAACGATCCCGCTTGCCGGAAAACGTTATAACTTTATACCGACGAACGTTTGCGTACACATTGGTTTCATTTCCGAATCCTTCTTAAACACGCAAATTCGATGCGTTTGCTCCGGAAAATAACGAATTGGTGCATATACATCGATTTCGGTTGCAGGATAACGATGTAACTTCAATCCGACGGACTTTTGCGCTACTGTTGATTTCAGTTCCGAATCCTTCTTAAACACGCGAATTCGATGCGTTTGCTCCGCTAAATAACGAATTTACGCAGACACATCGATCCCGCTGGCAGGAAACCGTTATAACTTTAAACCGACAAACGTCCGCGTACACGTTGGTTTCATTTCCGAATCGTTCTTAAACACGCAAATTCGATGCGTTTGGTCCGGAAAATAACGATTTGGTGCAGATACATCGATCCCGCTTGCCGGAAAACATTATAACTTTATATCGACGAACGTTTGCGCTACTGTTGATTTCAGTTCCGAATCCTTCTTAAACACGCGAATTCGATGCGTTTGCTCCGCTAAATAACGAATTTACGCAGACACATCGATCCCGCTTGCCGGAAAACGTTATAACTTTAAACCGACAAACGTCCGCGTACACGGTGGTTTCATTTCCGAATCGTTCTTAAACACGCAAATTCGATGGGTTTGGTCCGGAAAATAACGATTTGGTGCAGATACATCGATCCCGCTTGCCGGAAAACATTATAACTTTATATCGACGAACGTTTGCGTACACATTGGTTTCATTTCCGAATCCTTCTTAAACACGCAAATTCGATGCGTTTGCTCCGGAGAATAACGAATTGGTGCAGATACATCGATTTAGGTTGCAGGAAAACGATATAACTTTAAACCGACGGACTTTTGCGCTACTGTTGGTTTCAGTTCCGAATCCTTCTTAAACACGCAAATTCGATGCGTTTGCTCCGGAAAATAACGATTTGGTGCAGATACATCGATCCCGCTTGCCGGAAAACGTTATAACTTCAAACCGAAGGACTTTTGCGCTACTGTTGGTTTCAGTTCCGAATCCTTCTTAAACACGCGAATTCGATGTGTTTGCTCCGCAAAATAACGAATTTACGCAGATACATCGATCGCGCTTGCAGGAAACCGTTACAACTTTAAACCGACAAACGTCCGCGTAAACGTTGGTTACATTTACGAATCGTTCTTAAACACGCAAATTCGATGCGTTTGGTCCGGAAAATAACGATTTGGTGCAGATACATCGATCCCGCTTGCCGGAAAACGTTATAACTTTATACCGACGAACGTTTGCGTACACATTGGTTTCATTTCCGAATCCTTCTTAAACACGCAAATTCGATGCGTTTGCTCCGGAGAATAACGAATTGGTGCAGATACATCGATTTCGGTTGCAGGATAACGATGTAACTTTAATCCGACGGACTTTTGCGCTACTGTTGGTTTCAGTTCCGAATCCTTCTTAAACACGCGAATTCGATGCGATTGCTCCGGAAAATAACGATTTGGTGCAGATACATTGATCCCGCTTGCCGGAAAACGTTATAACTTCAAACCGAAGGACTTTTGCGCTACTGTTGGTTTCAGTTCCGAATCCTTCTTAAACACGCAAATTCGATGCGTTTGCTCCGGAAAATGACGACTTGGTGCAGATACATCGATTTTGGTTGCAGGATAACGATGTAACTTCAATCTGACGGACTTTTGCGCTACTGTTGGTTTCAGTTCCGAATCCTTCTTAAACACGCGAATTCGATGCGTTTGCTCCGGAAAATAACGATTTGGTGCAGATACAACGATCCCGCTTGCCGGAAAACGTTATAACTTTATACCGACGAACGTTTGCGTACACATTGGTTTCATTTCCGAATCCTTCTTAAACACGCAAATTCGATGCGTTTGCTCCGGAAAATAACGAATTGGTGCATATACATCGATTTCGGTTGCAGGATAACGATGTAACTTCAATCCGACGGACTTTTGCGCTACTGTTGATTTCAGTTCCGAATCCTTCTTAAACACGCGAATTCGATGCGTTTGCTCCGCTAAATAACGAATTTACGCAGACACATCGATCCCGCTTGCCGGAAAACGTTATAACTTTAAACCGACAAACGACCGCGTACACGTTGGTTTCATTTCCGAATCGTTCTTAAACACGCAAATTCGATGCGTTTGGTCCGGAAAATAACGATTTGGTGCAGATACATCGATCCCGCTTGCCGGAAAACGTTATAACTTTATACCGACGAACGTTTGCGTACACATTGGTTTCATTTCCGAATCCTTCTTAAACACGCAAATTCGATGCGTTTGCTCCGGAGAATAACGAATTGGTGCAGATACATCGATTTCGGTTGCAGGATAACGATGTAACTTTAATCCGACGGACTTTTGCGCTACTGTTGGTTTCAGTTCCGAATCCTTCTTAAACACGCGAATTCGATGCGATTGCTCCGGAAAATAACGATTTGGTGCAGATACATTGATCCCGCTTGCCGGAAAACGTTATAACTTCAAACCGAAGGACTTTTGCGCTACTGTTGGTTTCAGTTCCGAATCCTTCTTAAACACGCAAATTCGATGCGTTTGCTCCGGAAAATGACGACTTGGTGCAGATACATCGATTTTGGTTGCAGGATAACGATGTAACTTCAATCTGACGGACTTTTGCGCTACTGTTGGTTTCAGTTCCGAATCCTTCTTAAACACGCGAATTCGATGCGTTTGCTCCGGAAAATAACGATTTGGTGCAGATACAACGATCCCGCTTGCCGGAAAACGTTATAACTTTATACCGACGAACGTTTGCGTACACATTGGTTTCATTTCCGAATCCTTCTTAAACACGCAAATTCGATGCGTTTGCTCCGGAAAATAACGAATTGGTGCATATACATCGATTTCGGTTGCAGGATAACGATGTAACTTCAATCCGACGGACTTTTGCGCTACTGTTGATTTCAGTTCCGAATCCTTCTTAAACACGCGAATTCGATGCGTTTGCTCCGCTAAATAACGAATTTACGCAGACACATCGATCCCGCTTGCCGGAAAACGTTATAACTTTAAACCGACAAACGACCGCGTACACGTTGGTTTCATTTCCGAATCGTTCTTAAACACGCAAATTCGATGCGTTTGGTCCGGAAAATAACGATTTGGTGCAGATACATCGATCCCGCTTGCCGGAAAACATTATAACTTTATACCGACGAACGTTTGCGTACACATTGGTTTCATTTCCGAATCCTTCTTAAACACGCAAATTCGATGCGTTTGCTCCGGAGAATAACGAATTGGTGCAGATACATCGATTTAGGTTGCAGGAAAACGATATAACTTTAAACCGACGGACTTTTGCGCTACTGTTGGTTTCAGTTCCGAATCCTTCTTAAACACGCGAATTCGATGTGTTTGCTCCGCAAAATAACGATTTGGTGCAGATACATCGATCCCGCTTGCCGGAAAACGTTATAACTTCAAACCGAAAGACTTTTGCGCTACTGTTGGTTTCAGTTCCGAATCCTTCTTAAACACGCAAATTCGATGCGTTTGCTCCGGAAAATAACGAATTGGTGCAGATACATCGATTTCGGTTGCAGGATAACGATGTAACTTTAAACCGACGGACTTTTGCGCTACTGTTGGTTTCAGTTCCGAATCCTTCTTAAACACGCGAATTCGATGCGTTTGCTCCGGAAAATAACGATTTGGTGCAGATACATCGATCCCGCTTGCCGGAAAACGTTATAACTTCAAACCGAAGGACTTTTGCGCTACTGTTGGTTTCAGTTCCGAATCCTTCTTAAACACGCAAATTCGATGCGTTTGCTCCGGAAAATAACGAATTGGTGCATATACATCGATTTCGGTTGCAGGATAACGATGTAACTTCAATCCGACGGACTTTCGCGCTACTGTTGATTTCAGTTCCGAATCCTTCTTAAACACGCGAATTCGATGCGTTTGCTCCGCTAAATAACGAATTTACGCAGACACATCGATCCCGCTTGCCGGAAAACGTTATAACTTTAAACCGACAAACGACCGCGTACACGTTGGTTTCATTTCCGAATCGTTCTTAAACACGCAAATTCGATGCGTTTGGTCCGGAAAATAACGATTTGGTGCAGATACATCGATCCGGCTTGCCGGAAAACGTTATAACTTTAAACCGACAAACGTCCGCGTACACGTTGGTTTCATTTCCGAATCCCTCTGAAACACGCAAATTCGATGCGTTTGCTCCGGAAAATAACGATTTGGTGCAGATACATCGATTTAGGTTGCAGGAAAACGATATAACTTTAAACCGACGGACTTTTGCGCTACTGTTGGTTTCAGTTCCGAATCCTTCTTAAACACGCGAATTCGATGTGTTTGCTCCGCAAAATAACGATTTGGTGCAGATACATCGATCCCGCTTGCCGGAAAACGTTATAACTTCAAACCGAAAGACTTTTGCGCTACTGTTGGTTTCAGTTCCGAATCCTTCTTAAACACGCAAATTCGATGCGTTTGCTCCGGAAAATAACGAATTGGTGCAGATACATCGATTTCGGTTGCAGGATAACGATGTAACTTTAATCCGACGGACTTTTGCGCTACTGTTGGTTTCAGTTCCGAATCCTTCTTAAACACGCGAATTCGATGCGTTTGCTCCGGAAAATAACGATTTGGTGCAGATACATCGATCCCGCTTGCCGGAAAACGTTATAACTTCAAACCGAAGGACTTTTGCGCTACTGTTGGTTTCAGTTCCGAATCCTTCTTAAACACGCAAATTCGATGCGTTTGCTCCGGAAAATAACGAATTGGTGCAGATACATCGATTTCGGTTGCAGGATAACGATGTAACTTTAATCCGACGGACTTTTGCGCTACTGTTGGTTTCAGTTCCGAATCCTTCTTAAACACGCGAATTCGATGCGTTTGCTCCGGAAAATAACGATTTGGTGCAGATACATCGATCCCGCTTGCCGGAAAACGTTATAACTTCAAACCGAAGGACTTTTGCGCTACTGTTGGTTTCAGTTCCGAATCCTTCTTAAACACGCAAATTCGATGCGTTTGCTCCGGAAAATAACGAATTGGTGCAGATACATCGATTTCGGTTGCAGGATAACGATGTAACTTTAATCCGACGGACTTTTGCGCTACTGTTGGTTTCAGTTCCGAATCCTTCTTAAACACGCGAATTCGATGCGTTTGCTCCGCAAAATAACGAATTTACGCAGATACATCGATCTCGCTTGCAGGAAACCGTTATAACTTTAAACCGACAAACGTCCGCGTACACGTTGGTTTCATTTCCGAATCGTTCTTAAACACGCAAATTCGATGCGTTTGGTCCGGAAAATAACGATTTGGTGCAGATACATCGATTTCGGTTGCAGGAAACCGTTACAACTTTAAACCGACAAACGTCCGCGTAAACGTTGGTTACATTTACGAATCGTTCTTAAACACGCAAATTCGATGCGTTTGGTCCGGAAAATAACGATTTGGTGCAGATACATCGATCCGGCTTGCCGGAAAACGTTATAACTTTAAACCGACAAACGTCCGCGTACACGTTGGTTTCATTTCCGAATCCCTCTGAAACACGCAAATTCGATGCGTTTGCTCCGGAAAATAACGATTTGGTGCAGATACATCGATTTAGGTTGCAGGAAAACGATATAACTTTAAACCGACGGACTTTTGCGCTACTGTTGGTTTCAGTTCCGAATCCTTCTTAAACACGCGAATTCGATGTGTTTGCTCCGCAAAATAACGATTTGGTGCAGATACATCGATCCCGCTTGCCGGAAAACGTTATAACTTCAAACCGAAAGACTTTTGCGCTACTGTTGGTTTCAGTTCCGAATCCTTCTTAAACACGCAAATTCGATGCGTTTGCTCCGGAAAATAACGAATTGGTGCAGATACATCGATTTCGGTTGCAGGATAACGATGTAACTTTAATCCGACGGACTTTTGCGCTACTGTTGGTTTCAGTTCCGAATCCTTCTTAAACACGCGAATTCGATGCGTTTGCTCCGGAAAATAACGATTTGGTGCAGATACATCGATCCCGCTTGCCGGAAAACGTTATAACTTCAAACCGAAGGACTTTTGCGCTACTGTTGGTTTCAGTTCCGAATCCTTCTTAAACACGCAAATTCGATGCGTTTGCTCCGGAAAATAACGAATTGGTGCAGATACATCGATTTCGGTTGCAGGATAACGATGTAACTTTAATCCGACGGACTTTTGCGCTACTGTTGGTTTCAGTTCCGAATCCTTCTTAAACACGCGAATTCGATGCGTTTGCTCCGGAAAATAACGATTTGGTGCAGATACATCGATCCCGCTTGCCGGAAAACGTTATAACTTCAAACCGAAGGACTTTTTCGCTACTGTTGGTTTCAGTTCCGAATCCTTCTTAAACACGCAAATTCGATGCGTTTGCTCCGGAAAATAACGAATTGGTGCAGATACATCGATTTCGGTTGCAGGATAACGATGTAACTTTAATCCGACGGACTTTTGCGCTACTGTTGGTTTCAGTTCCGAATCCTTCTTAAACACGCGAATTCGATGCGTTTGCTCCGCAAAATAACGATTTGGTGCAGACACATCGATCCCGCTTGCCGGAAAACGTTATAACTTTAAACCGACAAACGTCCGCGTACACGGTGGTTTCATTTCCGAATCGTTCTTAAACACGCAAATTCGATGGGTTTGGTCCGGAAAATAACGATTTGGTGCAGATACATCGATCCCGCTTGCCGGAAAACATTATAACTTTATATCGACGAACGTTTGCGTACACATTGGTTTCATTTCCGAATCCTTCTTAAACACGCAAATTCGATGCGTTTGCTCCGGAGAATAACGAATTGGTGCAGATACATCGATTTAGGTTGCAGGAAAACGATATAACTTTAAACCGACGGACTTTTGCGCTACTGTTGGTTTCAGTTCCGAATCCTTCTTAAACACGCGAATTCGATGTGTTTGCTCCGCAAAATAACGATTTGGTGCAGATACATCGATCCCGCTTGCCGGAAAACGTTATAACTTCAAACCGAAAGACTTTTGCGCTACTGTTGGTTTCAGTTCCGAATCCTTCTTAAACACGCAAATTCGATGCGTTTGCTCCGGAAAATAACGAATTGGTGCAGATACATCGATTTCGGTTGCAGGATAACGATGTAACTTTAATCCGACGGACTTTTGCGCTACTGTTGGTTTCAGTTCCGAATCCTTCTTAAACACGCGAATTCGATGCGTTTGCTCCGGAAAATAACGATTTGGTGCAGATACATCGATCCCGCTTGCCGGAAAACGTTATAACTTCAAACCGAAGGACTTTTGCGCTACTGTTGGTTTCAGTTCCGAATCCTTCTTAAACACGCAAATTCGATGCGTTTGCTCCGGAAAATAACGAATTGGTGCAGATACATCGATTTCGGTTGCAGGATAACGATGTAACTTTAATCCGACGGACTTTTGCGCTACTGTTGGTTTCAGTTCCGAATCCTTCTTAAACACGCGAATTCGATGCGTTTGCTCCGGAAAATAACGATTTGGTGCAGATACATCGATCCCGCTTGCCGGAAAACGTTATAACTTCAAACCGAAGGACTTTTTCGCTACTGTTGGTTTCAGTTCCGAATCCTTCTTAAACACGCAAATTCGATGCGTTTGCTCCGGAAAATAACGAATTGGTGCAGATACATCGATTTCGGTTGCAGGATAACGATGTAACTTTAATCCGACGGACTTTTGCGCTACTGTTGGTTTCAGTTCCGAATCCTTCTTAAACACGCGAATTCGATGCGTTTGCTCCGCAAAATAACGATTTGGTGCAGACACATCGATCCCGCTTGCCGGAAAACGTTATAACTTTAAACCGACAAACGTCCGCGTACACGGTGGTTTCATTTCCGAATCGTTCTTAAACACGCAAATTCGATGGGTTTGGTCCGGAAAATAACGATTTGGTGCAGATACATCGATCCCGCTTGCCGGAAAACATTATAACTTTATATCGACGAACGTTTGCGTACACATTGGTTTCATTTCCGAATCCTTCTTAAACACGCAAATTCGATGCGTTTGCTCCGGAGAATAACGAATTGGTGCAGATACATCGATTTAGGTTGCAGGAAAACGATATAACTTTAAACCGACGGACTTTTGCGCTACTGTTGGTTTCAGTTCCGAATCCTTCTTAAACACGCAAATTCGATGCGTTTGCTCCGGAAAATAACGATTTGGTGCAGATACATCGATCCCGCTTGCCGGAAAACGTTATAACTTCAAACCGAAGGACTTTTGCGCTACTGTTGGTTTCAGTTCCGAATCCTTCTTAAACACGCGAATTCGATGTGTTTGCTCCGCAAAATAACGAATTTACGCAGATACATCGATCGCGCTTGCAGGAAACCGTTACAACTTTAAACCGACAAACGTCCGCGTAAACGTTGGTTACATTTACGAATCGTTCTTAAACACGCAAATTCGATGCGTTTGGTCCGGAAAATAACGATTTGGTGCAGATACATCGATCCCGCTTGCCGGAAAACGTTATAACTTTATACCGACGAACGTTTGCGTACACATTGGTTTCATTTCCGAATCCTTCTTAAACACGCAAATTCGATGCGTTTGCTCCGGAGAATAACGAATTGGTGCAGATACATCGATTTCGGTTGCAGGATAACGATGTAACTTTAATCCGACGGACTTTTGCGCTACTGTTGGTTTCAGTTCCGAATCCTTCTTAAACACGCGAATTCGATGCGATTGCTCCGGAAAATAACGATTTGGTGCAGATACATTGATCCCGCTTGCCGGAAAACGTTATAACTTCAAACCGAAGGACTTTTGCGCTACTGTTGGTTTCAGTTCCGAATCCTTCTTAAACACGCAAATTCGATGCGTTTGCTCCGGAAAATGACGACTTGGTGCAGATACATCGATTTTGGTTGCAGGATAACGATGTAACTTCAATCTGACGGACTTTTGCGCTACTGTTGGTTTCAGTTCCGAATCCTTCTTAAACACGCGAATTCGATGCGTTTGCTCCGGAAAATAACGATTTGGTGCAGATACAACGATCCCGCTTGCCGGAAAACGTTATAACTTTATACCGACGAACGTTTGCGTACACATTGGTTTCATTTCCGAATCCTTCTTAAACACGCAAATTCGATGCGTTTGCTCCGGAAAATAACGAATTGGTGCATATACATCGATTTCGGTTGCAGGATAACGATGTAACTTCAATCCGACGGACTTTTGCGCTACTGTTGATTTCAGTTCCGAATCCTTCTTAAACACGCGAATTCGATGTGTTTGCTCCGCAAAATAACGATTTGGTGCAGATACATTGATCCCGCTTGCCGGAAAACGTTATAACTTCAAACCGAAGGACTTTTGCGCTACTGTTGGTTTCAGTTCCGAATCCTTCTTAAACACGCAAATTCGATGCGTTTGCTCCGGAAAATAACGAATTGGTGCAGATACATCGATTTCGGTTGCAGGATAACGATGTAACTTTAATCCGACGGACTTTTGCGCTACTGTTGGTTTCAGTTCCGAATCCTTCTTAAACACGCGAATTCGATGTGTTTGCTCCGCAAAATAACGATTTGGTGCAGATACATTGATCCCGCTTGCCGGAAAACGTTATAACTTCAAACCGAAGGACTTTTGCGCTACTGTTGGTTTCAGTTCCGAATCCTTCTTAAACACGCAAATTCGATGCGTTTGCTCCGGAAAATAACGAATTGGTGCAGATACATCGATTTCGGTTGCAGGATAACGATGTAACTTTAATCCGACGGACTTTTGCGCTACTGTTGGTTTCAGTTCCGAATCCTTCTTAAACACGCGAATTCGATGCGTTTGCTCCGGAAAATAACGATTTGGTGCAGATACATCGATCCCGCTTGCCGGAAAACGTTATAACTTCAAACCGAAGGACTTTTGCGCTACAGTTGGTTTCAGTTCCGAATCCTTCTTAAACACGCAAATTCGATGCGTTTGCTCCGGAAAATAACGAATTGGTGCAGATACATCGATTTCGGTTGCAGGATAACGATGTAACTTTAATCCGACGGACTTTTGCGCTACTGTTGGTTTCAGTTCCGAATCCTTCTTAAAAACGCGAATTCGATGCGTTTGCTCCGGAAAATAACGATTTGGTGCAGATACATCGATCCCGCTTGCCGGAAAACGTTATAACTTCAAACCGAAGGACTTTTGCGCTACTGTTGGTTTCAGTTCCGAATCCTTCTTAAACACGCAAATTCGATGCGTTTGCTCCGGAAAATAACGAATTGGTGCAGATACATCGATTTCGGTTGCAGGATAACGATGTAACTTTAATCCGACGGACTTTTGCGCTACTGTTGGTTTCAGTTCCGAATCCTTCTTAAACACGCGAATTCGATGCGTTTGCTCCGCAAAATAACGAATTTACGCAGATACATCGATCTCGCTGGCAGGAAACCGTTATAACTTTAAACCGACAAACGTCCGCGTACACGTTGGTTTCATTTCCGAATCGTTCTTAAACACGCAAATTCGATGGGTTTGGTCCGGAAAATAACGATTTGGTGCAGATACATCGATCCCGCTTGCCGGAAAACATTATAACTTTATATCGACGAACGTTTGCGCTACTGTTGATTTCAGTTCCGAATCCTTCTTAAACACGCGAATTCGATGCGTTTGCTCCGCTAAATAACGAATTTACGCAGACACATCGATCCCGCTTGCCGGAAAACGTTATAACTTTAAACCGACAAACGTCCGCGTACACGGTGGTTTCATTTCCGAATCGTTCTTAAACACGCAAATTCGATGGGTTTGGTCCGGAAAATAACGATTTGGTGCAGATACATCGATCCCGCTTGCCGGAAAACATTATAACTTTATATCGACGAACGTTTGCGTACACATTGGTTTCATTTCCGAATCCTTCTTAAACACGCAAATTCGATGCGTTTGCTCCGGAGAATAACGAATTGGTGCAGATACATCGATTTAGGTTGCAGGAAAACGATATAACTTTAAACCGACGGACTTTTGCGCTACTGTTGGTTTCAGTTCCGAATCCTTCTTAAACACGCAAATTCGATGCGTTTGCTCCGGAAAATAACGATTTGGTGCAGATACATCGATCCCGCTTGCCGGAAAACGTTATAACTTCAAACCGAAGGACTTTTGCGCTACTGTTGGTTTCAGTTCCGAATCCTTCTTAAACACGCGAATTCGATGTGTTTGCTCCGCAAAATAACGAATTTACGCAGATACATCGATCGCGCTTGCAGGAAACCGTTACAACTTTAAACCGACAAACGTCCGCGTAAACGTTGGTTACATTTACGAATCGTTCTTAAACACGCAAATTCGATGCGTTTGGTCCGGAAAATAACGATTTGGTGCAGATACATCGATCCCGCTTGCCGGAAAACGTTATAACTTTATACCGACGAACGTTTGCGTACACATTGGTTTCATTTCCGAATCCTTCTTAAACACGCAAATTCGATGCGTTTGCTCCGGAGAATAACGAATTGGTGCAGATACATCGATTTCGGTTGCAGGATAACGATGTAACTTTAATCCGACGGACTTTTGCGCTACTGTTGGTTTCAGTTCCGAATCCTTCTTAAACACGCGAATTCGATGCGATTGCTCCGGAAAATAACGATTTGGTGCAGATACATTGATCCCGCTTGCCGGAAAACGTTATAACTTCAAACCGAAGGACTTTTGCGCTACTGTTGGTTTCAGTTCCGAATCCTTCTTAAACACGCAAATTCGATGCGTTTGCTCCGGAAAATGACGACTTGGTGCAGATACATCGATTTTGGTTGCAGGATAACGATGTAACTTCAATCTGACGGACTTTTGCGCTACTGTTGGTTTCAGTTCCGAATCCTTCTTAAACACGCGAATTCGATGCGTTTGCTCCGGAAAATAACGATTTGGTGCAGATACAACGATCCCGCTTGCCGGAAAACGTTATAACTTTATACCGACGAACGTTTGCGTACACATTGGTTTCATTTCCGAATCCTTCTTAAACACGCAAATTCGATGCGTTTGCTCCGGAAAATAACGAATTGGTGCATATACATCGATTTCGGTTGCAGGATAACGATGTAACTTCAATCCGACGGACTTTTGCGCTACTGTTGATTTCAGTTCCGAATCCTTCTTAAACACGCGAATTCGATGCGTTTGCTCCGCTAAATAACGAATTTACGCAGACACATCGATCCCGCTTGCCGGAAAACGTTATAACTTTAAACCGACAAACGACCGCGTACACGTTGGTTTCATTTCCGAATCGTTCTTAAACACGCAAATTCGATGCGTTTGGTCCGGAAAATAACGATTTGGTGCAGATACATCGATCCCGCTTGCCGGAAAACGTTATAACTTTATACCGACGAACGTTTGCGTACACATTGGTTTCATTTCCGAATCCTTCTTAAACACGCAAATTCGATGCGTTTGCTCCGGAGAATAACGAATTGGTGCAGATACATCGATTTCGGTTGCAGGATAACGATGTAACTTTAATCCGACGGACTTTTGCGCTACTGTTGGTTTCAGTTCCGAATCCTTCTTAAACACGCGAATTCGATGCGATTGCTCCGGAAAATAACGATTTGGTGCAGATACATTGATCCCGCTTGCCGGAAAACGTTATAACTTCAAACCGAAGGACTTTTGCGCTACTGTTGGTTTCAGTTCCGAATCCTTCTTAAACACGCGAATTCGATGCGTTTGCTCCGGAAAATAACGATTTGGTGCAGATACAACGATCCCGCTTGCCGGAAAACGTTATAACTTTATACCGACGAACGTTTGCGTACACATTGGTTTCATTTCCGAATCCTTCTTAAACACGCAAATTCGATGCGTTTGCTCCGGAAAATAACGAATTGGTGCATATACATCGATTTCGGTTGCAGGATAACGATGTAACTTCAATCCGACGGACTTTTGCGCTACTGTTGATTTCAGTTCCGAATCCTTCTTAAACACGCGAATTCGATGCGTTTGCTCCGCTAAATAACGAATTTACGCAGACACATCGATCCCGCTGGCAGGAAACCGTTATAACTTTAAACCGACAAACGTCCGCGTACACGTTGGTTTCATTTCCGAATCGTTCTTAAACACGCAAATTCGATGCGTTTGGTCCGGAAAATAACGATTTGGTGCAGATACATCGATCCCGCTTGCCGGAAAACATTATAACTTTATATCGACGAACGTTTGCGCTACTGTTGATTTCAGTTCCGAATCCTTCTTAAACACGCGAATTCGATGCGTTTGCTCCGCTAAATAACGAATTTACGCAGACACATCGATCCCGCTTGCCGGAAAACGTTATAACTTTAAACCGACAAACGTCCGCGTACACGGTGGTTTCATTTCCGAATCGTTCTTAAACACGCAAATTCGATGGGTTTGGTCCGGAAAATAACGATTTGGTGCAGATACATCGATCCCGCTTGCCGGAAAACATTATAACTTTATATCGACGAACGTTTGCGTACACATTGGTTTCATTTCCGAATCCTTCTTAAACACGCAAATTCGATGCGTTTGCTCCGGAGAATAACGAATTGGTGCAGATACATCGATTTAGGTTGCAGGAAAACGATATAACTTTAAACCGACGGACTTTTGCGCTACTGTTGGTTTCAGTTCCGAATCCTTCTTAAACACGCAAATTCGATGCGTTTGCTCCGGAAAATAACGATTTGGTGCAGATACATCGATCCCGCTTGCCGGAAAACGTTATAACTTCAAACCGAAGGACTTTTGCGCTACTGTTGGTTTCAGTTCCGAATCCTTCTTAAACACGCGAATTCGATGTGTTTGCTCCGCAAAATAACGAATTTACGCAGATACATCGATCGCGCTTGCAGGAAACCGTTACAACTTTAAACCGACAAACGTCCGCGTAAACGTTGGTTACATTTACGAATCGTTCTTAAACACGCAAATTCGATGCGTTTGGTCCGGAAAATAACGATTTGGTGCAGATACATCGATCCCGCTTGCCGGAAAACGTTATAACTTTATACCGACGAACGTTTGCGTACACATTGGTTTCATTTCCGAATCCTTCTTAAACACGCAAATTCGATGCGTTTGCTCCGGAGAATAACGAATTGGTGCAGATACATCGATTTCGGTTGCAGGATAACGATGTAACTTTAATCCGACGGACTTTTGCGCTACTGTTGGTTTCAGTTCCGAATCCTTCTTAAACACGCGAATTCGATGCGATTGCTCCGGAAAATAACGATTTGGTGCAGATACATTGATCCCGCTTGCCGGAAAACGTTATAACTTCAAACCGAAGGACTTTTGCGCTACTGTTGGTTTCAGTTCCGAATCCTTCTTAAACACGCAAATTCGATGCGTTTGCTCCGGAAAATGACGACTTGGTGCAGATACATCGATTTTGGTTGCAGGATAACGATGTAACTTCAATCTGACGGACTTTTGCGCTACTGTTGGTTTCAGTTCCGAATCCTTCTTAAACACGCGAATTCGATGCGTTTGCTCCGGAAAATAACGATTTGGTGCAGATACAACGATCCCGCTTGCCGGAAAACGTTATAACTTTATACCGACGAACGTTTGCGTACACATTGGTTTCATTTCCGAATCCTTCTTAAACACGCAAATTCGATGCGTTTGCTCCGGAAAATAACGAATTGGTGCATATACATCGATTTCGGTTGCAGGATAACGATGTAACTTCAATCCGACGGACTTTTGCGCTACTGTTGATTTCAGTTCCGAATCCTTCTTAAACACGCGAATTCGATGCGTTTGCTCCGCTAAATAACGAATTTACGCAGACACATCGATCCCGCTTGCCGGAAAACGTTATAACTTTAAACCGACAAACGACCGCGTACACGTTGGTTTCATTTCCGAATCGTTCTTAAACACGCAAATTCGATGCGTTTGGTCCGGAAAATAACGATTTGGTGCAGATACATCGATCCCGCTTGCCGGAAAACGTTATAACTTTATACCGACGAACGTTTGCGTACACATTGGTTTCATTTCCGAATCCTTCTTAAACACGCAAATTCGATGCGTTTGCTCCGGAGAATAACGAATTGGTGCAGATACATCGATTTCGGTTGCAGGATAACGATGTAACTTTAATCCGACGGACTTTTGCGCTACTGTTGGTTTCAGTTCCGAATCCTTCTTAAACACGCGAATTCGATGCGATTGCTCCGGAAAATAACGATTTGGTGCAGATACATTGATCCCGCTTGCCGGAAAACGTTATAACTTCAAACCGAAGGACTTTTGCGCTACTGTTGGTTTCAGTTCCGAATCCTTCTTAAACACGCAAATTCGATGCGTTTGCTCCGGAAAATGACGACTTGGTGCAGATACATCGATTTTGGTTGCAGGATAACGATGTAACTTCAATC
This sequence comes from Lasioglossum villosulum, assembly GCA_963971365.1. NCBI lineage: Eukaryota > Metazoa > Arthropoda > Insecta > Hymenoptera > Halictidae > Lasioglossum > Lasioglossum villosulum. The sequence continues at coordinate 32,416,451 of OZ020495.1, forward strand.
TGACGGACTTTTGCGCTACTGTTGGTTTCAGTTCCGAATCCTTCTTAAACACGCGAATTCGATGCGTTTGCTCCGGAAAATAACGATTTGGTGCAGATACAACGATCCCGCTTGCCGGAAAACGTTATAACTTTATACCGACGAACGTTTGCGTACACATTGGTTTCATTTCCGAATCCTTCTTAAACACGCAAATTCGATGCGTTTGCTCCGGAAAATAACGAATTGGTGCATATACATCGATTTCGGTTGCAGGATAACGATGTAACTTCAATCCGACGGACTTTTGCGCTACTGTTGATTTCAGTTCCGAATCCTTCTTAAACACGCGAATTCGATGCGTTTGCTCCGCTAAATAACGAATTTACGCAGACACATCGATCCCGCTTGCCGGAAAACGTTATAACTTTAAACCGACAAACGACCGCGTACACGTTGGTTTCATTTCCGAATCGTTCTTAAACACGCAAATTCGATGCGTTTGGTCCGGAAAATAACGATTTGGTGCAGATACATCGATCCCGCTTGCCGGAAAACATTATAACTTTATACCGACGAACGTTTGCGTACACATTGGTTTCATTTCCGAATCCTTCTTAAACACGCAAATTCGATGCGTTTGCTCCGGAGAATAACGAATTGGTGCAGATACATCGATTTAGGTTGCAGGAAAACGATATAACTTTAAACCGACGGACTTTTGCGCTACTGTTGGTTTCAGTTCCGAATCCTTCTTAAACACGCGAATTCGATGTGTTTGCTCCGCAAAATAACGATTTGGTGCAGATACATCGATCCCGCTTGCCGGAAAACGTTATAACTTCAAACCGAAAGACTTTTGCGCTACTGTTGGTTTCAGTTCCGAATCCTTCTTAAACACGCAAATTCGATGCGTTTGCTCCGGAAAATAACGAATTGGTGCAGATACATCGATTTCGGTTGCAGGATAACGATGTAACTTTAAACCGACGGACTTTTGCGCTACTGTTGGTTTCAGTTCCGAATCCTTCTTAAACACGCGAATTCGATGCGTTTGCTCCGGAAAATAACGATTTGGTGCAGATACATCGATCCCGCTTGCCGGAAAACGTTATAACTTCAAACCGAAGGACTTTTGCGCTACTGTTGGTTTCAGTTCCGAATCCTTCTTAAACACGCAAATTCGATGCGTTTGCTCCGGAAAATAACGAATTGGTGCATATACATCGATTTCGGTTGCAGGATAACGATGTAACTTCAATCCGACGGACTTTCGCGCTACTGTTGATTTCAGTTCCGAATCCTTCTTAAACACGCGAATTCGATGCGTTTGCTCCGCTAAATAACGAATTTACGCAGACACATCGATCCCGCTTGCCGGAAAACGTTATAACTTTAAACCGACAAACGACCGCGTACACGTTGGTTTCATTTCCGAATCGTTCTTAAACACGCAAATTCGATGCGTTTGGTCCGGAAAATAACGATTTGGTGCAGATACATCGATCCGGCTTGCCGGAAAACGTTATAACTTTAAACCGACAAACGTCCGCGTACACGTTGGTTTCATTTCCGAATCCCTCTGAAACACGCAAATTCGATGCGTTTGCTCCGGAAAATAACGATTTGGTGCAGATACATCGATTTAGGTTGCAGGAAAACGATATAACTTTAAACCGACGGACTTTTGCGCTACTGTTGGTTTCAGTTCCGAATCCTTCTTAAACACGCGAATTCGATGTGTTTGCTCCGCAAAATAACGATTTGGTGCAGATACATCGATCCCGCTTGCCGGAAAACGTTATAACTTCAAACCGAAAGACTTTTGCGCTACTGTTGGTTTCAGTTCCGAATCCTTCTTAAACACGCAAATTCGATGCGTTTGCTCCGGAAAATAACGAATTGGTGCAGATACATCGATTTCGGTTGCAGGATAACGATGTAACTTTAATCCGACGGACTTTTGCGCTACTGTTGGTTTCAGTTCCGAATCCTTCTTAAACACGCGAATTCGATGCGTTTGCTCCGGAAAATAACGATTTGGTGCAGATACATCGATCCCGCTTGCCGGAAAACGTTATAACTTCAAACCGAAGGACTTTTGCGCTACTGTTGGTTTCAGTTCCGAATCCTTCTTAAACACGCAAATTCGATGCGTTTGCTCCGGAAAATAACGAATTGGTGCAGATACATCGATTTCGGTTGCAGGATAACGATGTAACTTTAATCCGACGGACTTTTGCGCTACTGTTGGTTTCAGTTCCGAATCCTTCTTAAACACGCGAATTCGATGCGTTTGCTCCGGAAAATAACGATTTGGTGCAGATACATCGATCCCGCTTGCCGGAAAACGTTATAACTTCAAACCGAAGGACTTTTGCGCTACTGTTGGTTTCAGTTCCGAATCCTTCTTAAACACGCAAATTCGATGCGTTTGCTCCGGAAAATAACGAATTGGTGCAGATACATCGATTTCGGTTGCAGGATAACGATGTAACTTTAATCCGACGGACTTTTGCGCTACTGTTGGTTTCAGTTCCGAATCCTTCTTAAACACGCGAATTCGATGCGTTTGCTCCGCAAAATAACGAATTTACGCAGATACATCGATCTCGCTTGCAGGAAACCGTTATAACTTTAAACCGACAAACGTCCGCGTACACGTTGGTTTCATTTCCGAATCGTTCTTAAACACGCAAATTCGATGCGTTTGGTCCGGAAAATAACGATTTGGTGCAGATACATCGATTTCGGTTGCAGGAAACCGTTACAACTTTAAACCGACAAACGTCCGCGTAAACGTTGGTTACATTTACGAATCGTTCTTAAACACGCAAATTCGATGCGTTTGGTCCGGAAAATAACGATTTGGTGCAGATACATCGATCCCGCTTGCCGGAAAACGTTATAACTTTATACCGACGAACGTTTGCGTACACATTGGTTTCATTTCCGAATCCTTCTTAAACACGCAAATTCGATGCGTTTGCTCCGGAGAATAACGAATTGGTGCAGATACATCGATTTCGGTTGCAGGATAACGATGTAACTTTAATCCGACGGACTTTTGCGCTACTGTTGGTTTCAGTTCCGAATCCTTCTTAAACACGCGAATTCGATGCGATTGCTCCGGAAAATAACGATTTGGTGCAGATACATTGATCCCGCTTGCCGGAAAACGTTATAACTTCAAACCGAAGGACTTTTGCGCTACTGTTGGTTTCAGTTCCGAATCCTTCTTAAACACGCAAATTCGATGTGTTTGCTCCGGAAAATGACGAATTGGTGCAGATACATCGATTTCGGTTGCAGGATAACGATGTAACTTCAATCTGACGGACTTTTGCGCTACTGTTGGTTTCAGTTCCGAATCCTTCTTAAACACGCGAATTCGATGCGTTTGCTGCGGAAAATAACGATTTGGTGCAGATACAACGATCCCGCTTGCCGGAAAACGTTATAACTTTATACCGACGAACGTTTGCGTACACATTGGTTTCATTTCCGAATCCTTCTTAAACACGCAAATTCGATGCGTTTGCTCCGGAAAATAACGAATTGGTGCATATACATCGATTTCGGTTGCAGGATAACGATGTAACTTCAATCCGACGGACTTTTGCGCTACTGTTGATTTCAGTTCCGAATCCTTCTTAAACACGCGAATTCGATGCGTTTGCTCCGCTAAATAACGAATTTACGCAGACACATCGATCCCGCTTGCCGGAAAACGTTATAACTTTAAACCGACAAACGACCGCGTACACGTTGGTTTCATTTCCGAATCGTTCTTAAACACGCAAATTCGATGCGTTTGGTCCGGAAAATAACGATTTGGTGCAGATACATCGATCCGGCTTGCCGGAAAACGTTATAACTTTAAACCGACAAACGTCCGCGTACACGTTGGTTTCATTTCCGAATCCCTCCGAAACACGCGAATTCGATGCGTTTGCTCCGGAAAATAACGATTTGGTGCAGATACAACGATCCCGCTTGCCGGAAAACGTTATAACTTTATACCGACGAACGTTTGCGTACACATTGGTTTCATTTCCGAATCCTTCTTAAACACGCAAATTCGATGCGTTTGCTCCGGAAAATAACGAATTGGTGCATATACATCGATTTCGGTTGCAGGATAACGATGTAACTTCAATCCGACGGACTTTTGCGCTACTGTTGATTTCAGTTCCGAATCCTTCTTAAACACGCGAATTCGATGCGCTTGCTCCGGAGAATAACGAATTGGTGCAGATACATCGATTTAGGTTGCAGGAAAACGATATAACTTTAAACCGACGGACTTTTGCGCTACTGTTGGTTTCAGTTCCGAATCCTTCTTAAACACGCGAATTCGATGCGATTGCTCCGGAAAATAACGATTTGGTGCAGATACATTGATCCCGCTTGCCGGAAAACGTTATAACTTCAAACCGAAGGACTTTTGCGCTACTGTTGGTTTCAGTTCCGAATCCTTCTTAAACACGCAAATTCGATGTGTTTGCTCCGGAAAATGACGAATTGGTGCAGATACATCGATTTCGGTTGCAGGATAACGATGTAACTTCAATCTGACGGACTTTTGCGCTACTGTTGGTTTCAGTTCCGAATCCTTCTTAAACACGCGAATTCGATGCGTTTGCTGCGGAAAATAACGATTTGGTGCAGATACAACGATCCCGCTTGCCGGAAAACGTTATAACTTTATACCGACGAACGTTTGCGTACACATTGGTTTCATTTCCGAATCCTTCTTAAACACGCAAATTCGATGCGTTTGCTCCGGAAAATAACGAATTGGTGCATATACATCGATTTCGGTTGCAGGATAACGATGTAACTTCAATCCGACGGACTTTTGCGCTACTGTTGATTTCAGTTCCGAATCCTTCTTAAACACGCGAATTCGATGCGTTTGCTCCGCTAAATAACGAATTTACGCAGACACATCGATCCCGCTTGCCGGAAAACGTTATAACTTTAAACCGACAAACGACCGCGTACACGTTGGTTTCATTTCCGAATCGTTCTTAAACACGCAAATTCGATGCGTTTGGTCCGGAAAATAACGATTTGGTGCAGATACATCGATCCGGCTTGCCGGAAAACGTTATAACTTTAAACCGACAAACGTCCGCGTACACGTTGGTTTCATTTCCGAATCCCTCCGAAACACGCGAATTCGATGCGTTTGCTCCGGAAAATAACGATTTGGTGCAGATACAACGATCCCGCTTGCCGGAAAACGTTATAACTTTATACCGACGAACGTTTGCGTACACATTGGTTTCATTTCCGAATCCTTCTTAAACACGCAAATTCGATGCGTTTGCTCCGGAAAATAACGAATTGGTGCATATACATCGATTTCGGTTGCAGGATAACGATGTAACTTCAATCCGACGGACTTTTGCGCTACTGTTGATTTCAGTTCCGAATCCTTCTTAAACACGCGAATTCGATGCGCTTGCTCCGGAGAATAACGAATTGGTGCAGATACATCGATTTAGGTTGCAGGAAAACGATATAACTTTAAACCGACGGACTTTTGCGCTACTGTTGGTTTCAGTTCCGAATCCTTCTTAAACACGCGAATTCGATGTGTTTGCTCCGCAAAATAACAAATTTACGCAGATACATCGATCGCGCTTGCAGGAAACCGTTACAACTTTAAACCGACAAACGTCCGCGTAAACGTTGGTAACATTTACGAATCGTTCTTAAACACGCAAATTCGATGCGTTTGCTCCGCTAAATAACGAATTTACGCAAACACATCGATCCGACTTGCCGGAAAACGTTATAACTTCAAACCGAAGGACTTTTGCGCTACTGTTGGTTTCAGTTCCGAATCCTTCTTAAACACGCAAATTCGATGCGTTTGCTCCGGAGAATAACGAATTGGTGCAGATACATCGATTTAGGTTGCAGGAAAACGATATAACTTTAAACCGACGGACTTTTGCGCTACTGTTGGTTTCAGTTCCGAATCCTTCTTAAACACGCAAATTCGATGCGTTTGCTCCGGAAAATAACGATTTGGTGCAGATACATCGATCCCGCTTGCCGGAAAACGTTATAACTTCAAACCGAAGGACTTTTGCGCTACTGTTGGTTTCAGTTCCGAATCCTTCTTAAACACGCGAATTCGATGTGTTTGCTCCGCAAAATAACGAATTTACGCAGATACATCGATCGCGCTTGCAGGAAACCGTTACAACTTTAAACCGACAAACGTCCGCGTAAACGTTGGTTACATTTACGAATCGTTCTTAAACACGCAAATCGATGCGTTTGGTCCGGAAAATAACGATTTGGTGCAGATACATCGATCCCGCTTGCCGGAAAACGTTATAACTTTCTACCGACGAACGTTTGCGTACACATTGGTTTCATTTCCGAATCCTTCTTAAACACGCAAATTCGATGCGTTTGCTCCGGAGAATAACGAATTGGTGCAGATACATCGATTTCGGTTGCAGGATAACGATGTAACTTTAATCCGACGGACTTTTGCGCTACTGTTGGTTTCAGTTCCGAATCCTTCTTAAACACGCGAATTCGATGCGATTGCTCCGGAAAATAACGATTTGGTGCAGATACATTGATCCCGCTTGCCGGAAAACGTTATAACTTCAAACCGAAGGACTTTTGCGCTACTGTTGGTTTCAGTTCCGAATCCTTCTTAAACACGCAAATTCGATGCGTTTGCTCCGGAAAATGACGAATTGGTGCAGATACATCGATTTCGGTTGCAGGATAACGATGTAACTTCAATCTGACGGACTTTTGCGCTACTGTTGGTTTCAGTTCCGAATCCTTCTTAAACACGCGAATTCGATGCGTTTGCTCCGGAAAATAACGATTTGGTGCAGATACAACGATCCCGCTTGCCGGAAAACGTTATAACTTTATACCGACGAACGTTTGCGTACACATTGGTTTCATTTCCGAATCCTTCTTAAACACGCAAATTCGATGCGTTTGCTCCGGAAAATAACGAATTGGTGCATATACATCGATTTCGGTTGCAGGATAACGATGTAACTTCAATCTGACGGACTTTTGCGCTACTGTTGGTTTCAGTTCCGAATCCTTCTTAAACACGCGAATTCGATGCGTTTGCTCCGGAAAATAACGATTTGGTGCAGATACAACGATCCCGCTTGCCGGAAAACGTTATAACTTTATACCGACGAACGTTTGCGTACACATTGGTTTCATTTCCGAATCCTTCTTAAACACGCAAATTCGATGCGTTTGCTCCGGAAAATAACGAATTGGTGCATATACATCGATTTCGGTTGCAGGATAACGATGTAACTTCAATCCGACGGACTTTTGCGCTACTGTTGATTTCAGTTCCGAATCCTTCTTAAACACGCGAATTCGATGCGTTTGCTCCGCTAAATAACGAATTTACGCAGACACATCGATCCCGCTTGCCGGAAAACGTTATAACTTTAAACCGACAAACGACCGCGTACACGTTGGTTTCATTTCCGAATCGTTCTTAAACACGCAAATTCGATGCGTTTGGTCCGGAAAATAACGATTTGGTGCAGATACATCGATCCCGCTTGCCGGAAAACATTATAACTTTATACCGACGAACGTTTGCGTACACATTGGTTTCATTTCCGAATCCTTCTTAAACACGCAAATTCGATGCGTTTGCTCCGGAGAACAACGAATTGGTGCAGATACATCGATTTAGGTTGCAGGAAAACGATATAACTTTAAACCGACGGACTTTTGCGCTACTGTTGGTTTCAGTTCCGAATCCTTCTTAAACACGCGAATTCGATGTGTTTGCTCCGCAAAATAACAAATTTACGCAGATACATCGATCGCGCTTGCAGGAAACCGTTACAACTTTAAACCGACAAACGTCCGCGTAAACGTTGGTTACATTTACGAATCGTTCTTAAACACGCAAATTCGATGCGTTTGCTCCGCTAAATAACGAATTTACGCAAACACATCGATCCGGCTTGCCGGAAAACGTTATAACTTCAAACCGAAGGACTTTTGCGCTACTGTTGGTTTCAGTTCCGAATCCTTCTTAAACACGCAAATTCGATGCGTTTGCTCCGGAAAATAACGAATTGGTGCAGATACATCGATTTCGGTTGCAGGATAACGATGTAACTTTAATCCGACGGACTTTTGCGCTACTGTTGGTTTCAGTTCCGAATCCTTCTTAAACACGCGAATTCGATGCGTTTGCTCCGGAAAATAACGATTTGGTGCAGATACATCGATCCCGCTTGCCGGAAAACGTTATAACTTCAAACCGAAGGACTTTTGCGCTACTGTTGGTTTCAGTTCCGAATCCTTCTTAAACACGCAAATTCGATGCGTTTGCTCCGGAAAATAACGAATTGGTGCAGATACATCGATTTCGGTTGCAGGATAACGATGTAACTTTAATCCGACGGACTTTTGCGCTACTGTCGGTTTCAGTTCCGAATCCTTCTTAAACACGCGAATTCGATGCGTTTGCTCCGGAAAATAAGGATTTCGTGCAGATACATCGATCCCGCTTGCCGGAAAACGTTATAACTTCAAACCGAAGGACTTTTGCGCTACTGTTGGTTTCAGTTCCGAATCCTTCTTAAACACGCAAATTCGATGCGTTTGCTCCGGAAAATAACGAATTGGTGCAGATACATCGATTTCGGTTGCAGGATAACGATGTAACTTTAATCCGACGGACTTTTGCGCTACTGTTGGTTTCAGTTCCGAATCCTTCTTAAACACGCGAATTCGATGCGTTTGCTCCGCAAAATAACGAATTTACGCAGATACATCGATCTCGCTTGCAGGAAACCGTTATAACTTTAAACCGACAAACGTCCGCGTACACGTTGGTTTCATTTCCGAATCGTTCTTAAACACGCAAATTCGATGCGTTTGGTCCGGAAAATAACGATTTGGTGCAGATACATCGATTTCGGTTGCAGGATAACGATGTAACTTCAATCCGACGGACTTTTGCGCTACTGTTGATTTCAGTTCCGAATCGTTCTTAAACACGCGAATTCGATGCGTTTGCTCCGCAAAATAACGAATTTACGCAGACACATCGATCCCGCTTGCCGGAAAACGTTATAACTTTAAACCGACAAACGTCCGCGTACACGGTGGTTTCATTTCCGAATCGTTCTTAAACACGCAAATTCGATGCGTTTGCTCCGGAAAATAACGAATTGGTGCAGATACATCGATTTCGGTTGCAGGATAACGATGTAACTTTAATCCGACGGACTTTTGCGCTACTGTTGGTTTCAGTTCCGAATCCTTCTTAAACACGCGAATTCGATGCGTTTGCTCCGCAAAATAACGAATTTACGCAGATACATCGATCTCGCTTGCAGGAAACCGTTATAACTTTAAACCGACAAACGTCCGCGTACACGTTGGTTTCATTTCCGAATCGTTCTTAAACACGCAAATTCGATGCGTTTGGTCCGGAAAATAACGATTTGGTGTAGATACATCGATTTCGGTTGCAGGATAACGATGTAACTTTAATCCGACGGACTTTTGCGCTACTGTCGGTTTCAGTTCCGAATCCTTCTTAAACACGCGAATTCGATGCGTTTGCTCCGGAAAATAACGATTTGGTGCAGATACATCGATCCCGCTTGCCGGAAAACGTTATAACTTCAAACCGAAGGACTTTTGCGCTACTGTTGGTTTCAGTTCCGGATCCTTCTTAAACACGCAAATTCGATGCGTTTGCTCCGGAAAATAACGAATTGGTGCAGATACATCGATTTCGGTTGCAGGATAACGATGTAACTTTAATCCGACGGACTTTTGCGCTACTGTTGGTTTCAGTTCCGAATCCTTCTTAAACACGCGAATTCGATGCGTTTGCTCCGCAAAATAACGAATTTACGCAGATACATCGATCTCGCTTGCAGGAAACCGTTATAACTTTAAACCGACAAACGTCCGCGTACACGTTGGTTTCATTTCCGAATCGTTCTTAAACACGCAAATTCGATGCGTTTGGTCCGGAAAATAACGATTTGGTGCAGATACATCGATTTCGGTTGCAGGATAACGATGTAACTTCAATCCGACGGACTTTTGCGCTACTGTTGATTTCAGTTCCGAATCGTTCTTAAACACGCGAATTCGATGCGTTTGCTCCGCAAAATAACGAATTTACGCAGACACATCGATCCCGCTTGCCGGAAAACGTTATAACTTTAAACCGACAAACGTCCGCGTACACGGTGGTTTCATTTCCGAATCGTTCTTAAACACGCAAATTCGATGCGTTTGGTCCGGAAAATAACGATTTGGTGCAGATACATCGATCCCGCTTGCCGGAAAACATTATAACTTTATACCGACGAACGTTTGCGTACACATTGGTTTCATTTCCGAATCCTTCTTAAACACGCAAATTCGATGCGTTTGCTCCGGAGAATAACGAATTGGTGCAGATACATCGATTTAGGTTGCAGGAAAACGATATAACTTTAAACCGACGGACTTTTGCGCTACTGTTGGTTTCAGTTCCGTATCCTTCTTAAACACGCGAATTCGATGTGTTTGCTCCGCAAAATAACGAATTTACGCAGATACATCGATCGCGCTTGCAGGAAACCGTTACAACTTTAAACCGACAAACGTCCGCGTAAACGTTGGTTACATTTACGAATCGTTCTTAAACACGCAAATTCGATGCGTTTGCTCCGGAAAATAACGATTTGGTGCATATACATCGATTTCGGTTGCAGGATAACGATGTAACTTCAATCCGACGGACTTTTGCGCTACTGTTGATTTCAGTTCCGAATCCTTCTTAAACACGCGAATTCGATGCGTTTGCTCCGCTAAATAACGAATTTACGCAGACACATCGATCCCGCTTGCCGGAAAACGTTATAACTTTAAACCGACAAACGTCCGCGTACACGTTGGTTTCATTTCCGAATCGTTCTTAAACACGCAAATTCGATGCGTTTGGTCCGGAAAATAACGATTTGTTGCAGATACGTCGATCCCGCTTGCCGGAAAACATTATAACTTTATGCCGACGAACGTTTGCGTACACATTGGTTTCATTTCCGAATCCTTCTTAAACACGCAAATTCGATGCGTTTGCTCCGGAGAATAACGAATTGGTGCAGATACATCGATTTCGGTTGCAGGATAACGATGTAACTTTAATCCGACGGACTTTTGCGCTACTGTTGGTTTCAGTTCCGAATCCTTCTTAAACACGCGAATTCGATGCGTTTGCTCCGGAAAATAACGATTTGGTGCAGATACATCGATCCCGCTTGCCGGAAAACGTTATAACTTCAAACCGAAGGACTTTTGCGCTACTGTTGGTTTCAGTTCCGAATCCTTCTTAAACACGCAAATTCGATGCGTTTGCTCCGGAAAATAACGAATTGGTGCATATACATCGATTTCGGTTGCAGGATAACGATGTAACTTCAATCCGACGGACTTTTGCACTACTGTTGATTTCAGTTCCGACTCCTTCTTAAACACGCGAATTCGATGCGTTTGCTCCGCTAAATAACGAATTTACGCAGACACATCGATCCCGCTTGCCGGAAAACGTTATAACTTTAAACCGACAAACGTCCGCGTACACGTTGGTTTCATTTCCGAATCGTTCTTAAACACGCAAATTCGATGCGTTTGGTCCGGAAAATAACGATTTGGTGCAGATACATCGATCCCGCTTGCCGGAAAACATTATAACTTTATACCGACGAACGTTTGCGTACACATTGGTTTCATTTCCGAATCCTTCTTAAACACGCAAATTCGATGCGTTTGCTCCGGAGAATAACGAATTGGTGCAGATACATCGATTTAGGTTGCAGGAAAACGATATAACTTTAAACCGACGGACTTTTGCGCTACTGTTGGTTTCAGTTCCGTATCCTCCTTAAACACGCGAATTCGATGTGTTTGCTCCGCAAAATAACGAATTTACGCAGATACATCGATCGCGCTTGCAGGAAACCGTTACAACTTTAAACCGACAAACGTCCGCGTAAACGTTGGTTACATTTACGAATCGTTCTTAAACACGCAAATTCGATGCGTTATTCCGGAAAATAACGAATTGGTGCAGATACATCGATTTAGGTTGCAGGAAAACGATATAACTTTAAACCGACGGACTTTTGCGCTACTGTTGGTTTCAGTTCCGAATCCTTCTTAAACACGCGAATTCGATGCGTTTGCTCCGGAAAATAACGATTTGGTGCAGATACATCGATCCCGCTTGCCGGAAAACGTTATAACTTCAAACCGAAGGACTTTTGCGCTACTGTTGGTTTCAGTTCCGAATCCTTCTTAAACACGCAAATTCGATGCGTTTGCTCCGGAAAATAACGAATTGGTGCATATACATCGATTTCGGTTGCAGGATAACGATGTAACTTCAATCCGACGGACTTTTGCACTACTGTTGATTTCAGTTCCGACTCCTTCTTAAACACGCGAATTCGATGCGTTTGCTCCGCTAAATAACGAATTTACGCAGACACATCGATCCCGCTTGCCGGAAAACGTTATAACTTTAAACCGACAAACGTCCGCGTACACGTTGGTTTCATTTCCGAATCGTTCTTAAACACGCAAATTCGATGCGTTTGGTCCGGAAAATAACGATTTGGTGCAGATACATCGATCCCGCTTGCCGGAAAACATTATAACTTTATACCGACGAACGTTTGCGTACACATTGGTTTCATTTCCGAATCCTTCTTAAACACGCAAATTCGATGCGTTTGCTCCGGAGAATAACGAATTGGTGCAGATACATCGATTTAGGTTGCAGGAAAACGATATAACTTTAAACCGACGGACTTTTGCGCTACTGTTGGTTTCAGTTCCGTATCCTCCTTAAACACGCGAATTCGATGTGTTTGCTCCGCAAAATAACGAATTTACGCAGATACATCGATCGCGCTTGCAGGAAACCGTTACAACTTTAAACCGACAAACGTCCGCGTAAACGTTGGTTACATTTACGAATCGTTCTTAAACACGCAAATTCGATGCGTTATTCCGGAAAATAACGAATTGGTGCAGATACATCGATTTAGGTTGCAGGAAAACGATATAACTTTAAACCGACGGACTTTTGCGCTACTGTTGGTTTCAGTTCCGAATCCTTCTTAAACACGCGAATTCGATGTGTTTGCTCCGCAAAATAACGAATTTACGCAGATACATCGATCGCGCTTGCAGGAAACCGTTACAACTTTAAACCGACAAACGTCCGCGTAAACGTTGGTTTCAGTTCCGAATCCTTCTTAAACACGCAAATTCGATGCGTTTGCTCCGGAAAATAACGAATTGGTGCATATACATCGATTTCGGTTGCAGGATAACGATGTAACTTCAATCCGACGGACTTTTGCGCTACTGTTGATTTCAGTTCCGACTCCTTCTTAAACACGCGAATTCGATGCGTTTGCTCCGCTAAATAACGAATTTACGCAGACACATCGATCCCGCTTGCCGGAAAACGTTATAACTTTAAACCGACAAACGTCCGCGTACACGTTGGTTTCATTTCCGAATCGTACTTAAACACGCAAATTCGATGCGTTTGGTCCGGAAAATAACGATTTGGTGCAGATACATCGATCCCGCTTGCCGGAAAACATTATAACTTTATACCGACGAACGTTTGCGTACACATTGGTTTCATTTCCGAATCCTTCTTAAACACGCAAATTCGATGCGTTTGCTCCGGAGAATAACGAATTGGTGCAGATACATCGATTTAGGTTGCAGGAAAACGATATAACTTTAAACCGACGGACTTTTGCGCTACTGTTGGTTTCAGTTCCGTATCCTCCTTAAACACGCGAATTCGATGTGTTTGCTCCGCAAAATAACGAATTTACGCAGATACATCGATCGCGCTTGCAGGAAACCGTTACAACTTTAAACCGACAAACGTCCGCGTAAACGTTGGTTACATTTACGAATCGTTCTTAAACACGCAAATTCGATGCGTTATTCCGGAAAATAACGAATTGGTGCAGATACATCGATTTAGGTTGCAGGAAAACGATATAACTTTAAACCGACGGACTTTTGCGCTACTGTTGGTTTCAGTTCCGAATCCTTCTTAAACACGCGAATTCGATGTGTTTGCTCCGCAAAATAACGAATTTACGCAGATACATCGATCGCGCTTGCAGGAAACCGTTACAACTTTAAACCGACAAACGTCCGCGTAAACGTTGGTTACATTTACGAATCGTTCTTAAACACGCAAATTCGATGCGTTTGCTCCGGAAAATAACGAATTGGTGCATATACATCGATTTCGGTTGCAGGATAACGATGTAACTTCAATCCGACGGACTTTTGCGCTACTGTTGATTTCAGTTCCGAACCCTTCTTAAACACGCGAATTCGATGCGTTTGCTCCGCTAAATAACGAATTTACGCAGACACATCGATCCCGCTTGCCGGAAAACGTTATAACTTTAAACCGACAAACGTCCGCGTACACGTTGGTTTCATTTCCGAATCGTTCTTAAACACGCAAATTCGATGCGTTTGGTCCGGAAAATAACGATTTGGTGCAGATACATCGATCCCGCTTGCCGGAAAACATTATAACTTTATACCGACGAACGTTTGCGTACACATTGGTTTCATTTCCGAATCCTTCTTAAACACGCAAATTCGATGCGTTTGCTCCGGAGAATAACGAATTGGTGCAGATACATCGATTTAGGTTGCAGGAAAACGATATAACTTTAAACCGACGGACTTTTGCGCTACTGTTGGTTTCAGTTCCGTATCCTCCTTAAACACGCGAATTCGATGTGTTTGCTCCGCAAAATAACGAATTTACGCAGATACATCGATCGCGCTTGCAGGAAACCGTTACAACTTTAAACCGACAAACGTCCGCGTAAACGTTGGTTACATTTACGAATCGTTCTTAAACACGCAAATTCGATGCGTTATTCCGGAAAATAACGAATTGGTGCAGATACATCGATTTAGGTTGCAGGAAAACGATATAACTTTAAACCGACGGACTTTTGCGCTACTGTTGGTTTCAGTTCCGAATCCTTCTTAAACACGCGAATTCGATGTGTTTGCTCCGCAAAATAACGAATTTACGCAGATACATCGATCGCGCTTGCAGGAAACCGTTACAACTTTAAACCGACAAACGTCCGCGTAAACGTTGGTTACATTTACGAATCGTTCTTAAACACGCAAATTCGATGCGTTTGCTCCGGAAAATAACGAATTGGTGCATATACATCGATTTCGGTTGCAGGATAACGATGTAACTTCAATCCGACGGACTTTTGCGCTACTGTTGATTTCAGTTCCGAACCCTTCTTAAACACGCGAATTCGATGCGTTTGCTCCGCTAAATAACGAATTTACGCAGACACATCGATCCCGCTTGCCGGAAAACGTTATAACTTTAAACCGACAAACGTCCGCGTACACGTTGGTTTCATTTCCGAATCGTTCTTAAACACGCAAATTCGATGCGTTTGGTCCGGAAAATAACGATTTGGTGCAGATACATCGATCCCGCTTGCCGGAAAACATTATAACTTTATACCGACGAACGTTTGCGTACACATTGGTTTCATTTCCGAATCCTTCGTAAACACGCAAATTCGATGCGTTTGCTCCGGAGAATAACGAATTGGTGCAGATACATCGATTTAGGTTGCAGGAAAACGATATAACTTTAAACCGACGGACTTTTGCGCTACTGTTGGTTTCAGTTCCGAATCCTTCTTAAACACGCGAATTCGATGTGTTTGCTCCGCAAAATAACGAATTTACGCAGATACATCGATCGCGCTTGCAGGAAACCGTTACAACTTTAAACCGACGAACGTTTGCGTACACATTGGTTTCATTTCCGAATCCTTCTTAAACACGCAAATTCGATGCGTTTGCTCCGGAAAATAACGAATTGGTGCATATACATCGATTTAGGTTGCAGGATAACGATGTAACTTCAATCCGACGGACTTTTGCGCTACTGTTGGTTTCAGTTCCGAATCCTTCTTAAACACGCGAATTCGATGCGTTTGCTCCGGAAAATAACGATTTGGTGCAGATACATCGATCCCGCTTGCCGGAAAACGTTATAACTTTATACCGACGAACGTTTGCGTAAACATTGGTTTCATTTCCGAATCCTTCTTAAACACGCAAATTCGATGCGTTTGCTCCGGAAAATAACGAATTGGTGCATATACATCGATTTCGGTTGCAGGATAACGATGTAACTTCAATCCGACGGACTTTTGCGCTACTGTTGATTTCAGTTCCGAATCCTTCTTAAACACGCGAATTCGATGCGTTCGCTCCGCTAAATAACGAATTTACGCAGACACATCGATCCCGCTTGCCGGAAAACGTTATAACTTTAAACCGACAAACGTCCGCGTACACGTTGGTTTCATTTCCGAATCGTTCTTAAACACGCAAATTCGATGCGTTTGGTCCGGAAAATAACGATTTGGTGCAGATACATCGATCCCGCTTGCCGGAAAACATTATAACTTTATACCGACGAACGTTTGCGTACACATTGGTTTCATTTCCGAATCCTTCTTAAACACGCAAATTCGATGCGTTTGCTCCGGAGAATAACGAATTGGTGCAGATACATCGATTTAGATTGCAGGAAAACGATGTAACTTCAATCCGACGGACTTTTGCGCTACTGTTGGTTTCAGTTCCGAATCCTTCTTAAACACGCGAATTCGATGTGTTTGCTCCGGAAAATAACCATTTGGTGCAGATACATCGATCCCGCTTGCCGGAAAACGTTAGAACTTTATACCGACGAACGTTTGCGTACACATTGGTCACATTTCCGAATCCTTCTTAAACACGCAAATTCGATGCGTTTGGTCCGGAAAATAACGATTTGGTGCAGATACATCGATCCCGCTTGCCGGAAAACATTATAACTTTATACCGACGAACGTTTGCGTACACATTGGTTTCATTTCCGAATCCTTCTTAAACACGCAAATTCGATGCGTTTGCTCCGGAGAATAACGAATTGGTGCAGATACATCGATTTAGATTGCAGGAAAACGATGTAACTTCAATCCGACAAACGTCCGCGTACACGTTGGTTTCATTTCCGAATATTTCTTAAACACGCAAATTCGATGCGTTTGGTCCGGAAAATAACGATTTGGTGCAGATACATCGATCCCGCTTGCCGGAAAACATTATAACTTTATACCGACGAACGTTTGCGTACACATTGGTTTCATTTCCGAATCCTTCGTAAACACGCAAATTCGATGCGTTTGCTCCGGAGAATAACGAATTGGTGCAGATACATCGATTTAGGTTGCAGGAAAACGATATAACTTTAAACCGACGGACTTTTGCGCTACTGTTGGTTTCAGTTCCGAATCCTTCTTAAACACGCGAATTCGATGTGTTTGCTCCGCAAAATAACGAATTTACGCAGATACATCGATCGCGCTTGCAGGAAACCGTTACAACTTTAAACCGACGAACGTTTGCGTACACATTGGTTTCATTTCCGAATCCTTCTTAAACACGCAAATTCGATGCGTTTGCTCCGGAAAATAACGAATTGGTGCATATACATCGATTTAGGTTGCAGGATAACGATGTAACTTCAATCCGACGGACTTTTGCGCTACTGTTGGTTTCAGTTCCGAATCCTTCTTAAACACGCGAATTCGATGCGTTTGCTCCGGAAAATAACGATTTGGTGCAGATACATCGATCCCGCTTGCCGGAAAACGTTATAACTTTATACCGACGAACGTTTGCGTAAACATTGGTTTCATTTCCGAATCCTTCTTAAACACGCAAATTCGATGCGTTTGCTCCGGAAAATAACGAATTGGTGCATATACATCGATTTCGGTTGCAGGATAACGATGTAACTTCAATCCGACGGACTTTTGCGCTACTGTTGATTTCAGTTCCGAATCCTTCTTAAACACGCGAATTCGATGCGTTCGCTCCGCTAAATAACGAATTTACGCAGACACATCGATCCCGCTTGCCGGAAAACGTTATAACTTTAAACCGACAAACGTCCGCGTACACGTTGGTTTCAGTTCCGAATCCTTCTTAAACACGCAAATTCGATGCGTTTGGTCCGGAAAATAACGATTTGGTGCAGATACATCGATCCCGCTTGCCGGAAAACATTATAACTTTATACCGACGAACGTTTGCGTACACATTGGTTTCATTTCCGAATCCTTCTTAAACACGCGAATTCGATGTGTTTGCTCCGGAAAATAACGATTTGGTGCAGATACATCGATCCCGCTTGCCGGAAAACGTTATAACTTTATACCGACGAACGTTTGCGTACACGTTGGTTTCATTTCCGAATCGTTCTTAAACACGCAAATTCGATGCGTTTGGTCCGGAAAATAACGATTTGGTGCAGATACATCGATCCCGCTTGCCGGAAAACATTATAACTTTATACCGACGAACGTTTGCGTACACATTGGTTTCATTTCCGAATCCTTCTTAAACACGCAAATTCGATGCGTTTGCTCCGGAGAATAACGAATTGGTGCAGATACATCGATTTAGATTGCAGGAAAACGATGTAACTTCAATCCGACGGACTTTTGCGCTACTGTTGGTTTCAGTTCCGAATCCTTCTTAAACACGCGAATTCGATGCGTTTGCTCCGGAAAATAACGATTTGGTGCAGATACATCGATCCCGCTTGCCGGAAAACGTTATAACTTTATACCGACGAACGTTTGCGTACACATTGGTTTCATTTCCGAATCCTTCTTAAACACGCAAATTCGATGCGTTTGCTCCGGAGAATAACGAATTGGTGCAGATACATCGATTTAGGTTGCAGGAAAACGATATAACTTTAAACCGACGGACTTTTGCGCTACTGTTGGTTTCAGTTCCGAATCCTTCTTAAACACGCGAATTCGATGTGTTTGCTCCGCAAAATAACGAATTTACGCAGATACATCGATCGCGCTTGCAGGAAACCGTTACAACTTTAAACCGACAAACGTCCGCGTACACGTTGGTTTCATTTCCTAATATTTCTTAAACACGCAAATTCGATGCGTTTGGTCCGGAAAATAACGATTTGGTGCAGATACATCGATCCCGCTTGCCGGAAAACATTATAACTTTAAACCGACGAACGTTTGCGTACACATTGGTTTCATTTCCGAATCCTTCGTAAACACGCAAATTCGATGCGTTTGCTCCGGAGAATAACGAATTGGTGCAGATACATCGATTTAGGTTGCAGGAAAACGATATAACTTTAAACCGACGGACTTTTGCGCTACTGTTGGTTTCAGTTCCGAATCCTTCTTAAACACGCGAATTCGATGTGTTTGCTCCGCAAAATAACGAATTTACGCAGATACATCGATCGCGCTTGCAGGAAACCGTTACAACTTTAAACCGACGAACGTTTGCGTACACATTGGTTTCATTTCCGAATCCTTCTTAAACACGCAAATTCGATGCGTTTGCTCCGGAAAATAACGAATTGGTGCATATACATCGATTTAGGTTGCAGGATAACGATGTAACTTCAATCCGACGGACTTTTGCGCTACTGTTGGTTTCAGTTCCGAATCCTTCTTAAACACGCGAATTCGATGCGTTTGCTCCGGAAAATAACGATTTGGTGCAGATACATCGATCCCGCTTGCCGGAAAACGTTATAACTTTATACCGACGAACGTTTGCGTAAACATTGGTTTCATTTCCGAATCCTTCTTAAACACGCAAATTCGATGCGTTTGCTCCGGAAAATAACGAATTGGTGCATATACATCGATTTCGGTTGCAGGATAACGATGTAACTTCAATCCGACGGACTTTTGCGCTACTGTTGATTTCAGTTCCGAATCCTTCTTAAACACGCGAATTCGATGCGTTCGCTCCGCTAAATAACGAATTTACGCAGACACATCGATCCCGCTTGCCGGAAAACGTTATAACTTTAAACCGACAAACGTCCGCGTACACGTTGGTTTCATTTCCGAATCGTTCTTAAACACGCAAATTCGATGCGTTTGGTCCGGAAAATAACGATTTGGTGCAGATACATCGATCCCGCTTGCCGGAAAACATTATAACTTTATACCGACGAACGTTTGCGTACACATTGGTTTCATTTCCGAATCCTTCTTAAACACGCAAATTCGATGCGTTTGCTCCGGAGAATAACGAATTGGTGCAGATACATCGATTTAGATTGCAGGAAAACGATGTAACTTCAATCCGACGGACTTTTGCGCTACTGTTGGTTTCAGTTCCGAATCCTTCTTAAACACGCGAATTCGATGTGTTTGCTCCGCAAAATAACGAATTTACGCAGATACATCGATCGCGCTTGCAGGAAACCGTTACAACTTTAATCCGACAAACGTCCGCGTAAACGTTGGTTACATTTACGAATCATTCTTAAACACGCAAATTCGATGCGTTTGCTCCGGAAAATAACGAATTGGTGCATATACATCGATTTCGGTTGCAGGATAACGATGTAACTTCAATCCGACGGACTTTTGCGCTACTGTTGATTTCAGTTCCGAATCCTTCTTAAACACGCGAATTCGATGCGTTTGCTCCGCTAAATAACGAATTTACGCAGACACATCGATCCCGCTTGCCGGAAAACGTTATAACTTTAAACCGACAAACGTCCGCGTACACATTGGTTTCATTTCCGAATCGTTCTTAAACACGCAAATTCGATGCGTTTGGTCCGGGAAATAACGATTTGGTGCAGATACGTCGATCCCGCTTGCCGGAAAACATTATAACTTTATACCGACGAACGTTTGCGTACACATTGGTTTCATTTCCGAATCCTTCTTAAACACGCAAATTCGATGCGTTTGCTCCGGAGAATAACGAATTGGTGCAGATACATCGATTTAGATTGCAGGAAAACGATGTAACTTCAATCCGACGGACTTTTGCGCTACTGTTGGTTTCAGTTCCGAATCCTTCTTAAACACGCGAATTCGATGCGTTTGCTCCGGAAAATAACGATTTGGTGCAGATACATCGATCCCGCTTGCCGGAAAACGTTATAACTTTATACCGACGAACGTTTGCGTACACATTGGTTTCATTTCCGAATCCTTCTTAAACACGCAAATTCGATGCGTTTGCTCCGGAGAATAACGAATTGGTGCAGATACATCGATTTAGATTGCAGGAAAACGATGTAACTTCAATCCGACGGACTTTTGCGCTACTGTTGATTTCAGTTCCGAATCCTTCTTAAACACGCGAATTCGATGCGTTTGCTCCGCTAAATAACGAATTTACGCAGACACATCGATCCCGCTTGCCGGAAAACGTTATAACTTTAAACCGACAAACGTCCGCGTACACGTTGGTTTCATTTCCGAATCGTTCTTAAACACGCGAATTCGATGCGTTTGCTCCGGAAAATAACGATTTGGTGCAGATACATCGATCCCGCTTGCCGGAAAACGTTATAACTTCAAACCGAAGGACTTTTGCGCTACTGTTGGTTTCAGTTCCGAATCCTTCTTAAACACGCAAATTCGATGCGTTTGCTCCGGAGAATAACGAATTGGTGCAGATACATCGATTTAGGTTGCAGGAAAATGATATAACTTTATACCGACGGACTTTTGCGCTACTGTTGGTTTCAGTTCCGAATCCTTCTTAAACACGCGAATTCGATGTGTTTGCTCCGCAAAATAACGAATTTACGCAGATACATCGATCGCGCTTGCAGGAAACCGTTACAACTTTAAACCGACAAACGTCCGCGTAAACGTTGGTTACATTTACGAATCGTTCTTAAACACGCAAATTCGATGCGTTTGCTCCGGAAAATAACGAATTGGTGCATATACATCGATTTCGGTTGCAGGATAACGATGTAACTTCAATCCGACCGACTTTTGCGCTACTGTTGATTTCAGTTCCGAATCCTTCTTAAACACGCGAATTCGATGCGTTTGCTCCGCTAAATAACGAATTTACGCAGACACATCGATCCGGCTTGCCGGAAACCGTTACAACTTTAAACCGACAATCGTCCGCGTAAACGTTGGTTTCATTTCCGAATCGTTCTTAAACACGCAAATTCGATGCGTTTGGTCCGGAAAATAACGATTTGGTGCAGATACATCGATCCCGCTTGCCGGAAAACATTATAACTTTATACCGACGAACGTTTGCGTACACATTGGTTTCATTTCCGAATCCTTCTTAAACACGCAAATTCGATGCGTTTGCTCCGGAGAATAACGAACTGGTGCAGATACATCGATTTAGGTTGCAGGAAAATGATATAACTTTAAACCGACGGACTTTTGCGCTACTGTTGGTTTCAGTTCCGAATCCTTCTTAAACACGCGAATTCGATGTGTTTGCTCCGCAAAATAACGAATTTACGCAGATACATCGATCCGGCTTGCCGGAAACCGTTACAACTTTAAACCGACAAACGTCCGCGTAAACGTTGGTTACATTTACGAATCGTTCTTAAACACGCAAATTCGATGCGTTTGCTCCGGAAAATAACGAATTGGTGCATATACATCGATTTCGGTTGCAGGATAACGATGTAACTTCAATCCGACGGACTTTTGCGCTACTGTTGATTTCAGTTCCGAATCCTTCTTAAACACGCGAAAACGATGCGTTTGCTCCGCTAAATAACGAATTTACGCAGATACATCGATCCCGCTTGCCGGAAAACGTTATAACTTTAAACCGACAAACGTCCGCGTACACGTTGGTTTCATTTCCGAATCGTTCTTAAACACGCAAATTCGATGCGTTTGGTCCGGAAAATAACGATTTGGTGCAGATACATCGATCCCGCTTGCCGGAAAACATTATAACTTTATACCGACGAACGTTTGCGTACACATTGGTTTCATTTCCGAATCCTTCTTAAACACGCAAATTCGATGCGTTTGCTCCGGAGGATAACGAATTGGTGCAGATACATCGATTTAGGTTGCAGGAAAACGATATAACTTTAAACCGACGGACTTTTGCGCTACTGTTGGTTTCAGTTCCGAATCCTTCCTAAACACGCGAATTCGATGTGTTTGCTCCGCAAAATAACGAATTTACGCAGATACATCGATCGCGCTTGCAGGAAACCGTTACAACTTTAAACCGGCAAACGTCCGCGTAAACGTTGATTACATTTACGAATCGTTCTTAAACACGCAAATTCGATGCGTTTGCTCCGGAAAATAACGATTTGGTGCAGATACATCGATCCCGCTTGCCGGAAAACGTTATAACTTTATACCGACGAACGTTTGCGTACACATTGGTTTCATTTCCGAATCCTTCTTAAACACGCAAATTCGATGCGTTTGCTCCGGAAAATAACGAATTGGTGCAGATACATCGATTTCGGTTGCAGGATAACGATGTAACTTTAATCCGACGGACTTTTGCGCTACTGTTGGTTTCAGTTCCGAATCCTTCTTAAACACGCGAATTCGATGCGTTTGCTCCGGAAAATAACGATTTGGTGCAGATACATCGATCCCGCTTGCCGGAAAACGTTATAACTTCAAACCGAAGGACTTTTGCGCTACTGTTGGTTTCATTTCCGAATCCTTCTTAAACACGCAAATTCGATGCGTTTGCTCCGGAAAATAACGAATTGGTGCACATACATCGATTTCGGTTGCAGGATAACGATGTAACTTCAATCCGACGGACTTTTGCGCTACTGTTGGTTTCAGTTCCGAATCCTTCTTAAACACGCGAATTCGATGCGTTTGCTCCGGAAAATAACGATTTGGTGCAGATACATCGATCCCGCTTGCCGGAAAACATTATAACTTTATACCGACGAACGTTTGCGTACACATTGGTTTCATTTCCGAATCCTTCTTAAACACGCAAATTCGATGCGTTTGCTCCGGAGAATAACGAACTGGTGCAGATACATCGATTTAGGTTGCAGGATAACGATGTAACTTCAATCCGACGGACTTTTGCGCTACTGTTGGTTTCAGTTCCGAATCCTTCTTAAACACGCGAATTCGATGCGTTTGCTCCGGAAAATAACGATTTGGTGCAGATACATCGATCCCGTTTGCCGGAAAACGTTATAACTTCAAACCGAAGGACTTTTGCGCTACTGTTGGTTTCAGTTCCGAATCCTTCTTAAACACGCAAATTCGATGCGTTTGCTCCGGAAAATAACGAATTGGTGCAGATACATCGATTTCGGTTGCAGGATAACGATGTAACTTTAATCCGACGGACTTTTGCGCTACTGTTGGTTTCAGTTCCGAATCCTTCTTAAACACGCGAATTCGATGCGTTTGCTCCGGAAAATAACGATTTGGTGCAGATACATCGATCCCGCTTGCCGGAAAACGTTATAACTTCAAACCGAAGGACTTTTGCGCTACTGTTGGTTTCATTTCCGAATCCTTCTTAAACACGCAAATTCGATGCGTTTGCTCCGGAAAATAACGAATTGGTGCACATACATCGATTTCGGTTGCAGGATAACGATGTAACTTCAATCCGACGGACTTTTGCGCTACTGTTGGTTTCAGTTCCGAATCCTTCTTAAACACGCGAATTCGATGCGTTTGCTCGGGAAAATAACGATTTGGTGCAGATACATCGATCCCGCTTGCCGGAAAACATTATAACTTTATACCGACGAACGTTTGCGTACTCATTGGTTTCATTTCCGAATCCTTCTTAAACACGCAAATTCGATGCGTTTGCTCCGGAGAATAACGAACTGGTGCAGATACATCGATTTAGGTTGCAGGAAAATGATATAACTTTAAACCGACGGACTTTTGCGCTACTGTTGGTTTCAGTTCCGAATCCTTCTTAAACACGCGAATTCGATGTGTTTGCTCCGCAAAATAACGAATTTACGCAGATACATCGATCGCGCTTGCAGGAAACCGTTACAACTTTAAACCGACAAACGTCCGCGTAAACGTTGGTTACATTTACGAATCGTTCTTAAACACGCAAATTCGATGCGTTTGCTCCGGAAAATTACGAATTGGTGCATATACATCGATTTCGGTTGCAGGATAACGATGTAACTTCAATCCGACGGACTTTTGCGCTACTGTTGATTTCAGTTCCGAATCCTTCTTAAACACGCGAAATCGATGCGTTTGCTCCGCTAAATAACGAATTTACGCAGATACATCGATCCCGCTTGCCGGAAAACGTTATAACTTTAAACCGACAAACGTCCGCGTACACGTTGGTTTCATTTCCGAATCGTTCTTAAACACGCAAATTCGATGCGTTTGCTCCGGAAAATAACGATTTGGTGCAGATACATCGATCCCGCTTGCCGGAAAACGTTATAACTTTATACCGACGAACGTTTGCGTACACATTGGTTTCATTTCCGAATCCTTCTTAAACACGCAAATTCGATGCGTTTGCTCCGGAGAATAACGAATTGGTGCAGATACATCGATTTAGGTTGCAGGAAAACGATATAACTTTAAACCGACGGACTTTTGCGCTACTGTTGGTTTCAGTTCCGAATCCTTCTTAAACACGCAAATTCGATGCGTTTGCTCCGGAAAATAACGAATTGGTGCAGATACATCGATTTCGGTTGCAGGATAACGATGTAACTTCAATCCGACGGACTTTTGCGCTACTGTTGGTTTCAGTTCCGAATCCTTCTTAAACACGCGAATTCGATGCGTTTGCTCCGGAAAATAACGATTTGGTGCAGATACATCGATCCCGCTTGCCGGAAAACGTTATAACTTTATACCGACGAACGTTTGCGTACACATTGGTTTCATTTCCGAATCCTTCTTAAACACGCAAATTCGATGCGTTTGCTCCGGAAAATAACGAATTGGTGCATATACATCGATTTCGGTTGCAGGATAACGATGTAACTTCAATCCGACGGACTTTTGCGCTACTGTTGATTTCAGTTCCGAATCCATCTTAAACACGCGAATTCGATGCGTTTGCTCCGCTAAATAACGAATTTACGCAGACACATCGATCCCGCTTGCCGGAAAACGTTATAACTTTAAACCGACAAACGTCCGCGTACACGTTGGTTTCATTTCCGAATCGTTCTTAAACACGCAAATTCGATGCGTTTGGTCCGGAAAATAACGATTTGGTGCAGATACATCGATCCCGCTTGCCGGAAAACATTATAACGTTATATCGACGAACGTTTGCGTACACATTGGTTTCATTTCCGAATCCTTCTTAAACACGCAAATTCGATGCGTTTGCTCCGGAGAATAACGAATTGGTGCAGATACATCGATTTAGGTTGCAGGAAAATGATATAACTTTAAACCGACGGACTTTTGCGCTACTGTTGGTTTCAGTTCCGAATCCTTCTTAAACACGCGAATTCGATGTGTTTGCTCCGCAAAATAACGAATTTACGCAGATACATCGATCGCGCTTGCAGGAAACCGTTACAACTTTAAACCGACAAACGTCCGCGTAAACGTTGGTTACATTTACGAATCGTTCTTAAACACGCAAATTCGAAGCGTTTGCTCCGGAAAATAACGAATTGCTGCATATACATCGATTTCGGTTGCAGGAAAACGATATAACTTTAAACCGTCGGACTTTTGCGCTACTGTTGGTTTCAGTTCCGAATCCTTCTTAAACACGCGAATTCGATGCGTTTGCTCCGGAAAATAACGATTTGGTGCAGATACATCGATCCCGTTTGCCGGAAAACGTTATAACTTCAAACCCAAGGACTTTTGCGCTACTGTTGGTTTCAGTTCCGAATCCTCCTTAAACACGCAAATTCGATGCGTTTGCTCCGGAAAATAACGAATTAGTGCAGATACATCGATTTCGGTTGCAGGATAACGATGTAACTTGAATCCGACGGACTTTTGCGCTACTGTTGGTTTCAGTTCCGAATCCTTCTTAAACACGCGAATTCGATGCGTTTGCTCCGGAAAATAACGATTTGGTGCAGATACATCGATTTAGGTTGCAGGAAAACGATATAACTTTAAACCGACGGACTTTTGCGCTACTGTTGGTTTCAGTTCCGAATCCTTCTTAAACACGCGAATTCGATGCGTTTGCTCCGGAAAATAACGATTTGGTGCAGATACATCGATCCCGCTTGGCGGAAAACGTTATAACTTCAAACCGAAGGACTTTTGCGCTACTGTTGGTTTCATTTCCGAATCCTTCTTAAACACGCAAATTCGATGCGTTTGCTCCGGAAAATAACGAATTGGTGCAGATACATCGATTTCGGTTGCAGGATAACGATGTAACTTCAATCCGACGGACTTTTGCGCTACTGTTGGTTTTAGTTCCGATTCCTTCTTAAACACGCGAATTCGATGCGTTTGCTCCGGAAAATAACGATTTGGTGCAGATACATCGATCCCGCTTGCCGGAAAACGTTATAACTTCAAACCGAAGGACTTTTGCGCTACTGTTGGTTTCAGTTCCGAATCCTTCTTAAACACGCAAATTCGATGCGTTTGCTCCGGAAAATAACGAATTGGTGCATATACATCGATTTCGGTTGCAGGATAACGATGTAACTTCAATCCGACGGACTTTTGCGCTACTGTTGATTTCAGTTCCGAATCCTTCTTAAACACGCGAATTCGATGCGTTTGCTCCGCTAAATAACGAATTTACGCAGACACGTCGATCCCGCTTGCCGGAAAACGTTATAACTTTAAACCGACAAACGTCCGCATACACGTTGGTTTCATTTCCGAATCGTTCTTAAACAAGCAAATTCGATGCGTTTGGTCCGGAAAATAACGATTTGGTGCAGATACATCGATCCCGCTTGCCGGAAAACATTATAACTTTATACCGACGAACGTTTGCGTACACATTGGTTTCATTTCCGAATCCTTCTTAAACACGCAAATTCGATGCGTTTGCTCCGGAGAATAACGAATTGGTGCAGATACATCGATTTAGGTTGCAGGAAAACGATATAACTTTAAACCGACGGACTTTTGCGCTACTGTTGGTTTCAGTTCCGAATCCTTCTTAAACACGCGATATCGATGCGTTTGCTCCGGAAAATAACGATTTGGTGCAGATACATCGATCCCGCTTGCCGGAAAACGTTATAACATCAAACCGAAGGACTTTTGCGCTACTGTTGGTTTCAGTTCCGAATCCTCCTTAAACACGCAAATTCGATGCGTTTGCTCCGGAAAATAACGAATTGGTGCAGATACATCGATTTCGGTTGCAGGATAACGATGTAACTTGAATCCGACGGACTTTTGCGCTACTGTTGGTTTCAGTTCCGAATCCTTCTTAAACACGCGAATTAGATGCGTTTGCTCCGGAAAATAACGATTTGGTGCAGATACATCGATTTAGGTTGCAGGAAAACGATATAACTTTAAACCGACGGACTTTTGCGCTACTGTTGGTTTCAGTTCCGAATCCTTCTTAAACACGCGAATTCGATGCGTTTGCTCCGGAAAATAACGATTTGGTGCAGATACATCGATCCCGTTTGCCGGAAAACGTTATAACTTCAAACCGAAGGACTTTTGCGCTACTGTTGGTTTCAGTTCCGAATCCTTCTTAAACACGCGAATTCGATGCGTTTGCTCCGGAAAATAACGATTTGGTGCAGATACATCGATCCCGCTTGCCGGAAAACGTTATAACTTCAAACCGAAGGACTTTTGCGCTACTGTTGGTTTCATTTCCGAATCCTTCTTAAACACGCAAATTCGATGCGTTTGCTCCGGAAAATAACGAATTGGTGCAGATACATCGATTTCGGTTGCAGGATAACGATGTAACTTCAATCCGACGGACTTTTGCGCTACTGTTGGTTTTAGTTCCGAATCCTTCTTAAACACGCGAATTCGATGCGTTTGCTCCGGAAAATAACGATTTGGTGCAGATACATCGATCCCGCTTGCCGGAAAACGTTATAACATCAAACCGAAGGACTTTTGCGCTACTGTTGGTTTCAGTTCCGAATCCTCCTTAAACACGCAAATTCGATGCGTTTGCTCCGGAAAATAACGATTTGGTGCAGATACATCGATCCCGTTTGCCGGAAAACGTTATAACTTCAAACCGAAGGACTTTTGCGCTACTGTTGGTTTCAGTTCCGAATCCTTCTTAAACACGCAAATTCGATGCGTTTGCTCCGGAAAATAACGAATTGGTGCAGATACATCGATTTCGGTTGCAGGATAACGATGTAACTTTAATCCGACGGACTTTTGCGCTACTGTTGATTTCAGTTCCGAATCCTTCTTAAACACGCGAATTCGATGCGTTTGCTCCGGAAAATAACGATTTGGTGCAGATACATCGATCCCGCTTGCCGGAAAACGTTATAACTTTATACCGACGAACGTTTGCGTACACATTGGTTTCATTTCCGAATCCTTCTTAAACACGCGAATTCGATGCGTTTGCTCCGCTAAATAACGAATTTACGCAGACACGTCGATCCCGCTTGCCGGAAAACGTTATAACTTTAAACCGACAAACGTCCGCGTACACGTTGGTTTCATTTCCGAATCGTTCTTAAACACGCAAATTCGATGCGTTTGGTCCGGAAAATAACGATTTGGTGCAGATACATCGATCCCGCTTGCCGGAAAACATTATAACTTTATACCGACGAACGTTTGCGTACACATTGGTTTCATTTCCGAATCCTTCTTAAACACGCAAATTCGATGCGTTTGCTCCGGAGAATAACGAATTGGTGCAGATACATCGATTTAGGTTGCAGGAAAACGATATAACTTTAAACCGACGGACTTTTGCGCTACTGTTGGTTTCAGTTCCGAATCCTTCTTAAACACGCGATATCGATGCGTTTGCTCCGGAAAATAACGATTTGGTGCAGATACATCGATCCCGCTTGCCGGAAAACGTTATAACATCAAACCGAAGGACTTTTGCGCTACTGTTGGTTTCAGTTCCGAATCCTCCTTAAACACGCAAATTCGATGCGTTTGCTCCGGAAAATAACGAATTGGTGCAGATACATCGATTTCGGTTGCAGGATAACGATGTAACTTGAATCCGACGGACTTTTGCGCTACTGTTGGTTTCAGTTCCGAATCCTTCTTAAACACGCGAATTCGATGCGTTTGCTCCGGAAAATAACGATTTGGTGCAGATACATCGATTTAGGTTGCAGGAAAACGTTATAACATCAAACCGAAGGACTTTTGCGCTACTGTTGGTTTCAGTTCCGAATCCTCCTTAAACACGCAAATTCGATGCGTTTGCTCCGGAAAATAACGAATTGGTGCAGATACATCGATTTCGGTTGCAGGATAACGATGTAACTTGAATCCGACGGACTTTTGCGCTACTGTTGGTTTCAGTTCCGAATCCTTCTTAAACACGCGAATTCGATGCGTTTGCTCCGGAAAATAACGATTTGGTGCAGATACATCGATTTAGGTTGCAGGAAAACGATATAACTTTAAACCGACGGACTTTTGCGCTACTGTTGGTTTCAGTTCCGAATCCTTCTTAAACACGCGAATTCGATGCGTTTGCTCCGGAAAATAACGATTTGGTGCAGATACATCGATCCCGTTTGCCGGAAAACGTTATAACTTCAAACCGAAGGACTTTTGCGCTACTGTTGGTTTCAGTTCCGAATCCTTCTTAAACACGCAAATTCGATGCGTTTGCTCCGGAAAATAAGGAATTGGTGCAGATACATCGATTTCGGTTGCAGGATAACGATGTAACTTTAATCCGACGGACTTTTGCGCTACTGTTGGTTTCAGTTCCGAATCCTTCTTAAACACGCGAATTCGATGCGTTTGCTCCGGAAAATAACGATTTGGTGCAGATACATCGATCCCGCTTGGCGGAAAACGTTATAACTTCAAACCGAAGGACTTTTGCGCTACTGTTGGTTTCATTTCCGAATCCTTCTTAAACACGCAAATTCGATGCGTTTGCTCCGGAAAATAACGAATTGGTGCAGATACATCGATTTCGGTTGCAGGATAACGATGTAACTTCAATCCGACGGACTTTTGCGCTACTGTTGGTTTTAGTTCCGAATCCTTCTTAAACACGCGAATTCGATGCGTTTGCTCCGGAAAATAACGATTTGGTGCAGATACATCGATCCCGCTTGCCGGAAAACGTTATAACTTCAAACCGAAGGACTTTTGCGCTACTGTTGGTTTCAGTTCCGAATCCTTCTTAAACACGCAAATTCGATGCGTTTGCTCCGGAAAATAACGAATTGGTGCATATACATCGATTTCGGTTGCAGGATAACGATGTAACTTCAATCCGACGGACTTTTGCGCTACTGTTGATTTCAGTTCCGAATCCTTCTTAAACACGCGAATTCGATGCGTTTGCTCCGCTAAATAACGAATTTACGCAGACACGTCGATCCCGCTTGCCGGAAAACGTTATAACTTTAAACCGACAAACGTCCGCGTACACGTTGGTTTCATTTCCGAATCGTTCTTAAACACGCAAATTCGATGCGTTTGGTCCGGAAAATAACGATTTGGTGCAGATACATCGATCCCGCTTGCCGGAAAACATTATAACTTTATACCGACGAACGTTTGCGTACACATTGGTTTCATTTCCGAATCCTTCTTAAACACGCAAATTCGATGCGTTTGCTCCGGAGAATAACGAATTGGTGCAGATACATCGATTTAGGTTGCAGGAAAACGATATAACTTTAAACCGACGGACTATTGCGCTACTGTTGGTTTCAGTTCCGAATCCTTCTTAAACACGCGATATCGATGCGTTTGCTCCGGAAAATAACGATTTGGTGCAGATACATCGATCCCGCTTGCCGGAAAACGTTATAACATCAAACCGAAGGACTTTTGCGCTACTGTTGGTTTCAGTTCCGAATCCTCCTTAAACACGCAAATTCGATGCGTTTGCTCCGGAAAATAACGAATTGGTGCAGATACATCGATTTCGGTTGCAGGATAACGATGTAACTTGAATCCGACGGACTTTTGCGCTACTGTTGGTTTCAGTTCCGAATCCTTCTTAAACACGCGAATTCGATGCGTTTGCTCCGGAAAATAACGATTTGGTGCAGATACATCGATCCCGCTTGGCGGAAAACGTTATAACTTCAAACCGAAGGACTTTTGCGCTACTGTTGGTTTCATTTCCGAATCCTTCTTAAACACGCAAATTCGATGCGTTTGCTCCGGAAAATAACGAATTGGTGCAGATACATCGATTTCGGTTGCAGGATAACGATGTAACTTCAATCCGACGGACTTTTGCGCTACTGTTGGTTTTAGTTCCGAATCCTTCTTAAACACGCGAATTCGATGCGTTTGCTCCGGAAAATAACGATTTGGTGCAGATACATCGATCCCGCTTGCCGGAAAACGTTATAACTTCAAACCGAAGGACTTTTGCGCTACTGTTGGTTTCAGTTCCGAATCCTTCTTAAACACGCAAATTCGATGCGTTTGCTCCGGAAAATAACGAATTGGTGCATATACATCGATTTCGGTTGCAGGATAACGATGTAACTTCAATCCGACGGACTTTTGCGCTACTGTTGATTTCAGTTCCGAATCCTTCTTAAACACGCGAATTCGATGCGTTTGCTCCGCTAAATAACGAATTTACGCAGACACGTCGATCCCGCTTGCCGGAAAACGTTATAACTTTAAACCGACAAACGTCCGCGTACACGTTGGTTTCATTTCCGAATCGTTCTTAAACACGCAAATTCGATGCGTTTGGTCCGGAAAATAACGATTTGGTGCAGATACATCGATCCCGCTTGCCGGAAAACATTATAACTTTATACCGACGAACGTTTGCGTACACATTGGTTTCATTTCCGAATCCTTCTTAAACACGCAAATTCGATGCGTTTGCTCCGGAGAATAACGAATTGGTGCAGATACATCGATTTAGGTTGCAGGAAAACGATATAACTTTAAACCGACGGACTATTGCGCTACTGTTGGTTTCAGTTCCGAATCCTTCTTAAACACGCGATATCGATGCGTTTGCTCCGGAAAATAACGATTTGGTGCAGATACATCGATCCCGCTTGCCGGAAAACGTTATAACATCAAACCGAAGGACTTTTGCGCTACTGTTGGTTTCAGTTCCGAATCCTCCTTAAACACGCAAATTCGATGCGTTTGCTCCGGAAAATAACGAATTGGTGCAGATACATCGATTTCGGTTGCAGGATAACGATGTAACTTGAATCCGACGGACTTTTGCGCTACTGTTGGTTTCAGTTCCGAATCCTTCTTAAACACGCGAATTCGATGCGTTTGCTCCGGAAAATAACGATTTGGTGCAGATACATCGATTTAGGTTGCAGGAAAACGATATAACTTTAAACCGACGGACTTTTGCGCTACTGTTGGTTTCAGTTCCGAATCCTTCTTAAACACGCGAATTCGATGCGTTTGCTCCGGAAAATAACGATTTGGTGCAGATACATCGATCCCGTTTGCCGGAAAACGTTATAACTTCAAACCGAAGGACTTTTGCGCTACTGTTGGTTTCAGTTCCGAATCCTTCTTAAACACGCGAATTCGATGCGTTTGCTCCGGAAAATAACGATTTGGTGCAGATACATCGATCCCGCTTGCCGGAAAACGTTATAACTTCAAACCGAAGGACTTTTGCGCTACTGTTGGTTTCATTTCCGAATCCTTCTTAAACACGCAAATTCGATGCGTTTGCTCCGGAAAATAACGAATTGGTGCAGATACATCGATTTCGGTTGCAGGATAACGATGTAACTTCAATCCGACGGACTTTTGCGCTACTGTTGGTTTTAGTTCCGAATCCTTCTTAAACACGCGAATTCGATGCGTTTGCTCCGGAAAATAACGATTTGGTGCAGATACATCGATCCCGCTTGCCGGAAAACGTTATAACCTCAAACCGAAGGACTTTTGCGCTACTGTTGGTTTCATTTCCGAATCCTTCTTAAACACGCAAATTCGATGCGTTTGCTCCGGAAAATAACGAATTGGTGCAGATACATCGATTTCGGTTGCAGGATAACGATGTAACTTCAATCCGACGGACTTTTGCGCTACTGTTGGTTTTAGTTCCGAATCCTTCTTAAACACGCGAATTCGATGCGTTTGCTCCGGAAAATAACGATTTGGTGCAGATACATCGATCCCGCTTGCCGGAAAACGTTATAACTTCAAACCGAAGGACTTTTGCGCTACTGTTGGTTTCAGTTCCGAATCCTTCTTAAACACGCAAATTCGATGCGTTTGCTCCGGAAAATAACGAATTGGTGCAGATACATCGATTTCGGTTGCAGGATAACGATGTAACTTGAATCCGACGGACTTTTGCGCTACTGTTGGTTTCAGTTCCGAATCCTTCGTAAACACGCGAATTCGATGCGTTTGCTCCGGAAAATAACGATTTGGTGCAGATACATCGATTTAGGTTGCAGGAAAACGATATAACTTTAAACCGACGGACTTTTGCGCTACTGTTGGTTGCAGTTCCGAATCCTTCTTAAACACGCGAATTCGATGCGTTTGCTCCGGAAAATAACGATTTGGTGCAGATACATCGATCCCGTTTGCCGGAAAACGTTATAACTTCAAACCGAAGGACTTTTGCGCTACTGTTGGTTTCAGTTCCGAATCCTTCTTAAACACGCAAATTCGATGCGTTTGCTCCGGAAAATAACGAATTGGTGCAGATACATCGATTTTGGTTGCAGGATAATGATGTAACTTTAATCCGACGGACTTTTGCGCTACTGTTGGTTTCAGTTCCGAATCCTTCTTAAACACGCGAATTCGATGCGTTTGCTCCGGAAAATAACGATTTGGTGCAGATACATCGATCCCGCTTGCCGGAAAACGTTATAACTTCAAACCGAAGGACTTTTGCGCTACTGTTGGTTTCATTTCCGAATCCTTCTTAAACACGCAAATTCGATGCGTTTGCTCCGGAAAATAACGAATTTGTGCAGATACATCGATTTCGGTTGCAGGATAACGATGTAACTTCAATCCGACGGACTTTTGCGCTACTGTTGATTTCAGTTCCGAATCCTTCTTAAACACGCGAATTCGATGCGTTTGCTCCGCTAAATAACGAATTTACGCAGACACATCGATCCCGCTTGCCGGAAAACGTTATAACTTTAAACCGACAAACGTCCGCGTACACGTTGGTTTCATTTCCGAATCGTTCTTAAACACGCAAATTCGATATGTTTGGTCCGGAAAATAACGATTTGGTGCAGATACATCGGTCCCGCTTGCCGGAAAACATTATAACTTTATACCGACGAACGTTTGCGTACACATTGGTTTCATTTCCGAATCCTTCTTAAACACGCAAATTCGATGCGTTTGCTCCGGAGAATAACGAATTGGTGCAGATACATCGATTTAGGTTGCAGGAAAACGATATAACTTTAAACCGACGGACTTTTGCGCTACTGTTGGTTTCAGTTCCGAATCCTTCTTAAACACGCGAATTCGATGTGTTTGCTCCGCAAAATAACGAATTTACGCAGATACATCGATCGCGCTTGCAGGAAACCGTTACAACTTTAAACCGACAAACGTCCGCGTAAACGTTGGTTACATTTACGAATCGTTCTTAAAAACGCAAATTCGATGCGTTTGCTCCGGAAAATAACGAATTGGTGCATATACATCGATTTCGTTTGCAGGATAACGATGTAACTTCAATCCGACGGACTTTTGCGCTACTGTTGATTTCAGTTCCGAATCCTTCTTAAAAACGCGAATTCGATGCGTTTGCTCCGCAAAATAACGAATTTACGCAGACACATCGATCCCGCTTGCCGGAAAACATTATAACTTTATACCGACGAACGTTTGCGTACACATTGGTTTCATTTCCGAATCCTTCTTA
Source organism: Lasioglossum villosulum (assembly GCA_963971365.1). Classification (NCBI taxonomy): domain Eukaryota; kingdom Metazoa; phylum Arthropoda; class Insecta; order Hymenoptera; family Halictidae; genus Lasioglossum; species Lasioglossum villosulum. Next base: position 32,452,373 of record OZ020495.1, read on the forward strand.
AACACGCAAATTCGATGCGTTTGCTCCGGAGAATAACGAATTGGTGCAGATACATCGATTTAGGTTGCAGGAAAACGATATAACTTTAAACCGACTAACGTCCGCGTACACGTTGGTTTCATTTCCGAATCGTTCTTAAACACGCAAATTCGATGCGTTTGGTCCGGAAAATAACGATTTGGTGCAGATACATCGGTCCCGCTTGCCGGAAAACATTATAACTTTATACCGACGAACGTTTGCGTACACATTGGTTTCATTTCCGAATCCTTCTTAAACACGCAAATTCGATGCGTTTGCTCCGGAAAATAACGAATTGGTGCAGATACATCGATTTCGGTTGCAGGATAACGATGTAACTTCAATCCGACGGACTTTTGCGCTACTGTTGGTTTTAGTTCCGAATCCTTCTTAAACACGCGAATTCGATGCGTTTGCTCCGGAAAATAACGATTTGGTGCAGATACATCGATCCCGCTTGCCGGAAAACGTTATAACTTCAAACCGAAGGACTTTTGCGCTACTGTTGGTTTCAGTTCCGAATCCTTCTTAAACACGCAAATTCGATGCGTTTGCTCCGGAAAATAACGAATTGGTGCAGATACATCGATTTCGGTTGCAGGATAACGATGTAACTTGAATCCGACGGACTTTCGCGCTACTGTTGGTTTCAGTTCCGAATCCTTCTTAAACACGCGAATTCGATGCGTTTGCTCCGGAAAATAACGATTTGGTGCAGATACATCGATCCCGCTTGCCGGAAAACGTTATAACTTCAAACCGAAGGACTTTTGCGCTACTGTTGGTTTCATTTCCGAATCCTTCTTAAACACGCAAATTCGATGCGTTTGCTCCGGAAAATAACGAATTGGTGCATATACATCGATTTAGGTTGCAGGATAACGATGTAACTTCAATCCGACGGACTTTTGCGTTACTGTTGATTTCAGTTCCGAATCCTTCTTAAACACGCAAATTCGATGCGTTTGCTCCGGAAAATAACGAATTGGTGCAGATACATCGATTTCGGTTGCAGGATAACGATGTAACTTTAATCCGACGGACTTTTGCGCTACTGTTGGTTTCAGTTCCGAATCCTTCTTAAACACGCGAATTCGATGCGTTTGCTCCGGAAAATAACGATTTGGTGCAGATACATCGAATCCGCTTGCCGGAAAACGTTATAACTTCAAACCGAAGGACTTTTGCGCTACTGTTGGTTTCATTTCCGAATCCTTCTTAAACACGCAAAATCGATGCGTTTGCTTCGGAGAATAACGAATTGGTGCAGATACATCGATTTAGGTTGCAGGAAAACGATATAACTTTAAACCGACGGACTTTTGCGCTAATGTTGGTTTCAGTTCCGAATCCTCCTTAAACACGCAAATCCGATGCGTTTGCTCCGGAAAATAACGATTTGGTGCAGATACATCGATCCCGCTTGCCGGAAAACGTTATAACTTCAAACCGAAGGACTTTTGCGCTACTGTTGGTTTCAGTTCCGAATCCTTCTTAAACACGCGAATTCGATGCGTTTGCTCCGGAAAATAACGATTTGGTGCAGATACATCGATTTAGGTTGCAGGAAAACGATATAACTTTAAACCGACGGACTTTTGCGCTACTGTTGGTTTCGGTTGCGAATCCTTCTTAAACACGCGAATTCGATGCGTTTGCTCCGGAAAATAACGATTTGGTGCAGATACATCGATCCCGCTTGCCGGAAAACGTTATAACTTCAAACCGAAGGACTTTTGCGCTACTGTTGGTTTCATTTCCGAATCCTTCTTAAACACGCAAATTCGATGCGTTTGCTCCGGAAAATAACGAATTGGTGCAGATACATCGATTTCGGTTGCAGGATAACGATGTAACTTCAATCCGACGGACTTTTGCGCTACTGTTGATTTCAGTTCCGAATCCTTCTTAAACACGCGAATTCGATGCGTTTGCTCCGCTAAATAACGAATTTACGCAGACACATCGATCCCGCTTGCCGGAAAACGTTATAACTTTAAACCGACAAACGTCCGCGTACACGTTGGTTTCATTTCCGAATCGTTCTTAAACACGCAAATTCGATATGTTTGGTCCGGAAAATAACGATTTGGTGCAGATACATCGGTCCCGCTTGCCGGAAAACATTATAACTTTATACCGACGAACGTTTGCGTACACATTGGTTTCATTTCCGAATCCTTCTTAAACACGCAAATTCGATGCGTTTGCTCCGGAGAATAACGAATTGGTGCAGATACATCGATTTAGGTTGCAGGAAAACGGTATAACTTTAAACCGACGGACTTTTGCGCTACTGTTGGTTTCAGTTCCGAATCCTTCTTAAACACGCGAATTCGATGTGTTTGCTCCGGAGAATGACGAATTGGTGCAGATACATCGATTTAGGTTGCAGGAAAACAATATAACTTTAAACCGACGGACTTTTGCGCTACTGTTGGTTTCAGTTCCGAATCCTTTTTAAACACGCGAATTCGATGTGTTTGCTCCGCAAAATAACGAATTTACGCAGATACATCGATCGCGCTTGCAGGAAACCGTTACAACTTTAAACCGACAAACGTCCGCGTAAACGTTGGTTTCATTTCCGAATCGTTCTTAAACACGCAAATTCGATGCGTTTGGTCCGGAAAATAACGATTTGGTGCAGATACATCGATCCCGCTTGCCGGAAAACGTTATAACTTTATACCGACGAACGTTTGCGTACACATTGGTTTCATTTCCGAATCCTTCTTAAACACGCAAATTCGATGCGTTTGCTCCGGAGAATAACGAATTGGTGCAGATACATCGATTTAGGTTGCAGGAAAACAATATAACTTTAAACCGACGGACTTTTGCGCTACTGTTGGTTTCAGTTCCGAATCCTTCTTAAACACGCGAATTCGATGTGTTTGCTCCGCAAAATAACGAATTTACGCAGATACATCGATCGCGCTTGCAGGAAACCGTTACAACTTTAAACCGACAAACGTCCCCGTAAACGTTGGTTTCATTTCCGAATCGTTCTTAAACACGCAAATTCGATGCGTTTGGTCCGGAAAATAACGATTTGGTGCAGATACATCGATCCCGCTTGCCGGAAAACATTATAACTTTATACCGACGAACGTTTGCGTACACATTGGTTTCATTTCCGAATCCTTCTTAAACACGCAAATTCGATGCGTTTGCTCCGGAGAATAACGAATTGGTGCAGATACATCGATTGAGGTTGCAGGAAAACGATATAACTTTAAACCGACTAACGTCCGCGTACACGTTGGTTTCATTTCCGAATCGTTCTTAAACACGCAAATTCGATGCGTTTGGTCCGGAAAATAACGATTTGGTGCAGATACATCGATCCCGCTTGCCGGAAAACATTATAACGTTATACCGACGAACGTTTGCGTACACATTGGTTTCATTTCCGAATCCTTCTTAAACACGCAAATTCGATGCGTTTGCTCCGGAGAATAACGAATTGGTGCAGATACATCGATTTAGGTTGCAGGAAAACGATATAACTTTAAACCGACGGACTTTTGCGCTACTGTTGGTTTCAGTTCCGAATCCTTCTTAAACACGCGAATTCGATGTGTTTGCTCCGCAAACTAACGAATTTACGCAGATACATCGATCGCGCTTGCAGGAAACCGTTACAACTTTAAACCGACAAACGTCCGCGTAAACGTTGGTTACATTTACGAATCGTTCTTAAAAACGCAAATTCGATGCGTTTGCTCCGGAAAATAACGAATTGGTGCATATACATCGATTTCGTTTGCAGGATAACGATGTAACTTCAATCCGACGGACTTTTGCGCTACTGTTGATTTCAGTTCCGAATCCTTCTTAAAAACGCGAATTCGATGCGTTTGCTCCGCAAAATAACGAATTTACGCAGACACATCGATCCCGCTTGCCGGAAAACATTATAACTTTATACCGACGAACGTTTGCGTACACATTGGTTTCATTTCCGAATCCTTCTTAAACACGCAAATTCGATGCGTTTGCTCCGGAGAATAACGAATTGGTGCAGATACATCGATTTAGGTTGCAGGAAAACGATATAACTTTAAACCGACTAACGTCCGCGTACACGTTGGTTTCATTTCCGAATCGTTCTTAAACACGCAAATTCGATGCGTTTGGTCCGGAAAATAACGATTTGGTGCAGATACATCGGTCCCGCTTGCCGGAAAACATTATAACTTTATACCGACGAACGTTTGCGTACACATTGGTTTCATTTCCGAATCCTTCTTAAACACGCAAATTCGATGCGTTTGCTCCGGAAAATAACGAATTGGTGCAGATACATCGATTTCGGTTGCAGGATAACGATGTAACTTGAATCCGACGGACTTTCGCGCTACTGTTGGTTTCAGTTCCGAATCCTTCTTAAACACGCGAATTCGATGCGGTTGCTCCGGAAAATAACGATTTGGTGCAGATACATCGATCCCGCTTGCCGGAAAACGTTATAACTTCAAACCGAAGGACTTTTGCGCTACTGTTGGTTTCATTTCCGAATCCTTCTTAAACACGCAAATTCGATGCGTTTGCTCCGGAAAATAACGAATTGGTGCATATACATCGATTTAGGTTGCAGGATAACGATGTAACTTCAATCCGACGGACTTTTGCGTTACTGTTGATTTCAGTTCCGAATCCTTCTTAAACACGCAAATTCGATGCGTTTGCTCCGGAAAATAACGAATTGGTGCAGATACATCGATTTCGGTTGCAGGATAACGATGTAACTTTAATCCGACGGACTTTTGCGCTACTGTTGGTTTCAGTTCCGAATCCTTCTTAAACACGCGAATTCGATGCGTTTGCTCCGGAAAATAACGATTTGGTGCAGATACATCGATCCCGCTTGCCGGAAAACGTTATAACTTCAAACCGAAGGACTTTTGCGCTACTGTTGGTTTCAGTTCCGAATCCTTCTTAAACACGCGAAGTCGATGCGTTTGCTCCGGAAAATAACGATTTGGTGCAGATACATCGATTTAGGTTGCAGGAAAACGATATAACTTTAAACCGACGGACTTTTGCGCTACTGTTGGTTTCGGTTCCGAATCCTTCTTAAACACGCGAATTCGATGCGTTTGCTCCGGAAAATAACGATTTGGTGCAGATACATCGATCCCGCTTGCCGGAAAACGTAATAACTTCAAACCGAAGGACTTTTGCGCTACTGTTGATTTCAGTTCCGAATCCTTCTTAAACACGCGAATTCGATGCGTTTGCTCCGCTAAATAACGAATTTACGCAGACACATCGATCCCGCTTGCCGGAAAACGTTATACCTTTAAACCGACAAACGTCCGCGTACACGTTGGTTTCATTTCCGAATCGTTCTTAAACACGCAAATTCGATGCGTTTGGTCCGGAAAATAACGATTTGGTGCAGATACATCGATCCCGCTTGCCGGAAAACATTATAACTTTATACCGACGAACGTTTGCGTACACATTGGTTTCATTTTCGAATCCTTCTTAAACACGCAAATTCGATGCGTTTGCTCCGGAGAATAACGAATTGGTGCATATACATCGATTTAGGTTGCAGGATAACGATGTAACTTCAATCCGACGGACTTTTGCGCTACTGTTGATTTCAGTTCCGAATCCTTCTTAAACACGCGAATTCGATGCGTTTGCTCCGCTAAATAACGAATTTACGCAGACACATCGATCCCGCTTGCCGGAAAACGTTATAACTTTAAACCGACAAACGTCCGCGTACACGTTGGTTTCATTTCCGAATCGTTCTTAAACATGCAAATTCGATGCGTTTGGTCCGGAAAATAACGATTTGGTGCAGATACATCGATCCCGCTTGCCGGAAAACATTATAACTTTATACCGACGAACGTTTGCGTACACATTGGTTTCATTTCCGAATCCTTCTTAAACACGCAAATTCGATGCGTTTGCTCCAGAAAATAACGAATTGGTGCATATACATCGATTTAGGTTGCAGGATAACGATGTAACTTCAATCCGACGGACTTTTGCGTTACTGTTGATTTCAGTTCCGAATCCTTCTTAAACACGCAAATTCGATGCGTTTGCTCCGGAAAATAACGAATTGGTGCAGATACATCGATTTCGGTTGCAGGATAACGATGTAACTTTAATCCGACGGACTTTTGCGCTACTGTTGGTTTCAGTTCCGAATCCTTCTTAAACAGGCGAATTCGATGCGTTTGCTCCGGAAAATAACGATTTGGTGCAGATACATCGATCCCGCTTGCCGGAAAACGTTATAACTTCAAACCGAAGGACTTTTGCGCTACTGTTGGTTTCATTTCCGAATCCTTCTTAAACACGCAAATTCGATGCGTTTGCTCCGGAAAATAACGAATTGGTGCAGATACATCGATTTCGGTTGCAGGATAACGATGTAACTTCAATCCGACGGACTTTTGCGCTACTGTTGGTTTCAGTTCCGAATCCTTCTTAAACACGCGAATTCGATGCGTTTGCTCCGGAAAATAACGATTTGGTGCAGATACATCGATCCCGCTTGCCGGAAAACGTTATAACTTTATACCGACGAACGTTTGCGTACACATTGGTTTCATTTCCGAATCGTTCTTAAACACGCAAATTCGATGCGTTTGCTCCGGAAAATAACGAATTGGTGCATATACATCGATTTCGGTTGCCGGAAAACGTTATAACTTTATACCGACGAACGTGTGCGTACACATTGGTTTCATTTCCGAATCCTTCTTAAACACGCAAATTCGATGCGTTTGCTCCGGAAAATAACGAATTGGTGCATATACATCGACTTAGGTTGCAGGATAACGATGTAACTTCAATCCGACGGACTTTTGCGCTACTGTTGATTTCAGTTCCGAATTCTTCTTAAACACGCGAATGCGATGCGTTTGCTCCGCTAAATAACGAATTTACGCAGATACATCGATCGCGCTTGCAGGAAACCGTTACAACTTTAAACCGACAAACGTCCGCGTAAACGTTGGTTACATTTACGAATCGTTCTTAAACACGCAAATTCGATGCGTTTGCTCCGGAAAATAACGATTTGGTGCAGATACATCGATCCCGCTTGCCGGAAAACATTATAACTTAATACCGACGAACGTTTGCGTACACATTGGTTTCATTTCCGAATCCTTCTTAAACACGCAAATTCGATGCGTTTGCTCCGGAGAATAACGAATTGGTGCAGATACATCGATTTAGGTTGCAGGAAAACGATATAACTTCAAACCGACTAACGTTTGCGTACACATTGGTTTCATTTCCGAATCCTTCTTAAACACGCAAATTCGATGCGTTTGCACCGGAAAATAACGAATTGGTGCATATACATCGATTTCGGTTGCAGGATAACGATGTAACTTCAATCCGACGGACTTTTGCGCTACTGTTGATTTCAGTTCCGAATCCTTCTTAAACACGCGAATTCGATGCGTTTGCTCCGCTAAATAACGAATTTACGCAGACACATCGATCCCGCTTGCCGGAAAACGTTATAACTTTAAACCGACAAACGTCCGCGTACACGTTGGTTTCATTTCCGAATCGTTCTTAAACACGCAAATTCGATGCGTTTGGTCCGGAAAATAACGATTTGGTGCAGATACATCGATCCCGCTTGACGGAAAACATTATAACGTTATACCGACGAACGTTTGCGTACACATTGGTTTCATTTCCGAATCCTTCTTAAACACGCAAATTCGATGCGTTTGCTCCGGAGAATACGAATTGGTGCAGATACATCGATTTCGGTTGCAGGATAACGATGTAACTTTAATCCGACGGACTTTTGCGCTACTGTTGGTTTCAGTTCCGAATCCTTCTTAAACACGCGAATTCGATGCGTTTGCTCCGGAAAATAACGATTTGGTGCAGATACATCGATCCCGCTTGCCGGAAAACGTTATAACTTCAAACCGAAGGACTTTTGCGCTACTGTTGATTTCAGTTCCGAATCCTTCTTAAACACGCGAATTCGATGCGTTTGCTCCGCTAAATAACGAATTTACGCAGACACATCGATCCCGCTTGCCGGAAAACGTTATACCTTTAAACCGACAAACGTCCGCGTACACGTTGGTTTCATTTCCGAATCGTTCTTAAACACGCAAATTCGATGCGTTTGGTCCGGAAAATAACGATTTGGTGCAGATACATCGATCCCGCTTGCCGGAAAACATTATAACTTTATACCGACGAACGTTTGCGTACACATTGGTTTCATTTTCGAATCCTTCTTAAACACGCAAATTCGATGCGTTTGCTCCGGAGAATAACGAATTGGTGCATATACATCGATTTAGGTTGCAGGATAACGATGTAACTTCAATCCGACGGACTTTTGCGCTACTGTTGATTTCAGTTCCGAATCCTTCTTAAACACGCGAATTCGATGCGTTTGCTCCGCTAAATAACGAATTTACGCAGACACATCGATCCCGCTTGCCGGAAAACGTTATAACTTTAAACCGACAAACGTCCGCGTACACGTTGGTTTCATTTCCGAATCGTTCTTAAACATGCAAATTCGATGCGTTTGGTCCGGAAAATAACGATTTGGTGCAGATACATCGATCCCGCTTGCCGGAAAACATTATAACTTTATACCGACGAACGTTTGCGTACACATTGGTTTCATTTCCGAATCCTTCTTAAACACGCAAATTCGATGCGTTTGCTCCAGAAAATAACGAATTGGTGCATATACATCGATTTAGGTTGCAGGATAACGATGTAACTTCAATCCGACGGACTTTTGCGTTACTGTTGATTTCAGTTCCGAATCCTTCTTAAACACGCAAATTCGATGCGTTTGCTCCGGAAAATAACGAATTGGTGCAGATACATCGATTTCGGTTGCAGGATAACGATGTAACTTTAATCCGCGGACTTTTGCGCTACTGTTGGTTTCAGTTCCGAATCCTTCTTAAACAGGCGAATTCGATGCGTTTGCTCCGGAAAATAACGATTTGGTGCAGATACATCGATCCCGCTTGCCGGAAAACGTTATAACTTCAAACCGAAGGACTTTTGCGCTACTGTTGGTTTCATTTCCGAATCCTTCTTAAACACGCAAATTCGATGCGTTTGCTCCGGAAAATAACGAATTGGTGCAGATACATCGATTTCGGTTGCAGGATAACGATGTAACTTCAATCCGACGGACTTTTGCGCTACTGTTGGTTTCAGTTCCGAATCCTTCTTAAACACGCGAATTCGATGCGTTTGCTCCGGAAAATAACGATTTGGTGCAGATACATCGATCCCGCTTGCCGGAAAACGTTATAACTTTATACCGACGAACGTTTGCGTACACATTGGTTTCATTTCCGAATCGTTCTTAAACACGCAAATTCGATGCGTTTGCTCCGGAAAATAACGAATTGGTGCATATACATCGATTTCGGTTGCCGGAAAACGTTATAACTTTATACCGACGAACGTGTGCGTACACATTGGTTTCATTTCCGAATCCTTCTTAAACACGCAAATTCGATGCGTTTGCTCCGGAAAATAACGAATTGGTGCATATACATCGACTTAGGTTGCAGGATAACGATGTAACTTCAATCCGACGGACTTTTGCGCTACTGTTGATTTCAGTTCCGAATTCTTCTTAAACACGCGAATGCGATGCGTTTGCTCCGCTAAATAACGAATTTACGCAGATACATCGATCGCGCTTGCAGGAAACCGTTACAACTTTAAACCGACAAACGTCCGCGTAAACGTTGGTTACATTTACGAATCGTTCTTAAACACGCAAATTCGATGCGTTTGCTCCGGAAAATAACGATTTGGTGCAGATACATCGATCCCGCTTGCCGGAAAACATTATAACTTAATACCGACGAACGTTTGCGTACACATTGGTTTCATTTCCGAATCCTTCTTAAACACGCAAATTCGATGCGTTTGCTCCGGAGAATAACGAATTGGTGCAGATACATCGATTTAGGTTGCAGGAAAACGATATAACTTCAAACCGACTAACGTTTGCGTACACATTGGTTTCATTTCCGAATCCTTCTTAAACACGCAAATTCGATGCGTTTGCACCGGAAAATAACGAATTGGTGCATATACATCGATTTCGGTTGCAGGATAACGATGTAACTTCAATCCGACGGACTTTTGCGCTACTGTTGATTTCAGTTCCGAATCCTTCTTAAACACGCGAATTCGATGCGTTTGCTCCGCTAAATAACGAATTTACGCAGACACATCGATCCCGCTTGCCGGAAAACGTTATAACTTTAAACCGACAAACGTCCGCGTACACGTTGGTTTCATTTCCGAATCGTTCTTAAACACGCAAATTCGATGCGTTTGGTCCGGAAAATAACGATTTGGTGCAGATACATCGATCCCGCTTGACGGAAAACATTATAACGTTATACCGACGAACGTTTGCGTACACATTGGTTTCATTTCCGAATCCTTCTTAAACACGCAAATTCGATGCGTTTGCTCCGGAGAATACGAATTGGTGCAGATACATCGATTTCGGTTGCAGGATAACGATGTAACTTTAATCCGACGGACTTTTGCGCTACTGTTGGTTTCAGTTCCGAATCCTTCTTAAACACGCGAATTCGATGCGTTTGCTCCGGAAAATAACGATTTGGTGCAGATACATCGATCCCGCTTGCCGGAAAACGTTATAACTTCAAACCGAAGGACTTTTGCGCTACTGTTGGTTTCATTTCCGAATCCTTCTTAAACACGCAAATTCGATGCGTTTGCTCCGGAAAATAACGAATTGGTGCAGATACATCGATTTCGGTTGCAGGATAACGATGTAACTTCAATCCGACGGACTTTTGCGCTACTGTTGGTTTTAGTTCCGAATCCTTCTTAAACACGCGAATTCGATGCGTTTGCTCCGGAAAATAACGATTTGGTGCAGATACATCGATCCCGCTTGCCGGAAAACGTTATAACTTCAAACCGAAGGACTTTTGCGCTACTGTTGGTTTCATTTCCGAATCCTTCTTAAACACGCAAATTCGATGCGTTTGCTCCGGAAAATAACGAAGTGCTGCATATACATCGATTTCGGTTGCAGGATAACGATGTAACTTCAATCCGACGGACTTTTGCGCTACTGTTGGTTTTAGTTCCGAATCCTTCTTAAACACGCGAATTCGATGCGTTTGCTCCGGAAAATAACGATTTGGTGCAGATACATCGATCCCGCTTGCCGGAAAACGTTATAACTTCAAACCGAAGGACTTTTGCGCTACTGTTGGTTTCAGTTCCGAATCCTTCTTAAACACGCAAATTCGATGCGTTTGCTCCGGAAAATAACGAATTGGTGCAGATACATCGATTTCGGTTGCAGGATAACGATGTAACTTGAATCCGACGGACTTTTGCGCTACTGTTGGTTTCAGTTCCGAATCCTTCTTAAACACGCGAATTCGATGCGTTTGCTTCGGAAAATAACGATTTGGTGCAGATACATCGATTTAGGTTGCAGGAAAACGATATAACTTTAAACCGACGGACTTTTGCGCTACTGTTGGTTTCAGTTCCGAATCCTTCTTAAACACGCGAATTCGATGCGTTTGCTCCGGAAAATAACGATTTGGTGCAGATACATCGATCCCGCTTGCCGGAAAACGTTATAACTTTAAACCGACAAACGTCCGCGTACACGTTGGTTTCATTTCCGAATCGTTCTTAAACACGCAAATTCGATATGTTTGGTCCGGAAAATAACGATTTGGTGCAGATACATCGGTCCCGCTTGCCGGAAAACATTATAACTTTATACCGACGAACGTTTGCGTACACATTGGTTTCATTTCCGAATCCTTCTTAAACACGCAAATTCGATGCGTTTGCTCCGGAGAATAACGAATTGGTGCAGATACATCGATTTAGGTTGCAGGAAAACGGTATAACTTTAAACCGACGGACTTTTGCGCTACTGTTGGTTTCAGTTCCGAATCCTTCTTAAACACGCGAATTCGATGTGTTTGCTCCGGAGAATAACGAATTGGTGCAGATACATCGATTTAGGTTGCAGGAAAACAATATAACTTTGAACCGACGGACTTTTGCGCTACTGTTGGTTTCAGTTCCGAATCCTTCTTAAACACGCGAATTCGATGTGTTTGCTCCGCAAAATAACGAATTTACGCAGATACATCGATCGCGCTTGCAGGAAACCGTTACAACTTTAAACCGACAAACGTCCGCGTAAACGTTGGTTTCATTTCCGAATCGTTCTTAAACACGCAAATTCGATGCGTTTGGTCCGGAAAATAACGATTTGGTGCAGATACATCGATCCCGCTTGCCGGAAAACATTATAACTTTATACCGACGAACGTTTGCGTACACATTGGTTTCATTTCCGAATCCATCTTAAACACGCAAATTCGATGCGTTTGCTGCGGAAAATAACGAATTGGTGCATATACATCGATTTAGGTTGCAGGATAACGATGTAACTTCAATCCGACGGACTTTTGCGTTACTGTTGATTTCAGTTCCGAATCCTTCTTAAACACGCAAATTCGATGCGTTTGCTCCGGAAAATAACGAATTGGTGCAGATACATCGATTTCGGTTGCAGGATAACGATGTAACTTGAATCCGACAAACGTCCGCGTAAACGTTGGTTACATTTACGAATCGTTCTTAAACACGCAAATTCGATGCGTTTGCTCCGGAAAATAACGAATTGGTGCATATACATCGATTTCGGTTGCCGGAAAACGTTATAACTTTATACCGACGAACGTGTGCGTACACATTGGTTTCATTTCCGAATCCTTCTTAAACACGCAAATTCGATGCGTTTGCTCCGGAAAATAACGAATTGGTGCATATACATCGACTTAGGTTGCAGGATAACGATGTAACTTCAATCCGACGGACTTTTGCGCTACTGTGGATTTCAGTTCCGAATTCTTCTTAAACACGCGAATGCGATGCGTTTGCTCCGCTAAATAACGAATTTACGCAGATACATCGATCGCGCTTGCAGGAAACCGTTACAACTTTAAACCGACAAACGTCCGCGTAAACGTTGGTTACATTTACGAATCGTTCTTAAACACGCAAATTCGATGCGTTTGCTCCGGAAAATAACGATTTGGTGCAGATACATCGATTTAGGTTGCAGGAAAACGATATAACTTCAAACCGACTAACGTTTGCGTACACATTGGTTTCATTTCCGAATCCTTCTTAAACACGCAAATTCGATGCGTTTGTTTCAGATACACGTTGGTTTCATTTACGAATCGTTCTTAAACACGCAAATTCGATGCGTTTGCTCCGGAAAATAACGAATTGGTGCATATACATCGATTTCGGTTGCAGGATAACGATGTAACTTCAATCCGACGGACTTTTGCGCTACTGTTGATTTCAGTTCCGAATCCTTCTTAAATACGCGAATTCGATGCGTTTGCTCCGCTAAATAACGAATTTACGCAGACACATCGATCCCGCTTGCCGGAAAACGTTATAACTTTAAACCGACAAACGTCCGCGTAAACGTTGGTTACATTTACGAATCGTTCTTAAACACGCAAATTCGATGCGTTTGTTTCAGATACACGTTGGTTTCATTTACGAATCGTTCTTAAACACGCAAATTCGATGCGTTTGCTCCGGAAAATAACGAATTGGTGCAGATACATCGATTTCGGTTGCAGGAATACGATGTAACTTTAATCCGACGGACTTTTGCGCTACTGTTGGTTTCAGTTCCGAATCCTTCTTAAACACGCGAATTCGATGCGTTTGCTCCGCAAAATAACGAATTTACGCAGATACATCGATCTCGCTTGCAGGAAAACGATATAACTTTATACCGACGAACGTTTGCGTACACGTTGGTTTCATTTCCGAATCCCTCTCAAACACGCAAATTCGATGCGTTTGCTGCGCAAAATAACGAATGTACGCAGAAACATCGATTTCGCTTGCAGGAAACCGTTATAACTTTAAACCGACAAACCTCCGCGTACACGTTGGTTTCATTTCCGAATCCCTCTCAAACACGCAAATTCGATGCGTTTGCTCCGGAAAATAACGAATTGGTGCAGATACATCGATTTCGGTTGCAGGAAAACGATGTAACTTTAATCCGACGGACTTTTGCGCTACTGTTGGTTTCAGTTCCGAATCCTTCTTAAACACGCGAATTCGATGCGTTTGGTCCGCAAAATAACGAATTTACGCAGATACATCGATTTAGGTTGCAGGAAAACGATATAACTTTAAACCGACGGACTTTTTCGCTACTGTTGGTTTCACTTCCGAATCCTTCTTAAACCCGCGAATTCGATGCGTTTGCTCCGCAAAATAACGAATGTACGCAGAAACATCGATTTCGCTTGCAGGAAACCGTTATAACTTTAAACCGACAAAGGTCCGCGTACACGTCGGTTTCATTTCCGAATCCCTCTCAAACACGCAATTTCGTTGCGTTTGCTCCGGAAAATAACGAATTGGCGAAGATACATCGATTTCGGTTGCAGGAAAACGATATAACTTTATACCGACGAACGTTTTCGTACACGTTGGTTTCATTTCCGAATCCATCTTAAACACGCGAATTCGATGCGTTTGCTCCTAAAAATAACGAATTCGTGCAGATACATCGATCTCGCTTGCAGGAAGCCGTTATAACTTTAAACCGACCAACGTCAGCGTACACGTTGGTTTGATTTCCGTATCGTTCTTAAATACGCAAATTCGATGCGTTTGCTCCGGAAAATAACGATTTGGTGCAGATACATCGATCCCGCTTGCCGGAAAACGTTATAACTTTATACCGACGAACGTTTGCGTACACATTGGTTTCATTTCCGAATCCTTCTTAAACACGCAAATTCGATGCGTTTGGTCCGGAAAATAACGAATTGGTGCAGATACATCGATTTAGGTTGCAGGAAAACGATATAACTTTAAACCGACGGACTTTTGCGCTACTGTTGGTTTCAGTTCCGAATCCTTCTTAAACACGCGAATTCGATGCGTTTGCTCCGCAAAATAACGAATTTACGCAGATACATCGATTTCGCTTGCAGGAAACCGTTATAACTTTAAACCGACAAACGTCCGCGTACACGTTGGTTTCATTTACGAATCGTTCTTAAACACGCAAATTCGATGCGTTTGCTCCGGAAAATAACGAATTGGTGCAGATACATCGATCCCGCATGCCGGAAAACATTATAACTTTATACCGACGAACGTTTGCGTACACATTGGTTTCATTTCCGAATCCTTCTTAAACACGCAAATTCGATGCGTTTGCTTCGGAGAATAACGAATTGGTGCAGATACATCGATCGCGCTTGCAGGAAACCGTTACAACTTTAAACCGACAAACGTCCGCGTAAACGTTGGTTACATTTACGAATCGTTCTTAAACACGCAAATTCGATGCGTTTGCTCCGGAAAATAACGAATTGGTGCATATACATCGATTTCGGTTGCCGGAAAACATTATCTAGAGACGCGGTAGCGTCTCGACGCCAAGTACATGAAAAATTATCGATGTCAACTACCGCGTATCTTTACTCGTAAACCGGGCATTCTAACCTAACCTGAAACTTCTTGCGTTAATATCTCATCACGTCTGCAATATTTTCTAAATTGAACGACATTTTGCTAGTGTAAACCGCATATAAGCTTTCGAATAAGACCATATTCAATAAAATTGGTCCATGCATGACAGAGATATCGTAATATCATGTCATGGATCAGTCAGAATTGATAGGATTTTTCTTCTGATTCTTCTCCTTCGTCAGTCAATTTTCGTCAACATAATACGTATACGCGTTACACGCACACATTCAGCCAAATGGACTATACACGCGTGTTTCGTTCGTCGACTCTCGGGATCATTCGGCGGGGCTCGGGCTCATCGACGGCATCACCTACCGCGATCACCGTCAGATGGACAACGCGACGTAGCGAGTTTCTCGCAAGTAAAGTGTTGCGCGGGCGGTATTAATATGCGTAGCGAACGCGGATATTCACCAATATTGGTTCATATTACCTTATGGTATAATTTGCAAACCCCACCCATCCTGTTGTACTGTTAAGACATTATTTTATTACAATCAAATGTTAAATACGTTTAGCGCCAAAGGTTGCTTCTAGCGCCATAAGCTGCTTCGCGCTCCATGTACTGTACACAAATTACTATACATATAATATAGGTCGGCAATGCGGTGGACATGGTTTCTTTTCGTAGATGTTAAACTTACGTAGAATTTATCCTTAATTGTGTCCCGTGATAAGATTGATCATGGCTGTTGGTGATAAAACTTTGTAATTTATAATTCTTTTAAAAAGAAGTGAGATCACAACCAAAACTTCAAAAAAGTAAAAAAGTTACGCCAAGTACATGAATTGAATTAAGCCGCTAACACGGCATAATAATTATGAACACAAAAAAATAGAAGAAAGTATAACACAAAAAATAGAAGAAAGTATAATTATGATATGAACACAAAAAAATAGAAGAAAGTAATATCACAAAAATAGAAGAAAATAATACATCAATAAGAAAAAAGATAGAAGATAATAAACAATATAAAAAAATATGTGAAATCGAAATGAGCTGCAAGTACATAAAGGTGCTTTCCAGCAATGTGCAAAGGCGACACTGTGTAACACAATGTAAGATTTAGTGCTTTCTAACTACGCTTAAGGTGACACAGCTATACACAGCTTAAATGCTATGTTCAACAGTAGCATATTTTCATCGCAATATGCCAAAAATGCACTCAATACATTCCATTACTCATATCGCGGACATTTTAATAATGTGAAGATAAAATGTAACATCTAGACATTTGCCTAGATGTCCGCGGCCTGGAAGTCAAATACTTGGCGTGGCCAGGCAAGGTCAAGGTGTCGATGAATAAGAATTATTTAAAAACCGCAAACTAATGAAAATATACGCAATGTGTCAAAGCTTTATTTAATTTGATGAATTAGCTGTACGCCTGCGAAAGACAAGGTATTGGTGTCGATAAATGATCTTAGAATTATTTAAAAACGTAAAATAATGAAAGTGTACTCGTATTGTCAGAGTTTTAAATTGACAAATTATCTGAAAGCCTGCGAGAGAGAAGGTATGTCTTTTACAAACCGGAAACTAATGAAAGTGTACGCAATGTGTCAAAGCTTTATTTAAATTGATGAATTAGCTTTACGCCTGCGAAAGACAAAGTATTGGTGTCGATAAATGTCGATAATAAGTGTCGATAATGAATGTGTAATCGTATAGTCAGAGTTTTAAATTGACAAATTATCTGAAAACCTGCGAGAGAGAAAGTATGTTTTTAAATAATTCTTATTCATCGACACCTTGACCTTGCCTGGCCACGCCAAGTATTTGACTTCCAGGCCGCGGACATCTAGGCAAATGTCTAGATGTTACATTTTATCTTCACATTATTAAAATGTCCGCGATATGAGTAATGGAATGTATTGAGTGCATTTTTGGCATATTGCGATGAAAATATGCTACTGTTGAACATAGCATTTAAGCTGTGTATAGCTGTGTCACCTTAAGCGTAGTTAGAAAGCACTAAATCTTACATTGTGTTACACAGTGTCGCCTTTGCACATTGCTGGAAAGCACCTTTATGTACTTGCAGCTCATTTCGATTTCACATATTTTTTTATATTGTTTATTATCTTCTATCTTTTTTCTTATTGATGTATTATTTTCTTCTATTTTTGTGATATTACTTTCTTCTATTTTTTTGTGTTCATATCATAATTATACTTTCTTCTATTTTTTTGTGTTCATAATTATTATGCCGTGTTAGCGGCTTAATTCAATTCATGTACTTGGCGTAACTTTTTTACTTTTTTGAAGTTTTGGTTGTGATAACTTTATACCGACGAACGTTTGCGTACACATTGGTTTCATTTCCGAATCCTTCTTAAACACGCAAATTCGATGCGTTTGCTCCGGAAAATAACGAATTGGTGCATATACATCGATTTAGGTTGCAGGATAACGATGTAACTTCAATCCGACGGACTTTTGCGCTACTGTTGATTTCAGTTCCGAATCCTTCTTAAACACGCGAATTCGATGCGTTTGCTCCGCTAAATAACGAATTTACGCAGACACATCGATCCCGCTTGCCGGAAAACGTTATAACTTTAAACCGACAAACGTCCGCGTACACGTTGGTTTCATTTCCGAATCGTTCTTAAACACGCAAATTCGATGCGTTTGGTCCGGAAAATAACGATTTGGTGCAGATACATCGATACCGCTTGCCGGAAAACATTATAACTTTATACCGACGAACGTTTGCGTACACATTGGTTTCATTTCCGAATCCTTCTTAAACACGCAAATTCGATGCGTTTGATCCGGAGAATAACGAATTGGTGCAGATACATCGATTTAGGTTGCAGGAAAACGATATAACTTCAAACCGACGAACGTTTGCGTACACATTGGTTTCATTTCCGAATCCTTCTTAAACACGCAAATTCGATGCGTTTGCTCCGGAGAATAACGAATTGGTGCAGATACATCGATTTAGGTTGCAGGAAAACGATATAACTTTAAACCGACGGACTTTTGCGCTACTGTTGGTTTCAGTTCCGAATCCTTCTTAAACACGCGAATTCGATGTGTTTGTACCGCAAAATAACGAATTTACGCAGATACATCGATCGCGCTTGCAGGAAACCGTTACAACTTTAAACCGACAAACGTCCGCGTAAACGTTGGTTACATTTACGAATCGTTCTTAAACACGCAAATTCGATGCGTTTGCTCCGGAAAATAACGATTTGGTGCAGATACATCGATCCCGCTTGCCGGAAAACATTATAACTTTATACCGACGAACGTTTGCGTACACATTGGTTTCATTTCCGAATCCTTCTTAAACACGCAAATTCGATGCGTTTGCTCCGGAGAATAACGAATTGGTGCAGATACATCGATTTAGGTTGCAGGAAAACGATATAACTTCAAACCGACGAACGTTTGCGTACACATTGGTTACATTTACGAATCGTTCTTAAACACGCAAATTCGATGCGTTTGCTCCGGAAAATAACGATTTGGTGCAGATACATCGATCCCGCTTGCCGGAAAACATTATAACTTTATACCGACGAACGTTTGCGTACACATTGGTTTCATTTCCGAATCCTTCTTAAACACGCAAATTCGATGCGTTTGCTCCGGAAAATAACGATTTGGTGCAGACACATCGATCCCGCTTGCCGGAAAACGATGTAACTTCAAACCGACGAACGTTTGCGTACACATTGGTTTCATTTCCGAATCCTTCTTAAACACGCAAATTCGATGCGTTTGGTCCGGAAAATAACGAATTGGTGCAGATACATCGATTTAGGTTGCAGGAAAACGATATAACTTTAAACCGACGGACTTTTGCGCTACTGTTGGTTTCAGTTCCGAATCCTTCTTAAACACGCGAATTCGATGCGTTTGCTCCGCAAAATAACGAATTTACGCAGATACATCGATTTCGCTTGCAGGAAACCGTTATAACTTTAAACAGACAAACGTCCGCGTACACGTTGGTTTCATTTCCGAATCCCTCTCAAACACGCAATTTCGTTGCGTTTGCTCCGGAAAATAACGAATTGGTGCAGATACATCGATTTCGGTTGCAGGAAAACGATATAACTTTATACCGACGAACGTTTGCGGACACATTGGTTTCATTTCCGAATCCTTCTTAAACACGCAAATTCGATGCGTTTGCTCCGGAGAATAACGAATTGGTGCAGATACATCGATTTAGGTTGCAGGAAAACGATATAACTTCAAACCGACGAACGTTTGCGTACACATTGGTTACATTTACGAATCGTTCTTAAACACGCAAATTCGATGCGTTTGCTCCGGAAAATAACGATTTGGTGCAGATACATCGATCCCGCTTGCCGGAAAACATTATAACTTTATACCGACGAACGTTTGCGTACACATTGGTTTCATTTCCGAATCCTTCTTAAACACGCAAATTCGATGCGTTTGGTCCGGAAAATAACGAATTGGTGCAGATACATCGATTTAGGTTGCAGGAAAACGATATAACTTTAAACCGACGGACTTTTGCGCTACTGTTGGTTTCAGTTCCGAATCCTTCTTAAACACGCGAATTCGATGCGTTTGCTCCGCAAAATAACGAATTTACGCAGATACATCGATTTCGCTTGCAGGAAACCGTTATAACTTTAAACAGACAAACGTCCGCGTACACGTTGGTTTCATTTCCGAATCCCTCTCAAACACGCAATTTCGTTGCGTTTGCTCCGGAAAATAACGAATTGGTGCAGATACATCGATTTCGGTTGCAGGAAAACGATATAACTTTATACCGACGAACGTTTGCGTACACGTTGGTTTCATTTCCGAATCCTTTTTAAACACGCGAATTCGATGCGTTTGCTCCGCAAAATAACGAATTTGCGCAGATACATCGATTTCGCTTGCAGGAAAACGTTATAACTTTAAACCGACAAACGTCCGCGTACACGTTGGTTTCATTTCCGAATCGTTCTTAAACACGCAAATTCGATGCGTTTGCTCCGGAAAATAACGATTTGGTGCAGATACATCGATCCCGCTTGCCGGAAAACGTTATAACTTTATACCGACGAACGTTTGCGTACACGTTGGTTCCACTTCCGAATCCTTCATAAACACGTAAATTCGATGCGTTTGCTCCTAAAAATAACGAATTCGTGCAGATACTTTGATTTCGCTTGCAGGAAAACGTTATTACTTTAAACCGACAAAGTTCCGCGTACACGTCGGTTTCATTTCCGAATCCCTCTCAAACACGCAATTTCGTTGCGTTTGCTCCGGAAAGTAACGAATTGGCGAAGATACATCGATTTCGGTTGCAGGAAAACGATATAACTTTATACCGACGAACGTTTTCGTACACGTTGGTTTCATTTCCGAATCCTTCTTAAACACGCGAATTCGATGCGTTTGCTCCTAAAAATAACGAATTCGTGCAGATACATCGATTTAGGTTGCAGGAAAACGTTATTACTTTAAACCGACGAACGATTGCGTACACGTTGGTTTCACTTCCGAATCATTCTTAAACACGCAAATTCGATGTTTTTGCTCCTAAAAATTACGAATTCGTGCTGGTACATCGATTTCGCTTGCAGGAAAACGTTATAACTTTAAACCGACAAACGTCCGCGTACACGTTGGTTTCATTTCCGAATCCCTCGCAAACACGCAAATTCGATGCGTTTGCTCCGGAAAATAACGAATTGGTGCAGATACATCGATTTCGGTTGCAGGAAAACGATGTAACTTTAATCCGACGGACTTTTGCGCTACTGTTGGTTTCAGTTCCGAATCCTTCTTAAACACGTGAATTCGATGCGTTTGCTCCCCAAAATATCGAATTTACGCAGATACATCGATTTAGGTTGCAGGAAAACGATATAACTTTAAACCGACGGACTTTTTCGCTACTGTTGGTTTCACTTCCGAATCCTTCTTAAACACGCGAATTCGATGTGTTTGCTTCGCAGAATAACGAATTTACGCAGATACACCGATCTCGCTTGCAGGAAGCCGTTATAACTTTAAAACGACAAACGTCCGCGTACACGTTGGTTTCATTTACGAATCGTTCTTAGACACGCAAATTCGATGCGTTTGCTCCGGAAAATAACGATTTGGTGCAGATACATCGATCCCGCTTGCCGGAAAACGTTATAACTTTTTACCGACGAACGCTTGCGTACACGTTGGTTTCACTTCCGAATCCTTCTTAAACACGCAAATTCGATGCGTTTGCTCCTAAAAATAACGAATTCGTGCAGATACATCGATCTCGCTTGCAGGAAGCCGTTATAACTTTAAACCGACAAACGTCAGCGTACACGTTGGTTTGATTTCCGAATCGTTCTTAAACACGGAAATTCGATGCGTTTGCTCCGGAAAATAACGATTTGGTGCAGACACATCGATCCCGCTTGCCGGAAAACGTTATAACTTTATACCGACGAACGTTTGCGTACACATTGGTTTCATTTCTGAATCCTTCTTAAACACGCAAATTCGATGCGTTTGGTCCGGAAAATAACGAATTGGTGCAGATACATCGATTTAGGTTGCAGGAAAACGATATAACTTTAAACCGACGGACTTTTTCGCTACTGTTGGTTTCACTTCCGAATCCTTCTTAAACACGCGAATTCGATGTGTTTGCTTCGCAGAATAACGAATTTACGCAGATACACCGATCTCGCTTGCAGGAAGCCGTTATAACTTTAAACCGACAAACGTCCGCGTACACGTTGGTTTCATTTACGAATCGTTCTTAGACACGCAAATTCGATGCGTTTGCTCCGGAAAATAACGAATTGGTGCAGATACATCGATTTCGGTTGCAGGAAAACGATATAACTTTATACCGACGAACGTTTGCGTACACGTTGGTTTCATTTCCGAATCCTTCTTAAACACGCGAATTCGATGCGTTTGCTCCGCAAAATAACGAATTTGCGCAGATACATCGATTTCGCTTGCAGGAAAACGTTATAACTTTAAACCGACAAACGTCCGCGTACACGTTGGTTTCATTTCCGAATCGTTCTTAAACACGCAAATTCGATGCGTTTGCTCCGGAAAATAACGATTTGGTGCAGATACATCGATCCCGCTTGCCGGAAAACGTTATAACTTTATACCGACGAACGTTTGCGTACACGTTGGTGCCACTTCCGAATCCTTCATAAACACGCAAATTCGATGCGTTTGCTCCTAAAAATAACGAATTCGTGCAGATACATCGATTTCGCTTGCAGGAAAACGTTATTACTTTAAACCGACAAAGGTCCGCGTACACGTCGGTTTCATTTCCGAATCCCTCTCAAACACGCAATTTCGTTGCGTTTGCTCCGGAAAATAACGAATTGGCGAAGATACATCGATTTCGGTTGCAGGAAAACGATATAACTTTATACCGACGAACGTTTTCGTACACGTTGGTTTCATTTCCGAATCCATCTTAAACACGCGAATTCGATGCGTTTGCTCCTAAAAATAACGAATTCGTGCAGATACATCGATCTCGCTTGCAGGAAGCCGTTATAACTTTAAACCGACCAACGTCAGCGTACACGTTGGTTTGATTTTCGTATCGTTCTTAAACACGCAAATTCGATGCGTTTGCTCCGGAAAATAACGATTTGGTGCAGATACATCGATCCCGCTTGCCGGAAAACGTTATAACTTTATACCGACGAACGTTTGCGTACACATTGGTTTCATTTCCGAATCCTTCTTAAACACGCAAATTCGATGCGTTTGGTCCGGAAAATAACGAATTGGTGCAGATACATCGATTTAGGTTGCAGGAAAACGATATAACTTTAAATCGACGGACTTTTGCGCTACTGTTGGTTTCAGTTCCGAATCCTTCTTAAACACGCGAATTCGATGCGTTTGCTCCGCAAAATAACGAATTTACGCAGATACATCGATTTCGCTTGCAGGAAACCGTTATAACTTTAAACCGACAAACGTCCGCGTACACGTTGGTTTCATTTACAAATCGTTCTTAAACACGCAAATTCGATGCGTTTGCTCCGGAAAATAACGAATTGGTGCAGATACATCGAATCTCGCTTGCAGGAAAACGATATAACTTTATACCGACGAACGTTTGCGTACACGTTGGTTTCATTTCCGAATCCCTCTCAAACACGCAAATTCGATGCGTTTGCTGCGCAAAATAACGAATTTACGCAGATACATCGAATCTCGCTTGCAGGAAAACGATATAACTTTATACCGACGAACGTTTGCGTACACGTTGGTTTCATTTCCGAATCCCTCTCAAACACGCAAATTCGATGCGTTTGCTGCGCAAAATAACGAATGTACGCAGAAACATCGATTTCGCTTGCAGGAAACCGTTATAACTTTAAACCGACAAACGTCCGCGTACACGTTGGTTTCACTTCCGAATCATTCTTAAACACGCAAATTCGATGCGTTTGCTCCTAAAAATAACGAATTCGTGCAGGTACATCGATTTCGCTTGCAGGAAAACGTTATAACTTTAAACCGACAAACCTCCGCGTACACGTTGGTTTCATTTCCGAATCCCTCTCAAACACGCAAATTCGATGCGTTTGCTCCGGAAAATAACGAATTGGTGCAGATACATCGATTTCGGTTGCAGGAAAACGATGTAACTTTAATCCGACGGACTTTTGCGCTACTGTTGGTTTCAGTTCCGAATCCTTCTTAAACACGCGAATTCGATGCGTTTGGTCCGCAAAATAACGAATTTACGCAGATACATCGATTTAGGTTGCAGGAAAACGATATAACTTTAAACCGACGGACTTTTTCGCTACTGTTGGTTTCACTTCCGAATCCTTCTTAAACCCGCGAATTCGATGCGTTTGCTCCGCAAAATAACGAATGTACGCAGAAACATCGATTTCGCTTGCAGGAAACCGTTATAACTTTAAACCGACAAACGTCCGCGTACACGTTGGTTTCATTTACGAATTGTTCTTAAACACGCAAATTCGATGCGTTTGCTCCGGAAAATAACGATTTGGTGCAGACACATCGATCCCGCTTGCCGGAAAACGTTATAACTTTATACCGACGAACGCTTGCGTACACGTTGGTTTCACTTCCGAATCCTTCTTAAACACGCAAATTCGATGCGTTTGCTGCGCAAAATAACGAATGTACGCAGAAACATCGATTTCGCTTGCAGGAAACCGTTATAACTTTAAACCGACAAACGTCCGCGTACACGTTGGTTTCATTTACGAATCGTTCTTAGACACGCAAATTCGATGCGTTTGCTCCGGAAAATAACGATTTGGTGCAGATACATCGATTTCGGTTGCAGGAAAACGATATAACTTTATACCGACGAACGTTTTCGTACACGTTGGTTTCATTTCCGAATCCTTCTTAAACACGCGAATTCGATGCGTTTGCTCCTAAAAATAACGAATTGGTGCAGATACATCGATTTCGGTTGCAGGAAAACGATGTAACTTTAATCCGACGGACTTTTGCGCTACTGTTGGTTTCAGTTCCGAATCCTTCTTAAACACGCGAATTCGATGCGTTTGCTCCGCAAAATAACGAATTTACGCAGATACATCGATCTCGCTTGCAGGAAAACGATATAACTTTATACCGACGAACGTTTGCGTACACGTTGGTTTCATTTCCGAATCCCTCTCAAACACGCAAATTCGATGCGTTTGCTGCGCAAAATAACGAATGTACGCAGAAACATCGATTTCGCTTGCAGGAAACCGTTATAACTTTAATCCGACAAACGTCCGTGTACACGTTGGTTTCACTTCCGAATCATTCTTAAACACGCAAACTCGATGCGTTTGCTCCGGAAAATAACGATTTGGTGCAGATACATCGATTTCGGTTGCAGGAAAACGATATAACTTTATACCGACGAACGTTTGCGTACACGTTGGTTTCATTTCCGAATCCCTCTCAAACACGCAAATTCGATGCGTTTGCTGCGCAAAATAACGAATGTACGCAGAAATATCGATTTCCTTTGCAGGAAACCGTTATAACTTTAAACCGACAAACGTCCGCGTACACGTTGGTTTCATTTCCGAATGCGTCTCAAACACGCAAATTCGATGCGTTTGCTCCGGAAAATAACGAATTGGTGCAGATACATCGATTTCGGTTGCAGGAAAACGATGTAACTTTAATCCGACGGACTTTTGCGCTTCTGTTGGTTTCAGTTCCGAATCCTTCTTAAACACGCGAATTCGATGCGTTTGCTCCGCAAAATAACGAATTTACGCAGATACATCGATCTCGCTTGCAGGAAAACGATATAACTTTATACCGACGAACGTTTGCGTACACGTTGGTTTCATTTCCGAATCCTTCTTAAACACGCGAATTCGATGCGTTTGCTCCGCAAAATAACGAATGTACGCAGAAACATCGATTTCGCTTGCAGGAAACCGTTATAACTTTAAACCGACAAACGTCCGCGTACACGTTGGTTTCATTTACGAATTGTTCTTAAACACGCAAATTCGATGCGTTTGCTCCGGAAAATAACGATTTGGTGCAGATACATCGATCCCGCTTGCCGGAAAACGTTATAACTTTATACCGACGAACGCTTGCGTACACGTTGGTTTCACTTCCGAATCCTTCTTAAACACGCAAATTCGATGCGTTTGCTCCAAAAATAACGAATTCGTGCAGATAGATCTATTTCGCTTGCAGGAAAACGTTATAACTTTATACCGACGAACGTTTGCGTACACGTTGGTTCCACTTCCGAATCCTTCATAAACACGCAAATTCGATGCGTTTGCTCCTAAAAATAACGGATTCGTGCAGATACATCGATTTCGCTTGCAGGAAAACGTTATTACTTTAAACCGACAAACGTCCGCGTACACGTCGGTTTCATTTCCGAATCCCTCTCAAACACGCAATTTCGTTGCGTTTGCTCCGGAAAATAACGAATTGGTGCAGATACATCGATTTCGGTTGCAGGAAAACGATATAACTTTAAACCGACGAACGCTTGCGTACACGTTGGTTTCACTTCCGAATCCTTCATAAACACGCAAATTCGATGCGTTTGCTCCGGAAAATAACGAATTGGTGCAGATACATCGATTTCGGTTGCAGGAAAACGATATAACTTTATACCGACGAACGTTTGCGTACACGTTTGTTTCATTTCCGAATCGTTCTTAAACACGCAAATTCGATGCATTTGCTCCGGAAAATAACGATTTGGTGCAGATACATCGATCCCGCTTGCCGGAAAACATTATAACTTTATACCGACGAACGTTTGCGTACACGTTGGTTCCACTTCCGAATCCTTCATAAACACGCAAATTCGATGCGTTTGCTCCTAAAAATAACGAATTCGTGCAGGTACATCGATTTCGCTTGCAGGAAAACGTTATAACTTTAAACCGACAAACGTCCGCGTACACGTTGGTTTCATTTCCGAATCCCTCTCAAACACGCAAATTCGATGCGTTTGCTCCGGAAAATAACGAATTGGTGCAGATACATCGATTTCGGTTGCAGGAAAACGATGTAACTTTAATCCGACGGACTTTTGCGCTACTGTTGGTTTCAGTTCCGAATCCTTCTTAAACACGCGAATTCGATGTGTTTGCTCCGCAGAATAACGAATTTACGCAGATACACCGATCTCGCTTGCAGGAAAACGTTATAACTTTAAACCGACAAACGTCCGCGTACACGTTGGTTTCATTTCCGAATCCCTCTCAAACACGCAAATTTGATGCGTTTGCTGCGCAAAATAACGAATGTACGCAGAAACATCGATTTCGCTTGCAGGAAACCGTTATAACTTTAAACCGACAAACGTCCGCGTACACGTTGGTTTCATTTACGAATCGTTCTTAAACACGCGAATTCGATGCGTTTGCTCCGCAAACTAACGAATGTACGCAGAAACATCGATTTCGCTTGCAGGACACCGTTATAACTTTAAACCGACAAACGTCTGCGTACACGTTGGTTTCATTTACGAATCGTTCTTAAACACGCGAATTCGATGCGTTTGCTCCGCAAAATAACGAATTGGTGCAGGTACATCGATTTCGGTTGCAGGAAAACGATGTAACTTTAATCCGACGGACTTTTGCGCTACTGTTGGTTTCAGTTCCGAATCCTTCTTAAACACGCGAATTCGATGCGTTTGCTCCGCAAAATAACGAATTTACGCAGATACATCGTTTTAGGTTGCAGGAAGCCGTTATAACTTTAAACCGACAAACGTCCGCGTACACGTTGGTTTCATTTACGAATCGTTCTTAGACACGCAAATTCGATGCGTTTGCTCCGGAAAATAACGAATTGGTGCAGATACATCGATTTCGGTTGCAGGAAAACGATATAACTTTATACCGACGAACGTTTGCGTACACGTTGGTTTCATTTCCGAATCCTTCTTAAACACGCGAATTCGATGCGTTTGCTCCGCAAAATAACGAATTTGCGCAGATACATCGATTTCGCTTGCAGGAAAACGTTATAACTTTAAACCGACAAACGTCCGCGTACACGTTGGTTTCATTTCCGAATCGTTCTTAAACACGCAAATTCGATGCGTTTGCTCCGGAAAATAACGATTTGGTGCAGATACATCGATCCCGCTTGCCGGAAAACGTTATAACTTTATACCGACGAACGTTTGCGTACACATTGGTTTCATTTCCGAATCCTTCTTAAACACGCGAATTCGATGCGTTTGCTCCTAAAAATAACGAATTCGTGCAGATACATCGATCTCGCTTGCAGGAAGCCGTTATAACTTTAAACCGACCAACGTCAGCGTACACGTTGGTTTGATTTCCGTATCGTTCTTAAACACGCAAATTCGATGCGTTTGCTCCGGAAAATAACGATTTGGTGCAGATACATCGATCCCGCTTGCCGGAAAACGTTATAACTTTATACCGACGAACGTTTGCGTACACATTGGTTTCATTTCCGAATCCTTCTTAAACACGCAAATTCGATGCGTTTGGTCCGGAAAATAACGAATTGGTGCAGATACATCGATTTAGGTTGCAGGAAAACGATATAACTTTAAACCGAAGGACTTTTGCGCTACTGTTGGTTTCAGTTCCGAATCCTTCTTAAACACGCGAATTCGATGCGTTTGCTCCGCAAAATAACGAATTTACGCAGATACATCGATTTCGCTTGCAGGAAACCGTTATAACTTTAAACCGACAAACGTCCGCGTACACGTTGGTTTCATTTACGAATTGTTCTTAAACACGCAAATTCGATGCGTTTGCTCCGGAAAATAACGAATTGGTGCAGATACATCGATTTCGGTTGCTGGAATACGATGTAACTTTAATCCGACGGACTTTTGCGCTACTGTTGGTTTCAGTTCCGAATCCTTCTTAAACACGCGAATTCGATGCGTTTGCTCCGCAAAATAACGAATTTACGCAGATACATCGATCTCGCTTGCAGGAAAACGATATAACTTTATACCGACGAACGTTTGCGTACACATTGGTTTCATTTCCGAATCCCTCTCAAACACGCAAATTCGATGCGTTTGCTGCGCAAAATAACGAATGTACGCAGAAACATCGATTTCGCTTGCAGGAAACCGTTATAACTTTAAACCGACAAACGTCCGCGTACACGTTGGTTTCACTTCCGAATCATTCTTAAACACGCAAATTCGATGCGTTTGCTCCTAAAAATAACGAATTCGTGCAGGTACATCGATTTCGCTTGCAGGAAAACGTTATAACTTTAAACCGACAAACCTCCGCGTACACGTTGGTTTCATTTCCGAATCCCTCTCAAACACGCAAATTCGATGCGTTTGCTCCGGAAAATAACGAATTGGTGCAGATACATCGATTTCGGTTGCAGGAAAACGATGTAACTTTAATCCGACGGACTTTTGCGCTACTGTTGGTTTCAGTTCCGAATCCTTCTTAAACACGCGAATTCGATGCGTTTGGTCCGCAAAATAACGAATTTACGCAGATACATCGATTTAGGTTGCAGGAAAACGATATAACTTTAAACCGACGGACTTTTTCGCTACTGTTGGTTTCACTTCCGAATCCTTCTTAAACCCGCGAATTCGATGCGTTTGCTCCGCAAAATAACGAATGTACGCAGAAACATCGATTTAGGTTGCAGGAAAACGATATAACTTTAAACCGACGGACTTTTTCGCTACTGTTGGTTTCACTTCCGAATCCTTCTTAAACACGCGAATTCGATGTGTTTGCTCCGCAAAATAACGAATTTACGCAGATACACCGACCTCGCTTGCAGGAAGCCGTTATAACTTTAAACCGACAAACGTCCGCGTACACGTTGGTTTGATTTCCGAATCGTTCTTAAACACGCAAATTCGATGCGTTTGCTCCGGAAAATAACGATTTGGTGCAGACACACCGATCCCGCTTGCCGGAAAACGTTATAACTTTATACCGACGAACGCTTGCGTACACGTTGGTTTCACTTCCGAATCCTTCTTAAACACGCAAATTCGATGCGTTTGCTCCGCAAAATAACGAATTTACGCAGATACATCGATTTCGCTTGCAGGAAAACGTTATAACTTTAAAACCGACAAACGTCCGCGTACACGTTGGTTTCATTTCCGAATCCCTCTCAAACACGCAAATTCGATGCGTTTGCTGCGCAAAATAACGAATGTACGCAGAAACATCGATTTCGCTTGCAGGACACCGTTATAACTTTAAACCGACAAACGTCTGCGTACACGTTGGTTTCATTTACGAATCGTTCTTAAACACGCGAATTCGATGCGTTTGCTCCGCAAAATAACGAATGTACGCAGAACCATCGATTTCGCTTGCAGGAAACCGTTATAACTTTAAACCGACAAACGTCCGCGTACACGTTGGTTTCAATTACGAATCGTTCTTAGACACGCAAATTCGATGCGTTTGCTCCGGAAAATAACGATTTGGTGCAGATACATCGATCCCGCTTGCCGGAAAACGTTATAACTTTATACCGACGAACGCTTGCGTACACGTTGGTTTCACTTCCGAATCCTTCTTAAACACGCAAATTCGATGCGTTTGCTCCTAAAAATAACGAAAACGTGCAGATACATCGATCTCGCTTGCAGGAAGCCGTTATAACTTTAAACCGACAAACGTCAGCGTACACGTTGGTTTGATTTCCGAATCGTTCTTAAACACGCAAATTCGATGCGTTTGCTCCGGAAAATAACGATTTGGTGCAGACACATCGATCCCGCTTGCCGGAAAACGTTATAACTTTATACCGACGAACGTTTGCGTACACATTGGTTTCATTTCCGAATCCTTCTTAATCACGCAAATTCGATGCGTTTGGTCCGGAAAATAACGAATTGGTGCAGATACATCGATTTAGGTTGCAGGAAAACGATATAACTTTATACCGACGAACGCTTGCGTACACGTTGGTTTCATTTCCGAATCCCTCTCAAACACGCAAATTCGATGCGTTTGCTGCGCAAAATAACGAATGTACGCAGAAACATCGATTTCGCTTGCAGGAAACCGTTATAACTTTAAACCGACAAACGTCCGCGTACACGTTGGTTTGATTTCCGAATCGTTCTTAAACACGCAAATTCGATGCGTTTGCTCCGGAAAATAACGATTTGGTGCAGATACATCGTTCCCGCTTGCCGGAAAACGTTATAACTTTATACCGACGAACGCTTGCGTACACGTTGGTTTCACTTCCGAATTCTTCTTAAACACGCAAATTCGATGCGTTTGCTCCTAAAAATAACGAATTCGTGCAGATACATCGATCTCGCTTGCAGGAAGCCGTTATAACTTTAAACCGACAAACGTCCGCGTACACGTTGGTTTCATTTCCGAATCCCTCTCAAACACGCAAATTCGATGCGTTTGCTGCGCAAAATAACGAATGTACGCAGAAACATCGATTTCGCTTGCAGGAAACCGTTATAACTTTAAACCGACAAACGTCCGCGTACACGTTGGTTTCACTTCCGAATCATTCTTAAACACGCAAATTCGATGCGTTTGCTCCTAAAAATAACGAATTCGTGCAGATACATCGATCTCGCTTGCAGGAAGCCGTTATAACTTTAAACCGACAAACGTCCGCGTACACGTTGGTTTCATTTCCGAATCCCTCTCAAACACGCAAATTCGATGCGTTTGCTGCGCAAAATAACGAATGTACGCAGAAACATCGATTTCGCTTGCAGGAAACCGTTATAACTTTAAACCGACAAACGTCCGCGTACACGTTGGTTTCATTTCCGAATCCCTCTCAAACACGCAAATTCGATGAATTTGCTGCGCAAAATAACGAATGTACGCAGAAACATCGATTTCGCTTGCAGGACACCGTTATAACTTTAAACCGACAAACGTCTGCGTACACGTTGGTTTCATTTACGAATCGTTCTTAAACACGCGAATTCGATGCGTTTGCTCCGCAAAATAACGAATGTACGCAGAAACATCGATTTCGCTTGCAGGAAACCGTTATAACTTTAAACCGACAAACGTCCGCGTACACGTTGGTTTCATTTCCGAATCCCTCTCAAACACGCAAATTCGATGCATTTGCTGCGCAAAATAACGAATGTACGCAGAAACATCGATTTCGCTTGCAGGAAACCGTTATAACTTTAATCCGACAAACGTCCGCGTACACGTTGGTTTCACTTCCGAATCCTTCTTAAACACGCAAATTCGATGCGTTTGCTCCTAAAAATAACGAATTCGTGCAGATACATCGAGCTCGCTTGCAGGAAGCCGTTATAACTTTAAACCGACGAACGTTTGCGTACGCATTGGTTTCATTTCCGAATCCTTCTTAATCACGCAAATTCGATGCGTTTGGTCCGGAAAATAACGAATTGGTGCAGATACATCGATTTAGGTTGCAGGAAAACGATATAACTTTAAACCGACGGACTTTTGCGCTACTGTTGGTTTCAGTTCCGAATCCTTCTTAAACACGCGAATTCGATGCGTTTGCTCCGCAAAATAACGAATTTACGCAGATACATCGATTTCGCTTGCAGGAAACCGTTATAACTTTAAACCGACAAACGTCCGCGTACACGTTGGTTTCATTTACGAATCGTTCTTAGACACGCAAATTCGATGCGTTTGCTCCGGAAAATAACGATTTGGTGCAGATACATCGATCCCGCTTGCCGGAAAACGTTATAACTTTATACCGACGAACGCTTGCGTACACGTTGGTTTCACTTCCGAATACTTCTTAAACACGCAAATTCGATGCGTTTGCTCCTAAAAATAACGAATTCGTGCAGATACATCGATTTCGCTTGCAGGAAGCCGTTATAACTTTAAACCGACAAACGTCCGCGTACACGTTGGTTTGATTTCCGAATCGTTCTTAAACACGCAAATTCGATGCGTTTGCTCCGGAAAATAACGATTTGGTGCAGACACATCGATCCCGCTTGCCGGAAAACGTTATAACTTTATACCGACGAACGTTTGCGTACACATTGGTTTCATTTCCGAATCCTTCTTAAACACGCAAATTCGATGCGTTTGGTCTGGAAAATAACGAATTGGTGCAGATACATCGATGTAGGTTGCAGGAAAACGTTATAACTGTAAACCGACGGACTTTTGCGCTACTGTTGGTTTCAGTTCCGAATCCTTCTTAAACACGCGAATTCGATGCGTTTGCTCCGCAAAATAACGAATTTACGCAGATACATCGATTTCGCTTGCAGGAAACCGTTATAACTTTAAACCGACAAACGTCCGCGTACACGTTGGTTTCATTTACGAATCGTTCTTAGACACGCAAATTCGATGCGTTTGCTCCGGAAAATAACGATTTGGTGCAGATACATCGATCCCGCTTGCTGGAAAACGTTATAACTTTATACCGACGAAAGCTTGCGTACACGTTGGTTTCACTTCCGAATACTTCTTAAACACGCAAATTCGATGCGTTTGCTCCTAAAAATAACGAATTCGTGCAGATACATCGATTTCGTTTGCAGGAAGCCGTTATAACTTTAAACCGACAAACGTCCGCGTACACGTTGGTTTGATTTCCGAATCGTTCTTAAACACGCAAATTCGATGCGTTTGCTCCGGAAAATAACGATTTGGTGCAGACACATCGATCCCGCTTGCCGGAAAACGTTATAACTTTATACCGACGAACATTTGCGTACACATTGGTTTCATTTCCGAATCCTTCTTAAACACGCAAATTCGATGCGTTTGGTCTGGAAAATAACGAATTGGTGCAGATACATCGATGTAGGTTGCAGGAAAACGTTATAACTGTAAACCGACGGACTTTTGCGCTACTGTTGGTTTCACTTCCGAATCCTTCTTAAACACGCGAATTCGATGTGTTTGTTCCGCAAAATAACGAATTTACGCATATACATCGATCTCGCTTGCAGGAAGCCGTTATAACTTTAAACCGACAAACGTCCGCGTACACGTTGGTTTGATTTCCGAATCGTTCTTAAACACGCAAATTCGATGCGTTTGCTCCTAAAAATAACGAATTCGTGCAGATACATCGATTTCGCTTGCAGGAAGCCGTTATAACTTTAAACCGACAAACGTCCGCGTACACGTTGGTTTGATTTCCGAATCGTTCTTAAACACGCAAATTCGATGCGTTTGCTCCGGAAAATAACGATTTGGTGCAGACACACCGATCCCGCTAGCCGGAAAACGTTATAACTTTATACCGACGAACGCTTGCGTACACGTTGGTTTCACTTCCGAATCCTTCTTAAACACGCAAATTCGATGCGTTTGCTCCTAAAAATAAGGAATTCGTGCAGATACATCGATTTCGCTTGCAGGAAGCCGTTATAACTTTAAACCGACAAACGTCCGCGTACACGTTGGTTTGATTTCCGAATCGTTCTTAAACACGCAAATTCGATGCGTTTGCTCCGGAAAATAACGATTTGGTGCAGACACACCGATCCCGCTTGCCGGAAAACGTTATAACTTTATACCGACGAACGCTTGCGTACACGTTGGTTTCACTTCCGAATCCTTCTTAAACACGCAAATTCGATGCGTTTGCTCCGCAAAATAACGAATTTACGCAGATACATCGATTTCGCTTGCAGGAAAACGTTATAACTTTAAAACCGACAAACGTCCGCGTACACGTTGGTTTCATTTCCGAATCCCTCTCAAACACGCAAATTCGATGAATTTGCTGCGCAAAATAACGAATGTACGCAGAAACATCGATTTCGCTTGCAGGACACCGTTATAACTTTAAACCGACAAACGTCTGCGTACACGTTGGTTTCATTTACGAATCGTTCTTAAACACGCGAATTCGATGCGTTTGCTCCGCAAAATAACGAATGTACGCAGAAACATCGATTTCGCTTGCAGGAAACCGTTATAACTTTTAACCGACAAACGTCCTCGTACACGTTGGTTTCATTTCCGAATCCCTCTCAAACACGCAAATTCGATGCGTTTGCTGCGCAAAATAACGAATGTACGCAGAAACATCGATTTCGCTTGCAGGAAACCGTTATAACTTTAAACCGACAAACGTCCGCGTACACGTTGGTTTCATTTACGAATCGTTCTTAGACACGCAAATTCGATGCGTTTGCTCCGGAAAATAACGATTTGGTGCAGATACATCGATCCCGCTTGCCGGAAAACGTTATAACTTTATACCGACGAACGCTTGCGTACACGTTGGTTTCACTTCCGAATCCTTCTTAAACACGCAAATTCGATGCGTTTGCTCCTAAAAATAACGAAATCGTGCAGATACATCGATCTCGCTTGCAGGAAGCCGTTATAATTTTAAACCGACAAACGTCAGCGTACACGTTGGTTTGATTTCCGAATCGTTCTTAAACACGCAAATTCGATGCGTTTGCTCCGGAAAATAACGAATGTACGCAGAAACATCGATTTCGCTTGCAGGAAACTGTTATAACTTTTAACCGACAAACGTCCTCGTACACGTTGGTTTCATTTCCGAATCCCTCTCAAACACGCAAATTCGATGCGTTTGCTGCGCAAAATAACGAATGTACGCAGAAACATCGATTTCGCTTGCAGGAAACCGTTATAACTTTAAACCGACAAACGTCCGCGTACACGTTGGTTTCATTTACGAATCGTTCTTAGACACGCAAATTCGATGCGTTTGCTCCGGAAAATAACGATTTGGTGCAGATACATCGATCCCGCTTGCCGGAAAACGTTATAACTTTATACCGACGAACGCTTGCGTACACGTTGGTTTCACTTCCGAATCCTTCTTAAACACGCAAATTCGATGCGTTTGCTCCTAAAAATAACGAAATCGTGCAGATACATCGATCTCGCTTGCAGGAAGCCGTTATAACTTTAAACCGACAAACGTCAGCGTACACGTTGGTTTGATTTCCGAATCGTTCTTAAACACGCAAATTCGATGCGTTTGCTCCGGAAAATAACGATTTGGTGCAGACACATCGATCCCGCTTGCCGGAAAACGTTATAACTTTATACCGACGAACGTTTGCGTACACATTGGTTTCATTTCCGAATCCTTCTTAATCACGCAAATTCGATGCGTTTGGTCCGGAAAATAACGAATTGGTGCAGATACATCGATTTAGGTTGCAGGAAAACGATATAACTTTAAACCGACGGACTTTTGCGCTACTGTTGGTTTCAGTTCCGAATCCTTCTTAAACACGCGAACTCGATGCGTTTGCTCCGCAAAATAACGAATGTACGCAGAAACATCGATTTCGTTTGCAGGAAACCGTTATAACTTCAAACCGACAAACGTCCGCGTACACGTTGGTTTCATTTACGAATCGTTCTTAGACACGCAAATTCGATGCGTTTGCTCCGGAAAATAACGATTTGGTGCAGATACATCGATCCCGCTTGCCGGAAAACGTTATAACTTTATACCGACGAACGCTTGCGTACACGTTGGTTTCACTTCCGAATCCTTCTTAAACACGCAAATTCGATGCGTTTGCTCCTAAAAATAACGAATTCGTGCAGATACATCGATTTCGCTTGCAGGAAACCGTTATATCTTTAAACCGACAAACGTCCGCGTACACGTTGGTTTGATTTCCGAATCGTTCTTAAACACGCAAATTCGATGCGTTTGCTCCGGAAAATAACGATTTGGTGCAGACACATCGATCCCGCTTGCCGGAAAACATTATAACTTTATACCGACGAACGTTTGCGTACACATTGGTTTCATTTCCGAATCCTTCTTAAACACGCAAATTCGATGCGTTTGGTCCGGAAAATAACGAATTGGTGCAGATACATCGATTTAGGTTGCAGGAAAAGGATATAACTGTAAACCGACGGACTTTTGCGCTACTGTTGGTTTCACTTCCGAATCCTTCTTAAACACGCGAATTCGATGTGTTTGCTCCGCAAAATAACGAATTTACGCATATACATCGATCTCGCTTGCAGGAAGCCGTTATAACTTTAAACCGACAAACGTCCGCGTACACGTTGGTTTGATTTCCGAATCGTTCTCAAACACGCAAATTCGATGCGTTTGATCCGGAAAATAACGATTTGGTGCAGACACATCGATACCGCTTGCCGGAAAACGTTATAACTTTATACCGACGAACGTTTGCGTACACATTGGTTTCATTTCCGAATCCTTCTTAAACACGCAAATTCGATGCGTTTGCTCCGGAAAATAACGATTTGGTGCAGACACATCGATCCCGCTTGCCGGAAAACGTTATAACTTTATACCGACGAACGTTTGCGTATACATTGGTTTCATTTCCGAATCCTTCTTAAACACGCAAATTCGATGCGTTTGGTCCGGAAAATAACGAATTGGTGCAGATACATCGATTTAGGTTGCAGGAAAACGATATAACTTTAAACCGACGGACTTTTGCGCTACTGTTGGTTTCACTTCCGAATCCTTCTTAAACACGCGAATTCGATGTGTTTGCTCCGCAAAATAACGAATTTACGCAGATACATCGATCTCGCTTGCAGGAAGCCGTTATAACTTTAAACCGACAAACGTCCGCGTACACGTTGGTTTGATTTCCGAATCATTCTTAAACACGCAAATTCGATGCGTTTGCTCCTAAAAATAAGGAATTCGTGCAGATACATCGATTTCGCTTGCAGGAAAACGTTATAACTTTAAACCGACAAACGTCCGCGTACACGTTGGTTTCATTTACGAATCGTCCTTAAACACGCAAATTCGATGCGTTTGCTCCGGAAAATAACGATTTGGTGCAGATACATCGATCCCGCTTGCCGGAAAACGTTATAACTTTATACCGACGAACGCTTGTGTACACGTTGGTTTCACTTCCGAATACTTCTTAAACACGCAAATTCGATGCGTTTGCTCCTAAAAATAACGAATTGGTGCAGATACATCGATTTCGCTTGCAGGAAGCCGTTATAACTTTAAACCGACAAACGTCCGCGTACACGTTGGTTTGATTTCCGAATCGTTCTTAAACACGCAAATTCGATGCGTTTGCTCCGGAAAATAACGATTTGGTGCAGACACATCGATCCCGCTTGCCGGAAAACGTTATAACTTTATACCGACGAACGTTTGCGTACACATTGGTTTCATTTCCGAATCCTTCTTAAACACGCAAATTCGATGCGTTTGGTCTGGAAAATAACGAATTGGTGCAGATACATCGATTTAGGTTGCAGGAAAAGGATATAACTGTAAACCGACGGACTTTTGCGCTACTGTTGGTTTCACTTCCGAATCCTTCTTAAACACGCGAATTCGATGTGTTTGCTCCGCAAAATAACGAATTTACGCATATACATCGATCTCGCTTGCGGGAAGCCGTTATAACTTTAAACCGACAAACGTCCGCGTACACGTTGGTTTGATTTCCGAATCGTTCTTAAACACGCAAATTCGATGCGTTTGCTCCTAAAAATAACAAATTCGTGCAGATACATCGATTTCGCTTGCAGGAAAACGTTATAACTTTAAACCGACAAACGTCCGCGTACACGTTGGTTTGATTTCCGAATCGTTCTTAAACACGCAAATTCGATGCGTTTGCTCCTAAAAATAACAAATTCGTGCAGATACATCGATTTCGCTTGCCGGAAAACGTTATAACTTTATACCGACGAACGTTTGCGTACACATTGGTTTCATTTCCGAATCCTTCTTAAACACGCAAATTCGATGCGTTTGCTCCGGAAAATAACGATTTGGTGCAGACACATCGATCCCGCTTGCCGGAAAACGTTATAACTTTATACCGACGAACGTTTGCGTATACATTGGTTTCATTTCCGAATCCTTCTTAAACACGCAAATTCGATGCGTTTGGTCCGGAAAATAACGAATTGGTGCAGATACATCGATTTAGGTTGCAGGAAAACGATATAACTTTAAACCGACGGACTTTTGCGCTACTGTTGGTTTCACTTCCGAATCCTTCTTAAACACGCGAATTCGATGTGTTTGCTCCGCAAAATAACGAATTTACGCAGATACATCGATCTCGCTTGCAGGAAGCCGTTATAACTTTAAACCGACAAACGTCCGCGTACACGTTGGTTTGATTTCCGAATCGTTCTTAAACACGCAAATTCGATGCGTTTGCTCCTAAAAATAAGGAATTCGTGCAGATACATCGATTTCGCTTGCAGGAAAACGTTATAACTTTAAACCGACAAACGTCCGCGTACACGTTGGTTTCATTTACGAATCGTCCTTAAACACGCAAATTCGATGCGTTTGCTCCGGAAAATAACGATTTGGTGCAGATACATCGATCCCGCTTGCCGGAAAACGTTATAACTTTATACCGACGAACGCTTGTGTACACGTTGGTTTCACTTCCGAATACTTCTTAAACACGCAAATTCGATGCGTTTGCTCCTAAAAATAACGAATTGGTGCAGATACATCGATTTCGCTTGCAGGAAGCCGTTATAACTTTAAACCGACAAACGTCCGCGTACACGTTGGTTTGATTTCCGAATCGTTCTTAAACACGCAAATTCGATGCGTTTGCTCCGGAAAATAACGATTTGGTGCAGACACATCGATCCCGCTTGCCGGAAAACGTTATAACTTTATACCGACGAACGTTTGCGTACACATTGGTTTCATTTCCGAATCCTTCTTAAACACGCAAATTCGATGCGTTTGGTCTGGAAAATAACGAATTGGTGCAGATACATCGATTTAGGTTGCAGGATAAGGATATAACTGTAAACCGACGGACTTTTGCGCTACTGTTGGTTTCACTTCCGAATCCTTCTTAAACACGCGAATTCGATGTGTTTGCTCCGCAAAATAACGAATTTACGCATATACATCGATCTCGCTTGCGGGAAGCCGTTATAACTTTAAACCGACAAACGTCCGCGTACACGTTGGTTTGATTTCCGAATCGTTCTTAAACACGCAAATTCGATGCGTTTGCTCCTAAAAATAACAAATTCGTGCAGATACATCGATTTCGCTTGCAGGAAAACGTTATAACTTTAAACCGACAAACGTCCGCGTACACGTTGGTTTGATTTCCGAATCGTTCTCAAACACGCAAATTCGATGCGTTTGATCCGGAAAATAACGATTTGGTGCAGACACATCGATACCGCTTGCCGGAAAACGTTATAACTTTATACCGACGAACGTTTGCGTACACATTGGTTTCATTTCCGAATCCTTCTTAAACACGCAAATTCGATGCGTTTGCTCCGGAAAATAACGATTTGGTGCAGACACATCGATCCCGCTTGCCGGAAAACGTTATAACTTTATACCGACGAACGTTTGCGTATACATTGGTTTCATTTCCGAATCCTTCTTAAACACGCAAATTCGATGCGTTTGGTCCGGAAAATAACGAATTGGTGCAGATACATCGATTTAGGTTGCAGGAAAACGATATAACATTAAACCGACAAACGTCCGCGTACACGTTGGTTTGATTTCCGAATCGTTCTTAAACACGCAAATTCGATGCGTTTGCTCCGGAAAATAACGATTTGGTGCAGACACATCGATCCCGCTTGCCGGAAAACGTTATAACTTTATACCGACGAACGTTTGCGTACACATTGGTTTCATTTCCGAATCCTTCTTAAACACGCAAATTCGATGCATTTGGTCTGGAAAATAACGAAGTGGTGCAGATACATCGATTTAGGTTGCAGGAAAAGGATATAACTGTAAACCGACGGACTTTTGCGCTACTGTTGGTTTCACTTCCGAATCCTTCTTAAACACGCGAATTCGATGTGTTTGCTCCGCAAAATAACGAATTTACGCATATACATCGATCTCGCTTGCAGGAAGCCGTTATAACTTTAAACCGACAAACGTCCGCGTACACGTTGGTTTGATTTCCGAATCGTTCTTAAACACGCAAATTCGATGCGTTTGCTCCTAAAAATAACAAATTCCTGCAGATACATCGATTTCGCTTGCAGGAAAACGTTATAACTTTAAACCGACAAACGTCCGCGTACACGTTGGTTTCATTTACGAATCGTTCTTAAACACGCAAATTCGATGCGTTTGCTCCGGAAAATAACGATTTGGTGCAGATACATCTATCCCGCTTGCCGGAAAACGTTATAACTTTATACCGACGAACGCTTGCGTACACGTTGGTTTCACTTCCGAATACTTCTTAAACACGCAAATTCGATGCGTTTGCTCCTAAAAATAACGAATTGGTGCAGATACATCGATTTCGCTTGCAGGAAGCCGTTATAACTTTACACCGACAAACGTCCGCGTACACGTTGGTTTGATTTCCGAATCGTTCTTAAACACGCAAATTCGATGCGTTTGCTCCGGAAAATAACGATTTGGTGCAGACACATCGATCCCGCTTGCCGGAAAACGTTATAACTTTATACCGACGAACGTTTGCGTATACATTGGTTTCATTTCCGAATCCTTCTTAAACACGCAAATTCGATGCGTTTGGTCCGGAAAATAACGAATTGGTGCAGATACATCGATTTAGGTTGCAGGAAAACGATATAACTTTAAACCGACGGACTTTTGCGCTACTGTTGGTTTCACTTCCGAATCCTTCTTAAACACGCGAATTCGATGTGTTTGCTCCGCAAAATAACGAATTTACGCAGATACATCGATCTCGCTTGCAGGAAGCCGTTATAACTTTAAACCGACAAACGTCCGCGTACACGTTGGTTTGATTTCCGAATCGTTCTTAAACACGCAAATTCGATGCGTTTGCTCCTAAAAATAAGGAATTCGTGCAGATACATCGATTTCGCTTGCAGGAAAACGTTATAACTTTAAACCGACAAACGTCCGCGTACAGGTTGGTTTCATTTACGAATCGTCCTTAAACACGCAAATTCGATGCGTTTGCTCCGGAAAATAACGATTTGGTGCAGATACATCGATCCCGCTTGCCGGAAAACGTTATAACTTTATACCGACGAACGCTTGCGTACACGTTGGTTTCACTTCCGAATACTTCTTAAACACGCAAATTCGATGCGTTTGCTCCTAAAAATAACGAATTGGTGCAGATACATCGATTTCGCTTGCAGGAAGCCGTTATAACTTTAAACCGACAAACGTCCGCGTACACGTTGGTTTGATTTCCGAATCGTTCTTAAACACGCAAATTCGATGCGTTTGCTCCGTAAAATAACGATTTGGTGCAGACACATCGATCCCGCTTGCCGGAAAACGTTATAACTTTATACCGACGAACGTTTGCGTACACATTGGTTTCATTTCCGAATCCTTCTTAAACACGCAAATTCGATGCGTTTGGTCTGGAAAATAACGAATTGGTGCAGATACATCGATTTAGGTTGCAGGAAAAGGATATAACTGTAAACCGACGGACTTTTGCGCTACTGTTGGTTTCACTTCCGAATCCTTCTTAAACACGCGAATTCGATGTGTTTGCTCCGCAAAATAACGAATTTACGCATATACATCGATCTCGCTTGCAGGAAGCCGTTATAACTTTAAACCGACAAACGTCCGCGTACACGTTGGTTTGATTTCCGAATCGTTCTTAAACACGCAAATTCGATGCGTTTGCTCCTAAAAATAACAAATTCGTGCAGATACATCGATTTCGCTTGCAGGAAAACGTTATAACTTTAAACCGACAAACGTCCGCGTACACGTTGGTTTCACTTCCGAATACTTCTTAAACACGCAAATTCGATGCGTTTGCTCCTAAAAATAACGAATTGGTGCAGATACATCGATTTCGCTTGCAGGTATAACTTTACACGACAAACGTCCGCGTACACGTTGGTTTGATTTCCGAATCGTTCTTAAACACCACAAATTCGATGCGTTTGCTCCTAAAAATAACGAATTCGTGCAGATACATCGATCCCGCTTGCCGGAAAAC
Organism: Lasioglossum villosulum; assembly: GCA_963971365.1. NCBI lineage: Eukaryota > Metazoa > Arthropoda > Insecta > Hymenoptera > Halictidae > Lasioglossum > Lasioglossum villosulum. Next base: position 32,495,401 of record OZ020495.1, read on the forward strand.
GTTATAACTTTTATACCGACGAACGCTTGCGTACACGTTGGTTTCACTTCCGAATCCTTTTTAAACAAGCAAATTCGATGCGTTTGCTCCTAAAAATAACGAATTGGTGCAGATACAGCGATTTCTGTTGCAGGAAAACGATGTAACTTTAATCCGACGGACTTTTGCGCTACTGTTGGTTTCAGTTCCGAATCCTTCTTAAACACGCGAATTCGATGCGTTTGCTCCGCAAAATAACGAATTTACGCAGATACATCGATCTCGCTTGCAGGAAAACGATATAACTTTATAACCTGACGAACGTTTGCGTACACGTTGGTTTCATTTCCGAATCCCTCTCAAACACGCAAATTCGATGCGTTTGCTGCGCAAAATAACGAATGTACGCCAGAAACATCGATTTCGCTTGCAGGAAACCGTTATAACTTTAAACCGACAAACGTCCGCGTACACGTTGGTTTCATTTAACGAATCGTTCTTTAAACACGCAAATTCGATGCGTTTGCTCCGGTAAATAACGATTTGGTGCAGATACATCGATCCCGCTTGCCGGAAAACGTTATAACTTTATACCGACGAACGCTTGCGTACACGTTGGTTTCACTTCCGACATCCTTCTTAAACAAGCAATTCGATGCGTTTGCTCCTAAAAATAACGAATTGGTGCAGATACAGCGATTTCTGTTGCAGGAAAACGATGTAACTTTAATCCGACGGACTTTTGCGCTACTGTTGGTTTCAGTTCCGAATCCTTCTAAACACGCGAATTCGATGCGTTTGCTCCGCAAAATAACGAATTTACGCAGATACATCGATCTCGCTTGCAGGAAAACGATATAACTTTATACCGGCGAACGTTTGCGTACACGTTGGTTTCATTTCCCGAATCCTCCTTAAACACGCAAATTCGATGCGTTTGCTCCGCAATATAACGAATGTACGCAGAAACATCGATTTCGCTTGCAGGAAACCGTTATAACTTTAAACAACGAACTTCCGTGTACACGTTGGTTTGATTTCCGAATCCTTCTTAAACACGCGAATTCGATGCGTTTGCTCCTAAAAATAACGAATTCGTGCAGATACATCGATTTCGCTTGCAGGAAGCCGTTATAACTTTAAACCGACAAACGTCCGCGTACCACGTTGGTTTGATTTCCGAATCGTTCTTAAACACGCAAATTCGATGCGTTTGCTCCGGAAAATAACGATTTGGTGCAGATACAGCGATTCGGTTGCAGGAAAACGATGTAACTTTAATCCGACGGACTTTTGCGCTACTGTTGGTTTCAGTTCCGAATCCTTCTTAAACACGCGAATTCGATGCGTTTGCTCCGCAAAATAACGACTTTACGCAGATACATCGATCTCGCTTGCAGGAAAACGATATAACTTTATACCGACGAACGTTTGCGTACACGTTGGTTTCATTCCGAATCCCTCTCAAACACGCAAATTCGATGCGTTTGCTGCGCAAAATAACGAATGTACGCAGAAACATCGATTTCGCTTGCAGAAACCGTTATAACTTTAAACCGACAAACGTCCCGCGTACACGTTGGTTTCATTTACGAATCGTTCTTAAACACGCAAATTCGATGCGTTTGCTCCGTAAATAACGATTTGGTGCAGATACATCCGATCCCGCTTGCCGGAAAAACGTTATAACTTTATACCGACGAACGCTTGCGTACACGTTGGTTTCACTTCCGAATCCTTCTTAAACAAGCAAATTCGATGCGTTTGCTCCTAAAAATAACGAATTGGTGCAGATACAGCGATTTCTGTTGCAGGAAAACGATGTAACTTTAATCCGACGGACTTTTGCGCTACTGTTGGTTTCAGTTCCGAATCCTTCTTAAACACGCGAATTCGATGCGTTTGCTCCGCAAAATAACGAATTTACGCAGATACATCGATCTCGCTTGCAGGAAAACGATATAACTTTATACCGGCGAACGTTTGCGTACACGTTGGTTTCATTTCCGAATCCTCCTTAAACACGCAAATTCGATGCGTTTGCTCCGCAATATAACGAATGTACGCAGAAACATCGATTTCGCTTGCAGGAAACCGTTATAACTTTAAACCAACGAACTTCCGTGTACACGTTGGTTTGATTTCCGAATCCTTCTTAAACACGCGAATTCGATGCGTTTGCTCCTAAAAATAACGAATTCGTGCAGATACATCGATTTCGCTTGCAGGAAGCCGTTATAACTTTAAACCGACAAACGTCCGCGTACACGTTGGTTTGATTTCCGAATCGTTCTTAAACACGCAAATTCGATGCGTTTGCTCCGGAAAATAACGATTTGGTGCAGATACAGCGATTTCGGTTGCAGGAAAACGATGTAACTTTAATCCGACGGACTTTTGCGCTACTGTTGGTTTCAGTTCCGAATCCTTCTTAAACACGCGAATTCGATGCGTTTGCTCCGCAAAATAACGAATTTACGCAGATACATCGATCCCGCATGCCGGAAAACGTTATAACTTTATACCGACGAACGCTTGCGTACACGTTGGTTTCACTTCCGAATCCTTCTTAAACACGCAAATTCGATGCGTTTGCTCCGCAAAATAACGAATTTACGCAGATACATCGATTTCGCTTGCAGGAAAACGTTATAACTTTAAAACCGACAAACGTCCGCGTACACGTTGGTTTCATTTCCGAATCCCTCTCAAACACGCAAATTCGATGAATTTGCTGCGCAAAATAACGAATGTACGCAGAAACATCGATTTCGCTTGCAGGACACCGTTATAACTTTAAACCGACAAACGTTTGCGTACACGTTGGTTTCATTTACGAATCGTTCTTAAACACGCGAATTCGATGCGTTTGCTCCGCAAAATAACGAATGTACGCAGAAACATCGATTTCGCTTGCAGGAAACCGTTATAACTTTAAACCGACAAACGTCCGCGTACACGTTGGTTTCATTTCCGAATCCCTCTCAAACACGCAAATTCGATGCGTTTGCTGCGCAAAATAACGAATGTACGCAGAAACATCGATTTCGCTTGCAGGAAACCGATATAACTTCAAACCGACAAACGTCCGCGTACACGTTGGTTTCATTTACGAATCGTTCTTAGACACGCAAATTCGATGCGTTTGCTCCGGAAAATAACGATTTGGTGCAGATACATCGATCCCGCTTGCCGGAAAACGTTATAACTTTATACCGACGAACGTTTGCGTACACATTGGTTTCATTTCCGAATCCTTCTTAATCACGCAAATTCGATGCGTTTGGTCCGGAAAATAACGAATTGGTGCAGATACATCGATTTAGGTTGCAGGAAAACGATATAACTTTAAACCGACGGACTTTTGCGCTACTGTTGGTTTCAGTTCCGAATCCTTCTTAAACACGCGAATTCGATGCGTTTGCTCCGCAAAATAACGAATTTACGCAGATACATCGATTTAGCTTGCAGGAAACCGTTATAACTTTAAACCGAGAAACGTCCGCGTACACGTTGGTTTCATTTACGAATCGTTCTTAGACACGCAAATACGATGCGTTTGCTCCGGAAAATAACGATTTGGTGCAGATACATCGATCCCGCTTGCCGGAAAACGTTATAACTTTAAACCGACAAACGTCCGCGTACACGTTGGTTTCATTTCCGAATCCCTCTCAAACACGCAAATTCGATGCGTTTGCTGCGCAAAATAACGAATGTACGCAGAAACATCGATTTCGTTTGCCGGAAACCGTTATAACTTTAAACCGACAAACGTCCGCGTACACGTTGGTTTCATTTACGAATCGTTCTTAGACACGCAAATTCGATGCGTTTGCTCCGGAAAATAACGATTTGGTGCAGATACATCGATCCCGCTTGCCGGAAAACGTTATAACTTTATACCGACGAACGCTTGCGTACACGTTGGTTTCACTTCCGAATCCTTCTTAAACACGCAAATTCGATGCGTTTGCTCCTAAAAATAACGAATTCGTGCAGATACATCGATTTCGCTTGCAGGAAGCCGTTATAACTTTAAACCGACAAACGTCCGCGTACACGTTGGTTTGATTTCCGAATCGTTCTTAAACACGCAAATTCGATGCGTTTGCTCCGGAAAATAACGATTTGGTGCAGACACATCGATCCCGCTTGCCGGAAAACGTTATAACTTTATACCGACGAACGTTTGCGTATACATTGGTTTCATTTCCGAATCCTTCTTAAACACGCAAATTCGATGCGTTTGGTCCGGAAAATAACGAATTGGTGCAGATACATCGATTTAGGTTGCAGGAAAACGATATAACTTTAAACCGACGGACTTTTGCGCTACTGTTGGTTTCACTTCCGAATCCTTCTTAAACACGCGAATTCGATGTGTTTGCTCCGCAAAATAACGAATTTACGCAGATACATCGATCTCGCTTGCAGGAAGCCGTTATAACTTTAAACCGACAAACGTCCGCGTACACGTTGGTTTGATTTCCGAATCGTTCTTAAACACGCAAATTCGATGCGTTTGCTCCTAAAAATAACGAATTCGTGCAGATACATCGATTTCGCTTGCCGGAAAACGTTATAACTTTATACCGACGAACGTTTGCGTACACATTGGTTTCATTTCCGAATCCTTCTTAAACACGCAAATTCGATGCGTTTGCTCCGGAAAATAACGATTTGGTGCAGACACATCGATCCCGCTTGCCGGAAAACGTTATAACTTTATACCGACGAACGTTTGCGTATACATTGGTTTCATTTCCGAATCCTTCTTAAACACGCAAATTCGATGCGTTTGGTCCGGAAAATAACGAATTGGTGCAGATACATCGATTTAGGTTGCAGGAAAACGATATAACTTTAAACCGACGGACTTTTGCGCTACTGTTGGTTTCACTTCCGAATCCTTCTTAAACACGCGAATTCGATGTGTTTGCTCCGCAAAATAACGAATTTACGCAGATACATCGATCTCGCTTGCAGGAAGCCGTTATAACTTTAAACCGACAAACGTCCGCGTACACGTTGGTTTGATTTCCGAATCGTTCTTAAACACGCAAATTCGATGCGTTTGCTCCTAAAAATAAGGAATTCGTGCAGATACATCGATTTCGCTTGCAGGAAAACGTTATAACTTTAAACCGACAAACGTCCGCGTACACGTTGGTTTCATTTACGAATCGTCCTTAAACACGCAAATTCGATGCGTTTGCTCCGGAAAATAACGATTTGGTGCAGATACATCGATCCCGCTTGCCGGAAAACGTTATAACTTTATACCGACGAACGCTTGTGTACACGTTGGTTTCACTTCCGAATACTTCTTAAACACGCAAATTCGATGCGTTTGCTCCTAAAAATAACGAATTGGTGCAGATACATCGATTTCGCTTGCAGGAAGCCGTTATAACTTTAAACCGACAAACGTCCGCGTACACGTTGGTTTGATTTCCGAATCGTTCTTAAACACGCAAATTCGATGCGTTTGCTCCGGAAAATAACGATTTGGTGCAGACACATCGATCCCGCTTGCCGGAAAACGTTATAACTTTATACCGACGAACGTTTGCGTACACATTGGTTTCATTTCCGAATCCTTCTTAAACACGCAAATTCGATGCGTTTGGTCTGGAAAATAACGAATTGGTGCAGATACATCGATTTAGGTTGCAGGATAAGGATATAACTGTAAACCGACGGACTTTTGCGCTACTGTTGGTTTCACTTCCGAATCCTTCTTAAACACGCGAATTCGATGTGTTTGCTCCGCAAAATAACGAATTTACGCATATACATCGATCTCGCTTGCGGGAAGCCGTTATAACTTTAAACCGACAAACGTCCGCGTACACGTTGGTTTGATTTCCGAATCGTTCTTAAACACGCAAATTCGATGCGTTTGCTCCTAAAAATAACAAATTCGTGCAGATACATCGATTTCGCTTGCAGGAAAACGTTATAACTTTAAACCGACAAACGTCCGCGTACACGTTGGTTTGATTTCCGAATCGTTCTCAAACACGCAAATTCGATGCGTTTGATCCGGAAAATAACGATTTGGTGCAGACACATCGATACCGCTTGCCGGAAAACGTTATAACTTTATACCGACGAACGTTTGCGTACACATTGGTTTCATTTCCGAATCCTTCTTAAACACGCAAATTCGATGCGTTTGCTCCGGAAAATAACGATTTGGTGCAGACACATCGATCCCGCTTGCCGGAAAACGTTATAACTTTATACCGACGAACGTTTGCGTATACATTGGTTTCATTTCCGAATCCTTCTTAAACACGCAAATTCGATGCGTTTGGTCCGGAAAATAACGAATTGGTGCAGATACATCGATTTAGGTTGCAGGAAAACGATATAACTTTAAACCGACAAACGTCCGCGTACACGTTGGTTTGATTTCCGAATCGTTCTTAAACACGCAAATTCGATGCGTTTGCTCCGGAAAATAACGATTTGGTGCAGACACATCGATCCCGCTTGCCGGAAAACGTTATAACTTTATACCGACGAACGTTTGCGTACACATTGGTTTCATTTCCGAATCCTTCTTAAACACGCAAATTCGATGCATTTGGTCTGGAAAATAACGAAGTGGTGCAGATACATCGATTTAGGTTGCAGGAAAAGGATATAACTGTAAACCGACGGACTTTTGCGCTACTGTTGGTTTCACTTCCGAATCCTTCTTAAACACGCGAATTCGATGTGTTTGCTCCGCAAAATAACGAATTTACGCATATACATCGATCTCGCTTGCAGGAAGCCGTTATAACTTTAAACCGACAAACGTCCGCGTACACGTTGGTTTGATTTCCGAATCGTTCTTAAACACGCAAATTCGATGCGTTTGCTCCTAAAAATAACAAATTCGTGCAGATACATCGATTTCGCTTGCAGGAAAACGTTATAACTTTAAACCGACAAACGTCCGCGTACACGTTGGTTTCATTTACGAATCGTTCTTAAACACGCAAATTCGATGCGTTTGCTCCGGAAAATAACGATTTGGTGCAGATACATCTATCCCGCTTGCCGGAAAACGTTATAACTTTATACCGACGAACGCTTGCGTACACGTTGGTTTCACTTCCGAATACTTCTTAAACACGCAAATTCGATGCGTTTGCTCCTAAAAATAACGAATTGGTGCAGATACATCGATTTCGCTTGCAGGAAGCCGTTATAACTTTACACCGACAAACGTCCGCGTACACGTTGGTTTGATTTCCGAATCGTTCTTAAACACGCAAATTCGATGCGTTTGCTCCGGAAAATAACGATTTGGTGCAGACACATCGATCCCGCTTGCCGGAAAACGTTATAACTTTATACCGACGAACGTTTGCGTATACATTGGTTTCATTTCCGAATCCTTCTTAAACACGCAAATTCGATGCGTTTGGTCCGGAAAATAACGAATTGGTGCAGATACATCGATTTAGGTTGCAGGAAAACGATATAACTTTAAACCGACGGACTTTTGCGCTACTGTTGGTTTCACTTCCGAATCCTTCTTAAACACGCGAATTCGATGTGTTTGCTCCGCAAAATAACGAATTTACGCAGATACATCGATCTCGCTTGCAGGAAGCCGTTATAACTTTAAACCGACAAACGTCCGCGTACACGTTGGTTTGATTTCCGAATCGTTCTTAAACACGCAAATTCGATGCGTTTGCTCCTAAAAATAAGGAATTCGTGCAGATACATCGATTTCGCTTGCAGGAAAACGTTATAACTTTAAACCGACAAACGTCCGCGTACAGGTTGGTTTCATTTACGAATCGTCCTTAAACACGCAAATTCGATGCGTTTGCTCCGGAAAATAACGATTTGGTGCAGATACATCGATCCCGCTTGCCGGAAAACGTTATAACTTTATACCGACGAACGCTTGCGTACACGTTGGTTTCACTTCCGAATACTTCTTAAACACGCAAATTCGATGCGTTTGCTCCTAAAAATAACGAATTGGTGCAGATACATCGATTTCGCTTGCAGGAAGCCGTTATAACTTTAAACCGACAAACGTCCGCGTACACGTTGGTTTGATTTCCGAATCGTTCTTAAACACGCAAATTCGATGCGTTTGCTCCGTAAAATAACGATTTGGTGCAGACACATCGATCCCGCTTGCCGGAAAACGTTATAACTTTATACCGACGAACGTTTGCGTACACATTGGTTTCATTTCCGAATCCTTCTTAAACACGCAAATTCGATGCGTTTGGTCTGGAAAATAACGAATTGGTGCAGATACATCGATTTAGGTTGCAGGAAAAGGATATAACTGTAAACCGACGGACTTTTGCGCTACTGTTGGTTTCACTTCCGAATCCTTCTTAAACACGCGAATTCGATGTGTTTGCTCCGCAAAATAACGAATTTACGCATATACATCGATCTCGCTTGCAGGAAGCCGTTATAACTTTAAACCGACAAACGTCCGCGTACACGTTGGTTTGATTTCCGAATCGTTCTTAAACACGCAAATTCGATGCGTTTGCTCCTAAAAATAACAAATTCGTGCAGATACATCGATTTCGCTTGCAGGAAAACGTTATAACTTTAAACCGACAAACGTCCGCGTACACGTTGGTTTCACTTCCGAATACTTCTTAAACACGCAAATTCGATGCGTTTGCTCCTAAAAATAACGAATTGGTGCAGATACATCGATTTCGCTTGCAGGAAGCCGTTATAACTTTACACCGACAAACGTCCGCGTACACGTTGGTTTGATTTCCGAATCGTTCTTAAACACACAAATTCGATGCGTTTGCTCCTAAAAATAACGAATTCGTGCAGATACATCGATCCCGCTTGCCGGAAAACGTTATAACTTTATACCGACGAACGCTTGCGTACACGTTGGTTTCACTTCCGAATCCTTTTTAAACAAGCAAATTCGATGCGTTTGCTCCTAAAAATAACGAATTGGTGCAGATACAGCGATTTCTGTTGCAGGAAAACGATGTAACTTTAATCCGACGGACTTTTGCGCTACTGTTGGTTTCAGTTCCGAATCCTTCTTAAACACGCGAATTCGATGCGTTTGCTCCGCAAAATAACGAATTTACGCAGATACATCGATCTCGCTTGCAGGAAAACGATATAACTTTATACCGACGAACGTTTGCGTACACGTTGGTTTCATTTCCGAATCCCTCTCAAACACGCAAATTCGATGCGTTTGCTGCGCAAAATAACGAATGTACGCAGAAACATCGATTTCGCTTGCAGGAAACCGTTATAACTTTAAACCGACAAACGTCCGCGTACACGTTGGTTTCATTTACGAATCGTTCTTAAACACGCAAATTCGATGCGTTTGCTCCGGTAAATAACGATTTGGTGCAGATACATCGATCCCGCTTGCCGGAAAACGTTATAACTTTATACCGACGAACGCTTGCGTACACGTTGGTTTCACTTCCGAATCCTTCTTAAACAAGCAAATTCGATGCGTTTGCTCCTAAAAATAACGAATTGGTGCAGATACAGCGATTTCTGTTGCAGGAAAACGATGTAACTTTAATCCGACGGACTTTTGCGCTACTGTTGGTTTCAGTTCCGAATCCTTCTTAAACACGCGAATTCGATGCGTTTGCTCCGCAAAATAACGAATTTACGCAGATACATCGATCTCGCTTGCAGGAAAACGATATAACTTTATACCGGCGAACGTTTGCGTACACGTTGGTTTCATTTCCGAATCCTCCTTAAACACGCAAATTCGATGCGTTTGCTCCGCAATATAACGAATGTACGCAGAAACATCGATTTCGCTTGCAGGAAACCGTTATAACTTTAAACCAACGAACTTCCGTGTACACGTTGGTTTGATTTCCGAATCCTTCTTAAACACGCGAATTCGATGCGTTTGCTCCTAAAAATAACGAATTCGTGCAGATACATCGATTTCGCTTGCAGGAAGCCGTTATAACTTTAAACCGACAAACGTCCGCGTACACGTTGGTATGATTTCCGAATCGTTCCTAAACACGCAAATTCGATGCGTTTGCTCCGGAAAATAACGATTTGGTGCAGATACAGCGATTTCGGTTGCAGGAAAACGATGTAACTTTAATCCGACGGACTTTTGCGCTACTGTTGGTTTCAGTTCCGAATCCTTCTTAAACACGCGAATTCGATGCGTTTGCTCCGCAAAATAACGAATTTACGCAGATACATCGATCCCGCATGCCGGAAAACGTTATAACTTTATACCGACGAACGCTTGCGTACACGTTGGTTTCACTTCCGAATCCTTCTTAAACACGCAAATTCGATGCGTTTGCTCCGCAAAATAACGAATTTACGCAGATACATCGATTTCGCTTGCAGGAAAACGTTATAACTTTAAAACCGACAAACGTCCGCGTACACGTTGGTTTCATTTCCGAATCCCTCTCAAACACGCAAATTCGATGAATTTGCTGCGCAAAATAACGAATGTACGCAGAAACATCGATTTCGCTTGCAGGACACCGTTATAACTTTAAACCGACAAACGTTTGCGTACACGTTGGTTTCATTTACGAATCGTTCTTAAACACGCGAATTCGATGCGTTTGCTCCGCAAAATAACGAATGTACGCAGAAACATCGATTTCGCTTGCAGGAAACCGTTATAACTTTAAACCGACAAACGTCCGCGTACACGTTGGTTTCATTTCCGAATCCCTCTCAAACACGCAAATTCGATGCGTTTGCTGCGCAAAATAACGAATGTACGCAGAAACATCGATTTCGCTTGCAGGAAACCGATATAACTTCAAACCGACAAACGTCCGCGTACACGTTGGTTTCATTTACGAATCGTTCTTAGACACGCAAATTCGATGCGTTTGCTCCGGAAAATAACGATTTGGTGCAGATACATCGATCCCGCTTGCCGGAAAACGTTATAACTTTATACCGACGAACGTTTGCGTACACATTGGTTTCATTTCCGAATCCTTCTTAATCACGCAAATTCGATGCGTTTGGTCCGGAAAATAACGAATTGGTGCAGATACATCGATTTAGGTTGCAGGAAAACGATATAACTTTAAACCGACGGACTTTTGCGCTACTGTTGGTTTCAGTTCCGAATCCTTCTTAAACACGCGAATTCGATGCGTTTGCTCCGCAAAATAACGAATTTACGCAGATACATCGATTTAGCTTGCAGGAAACCGTTATAACTTTAAACCGAGAAACGTCCGCGTACACGTTGGTTTCATTTACGAATCGTTCTTAGACACGCAAATACGATGCGTTTGCTCCGGAAAATAACGATTTGGTGCAGATACATCGATCCCGCTTGCCGGAAAACGTTATAACTTTAAACCGACAAACGTCCGCGTACACGTTGGTTTCATTTCCGAATCCCTCTCAAACACGCAAATTCGATGCGTTTGCTGCGCAAAATAACGAATGTACGCAGAAACATCGATTTCGTTTGCCGGAAACCGTTATAACTTTAAACCGACAAACGTCCGCGTACACGTTGGTTTCATTTACGAATCGTTCTTAGACACGCAAATTCGATGCGTTTGCTCCGGAAAATAACGATTTGGTGCAGATACATCGATCCCGCTTGCCGGAAAACGTTATAACTTTATACCGACGAACGCTTGCGTACACGTTGGTTTCACTTCCGAATCCTTCTTAAACACGCAAATTCGATGCGTTTGCTCCTAAAAATAACGAATTCGTGCAGATACATCGATTTCGCTTGCAGGAAGCCGTTATAACTTTAAACCGACAAACGTCCGCGTACACGTTGGTTTGATTTCCGAATCGTTCTTAAACACGCAAATTCGATGCGTTTGCTCCGGAAAATAACGATTTGGTGCAGACACATCGATCCCGCTTGCCGGAAAACGTTATAACTTTATACCGACGAACGTTTGCGTATACATTGGTTTCATTTCCGAATCCTTCTTAAACACGCAAATTCGATGCGTTTGGTCCGGAAAATAACGAATTGGTGCAGATACATCGATTTAGGTTGCAGGAAAACGATATAACTTTAAACCGACGGACTTTTGCGCTACTGTTGGTTTCACTTCCGAATCCTTCTTAAACACGCGAATTCGATGTGTTTGCTCCGCAAAATAACGAATTTACGCAGATACATCGATCTCGCTTGCAGGAAGCCGTTATAACTTTAAACCGACAAACGTCCGCGTACACGTTGGTTTGATTTCCGAATCGTTCTTAAACACGCAAATTCGATGCGTTTGCTCCTAAAAATAACGAATTCGTGCAGATACATCGATTTCGCTTGCAGGAAAACGTTATAACTTTAAACCGACAAACGTCCGCGTACACGTTGGTTTCATTTACGAATCATTCTTAAACACGCAAATTCGATGCGTTTGCTCCGGAAAATAACGATTTGGTGCAGATACATCGATCCCGCTTGCCGGAAAACGATATAACTTTATACCGACGAACGTTTGCGTACACGTTGGTTTCATTTCCGAATCCCTCTCAAACACGCAAATTCGATGCGTTTGCTGCGCAAAATAACGAATGTACGCAGAAACATCGATTTCGCTTGCAGGAAACCGTTATAACTTTAAACCGACAAACGTCCGCGTACACGTTGGTTTCATTTACGAATCGTTCTTAAACACGCAAATTTGATGCGTTTGCTCCGGAAAATAACGATTTGGTGCAGACACATCGATCCCGCTTGCCGGAAAACGTTATAACTTTAAACCGACAAACGTCCGCGTACACGTTGGTTTCATTTCCGAATCCCTCTCAAACACGCAAATTCGATGCGTTTGCTGCGCAAAATAACGAATGTACGCAGAAACATCGATTTCGTTTGCCGGAAACCGTTATAACTTTAAACCGACAAACGTCCGCGTACACGTTGGTTTCATTTACGAATCGTTCTTAGACACGCAAATTCGATGCGTTTGCTCCGGAAAATAACGATTTGGTGCAGATACATCGATCCCGCTTGCCGGAAAACGTTATAACTTTATACCGACGAACGCTTGCGTACACGTTGGTTTCACTTCCGAATCCTTCTTAAACACGCAAATTCGATGCGTTTGCTCCTAAAAATAACGAATTCGTGCAGATACATCGATTTCGCTTGCAGGAAGCCGTTATAACTTTAAACCGACAAACGTCCGCGTACACGTTGGTTTGATTTCCGAATCGTTCTTAAACACGCAAATTCGATGCGTTTGCTCCGGAAAATAACGATTTGGTGCAGACACATCGATCCCGCTTGCCGGAAAACGTTATAACTTTATACCGACGAACGTTTGCGTATACATTGGTTTCATTTCCGAATCCTTCTTAAACACGCAAATTCGATGCGTTTGGTCCGGAAAATAACGAATTGGTGCAGATACATCGATTTAGGTTGCAGGAAAACGATATAACTTTAAACCGACGGACTTTTGCGCTACTGTTGGTTTCACTTCCGAATCCTTCTTAAACACGCGAATTCGATGTGTTTGCTCCGCAAAATAACGAATTTACGCAGATACATCGATCTCGCTTGCAGGAAGCCGTTATAACTTTAAACCGACAAACGTCCGCGTACACGTTGGTTTGATTTCCGAATCGTTCTTAAACACGCAAATTCGATGCGTTTGCTCCTAAAAATAACGAATTCGTGCAGATACATCGATTTCGCTTGCAGGAAAACGTTATAACTTTAAACCGACAAACGTCCGCGTACACGTTGGTTTCATTTACGAATCATTCTTAAACACGCAAATTCGATGCGTTTGCTCCGGAAAATAACGATTTGGTGCAGATACATCGATCCCGCTTGCCGGAAAACGATATAACTTTATACCGACGAACGTTTGCGTACACGTTGGTTTCATTTCCGAATCCCTCTCAAACACGCAAATTCGATGCGTTTGCTGCGCAAAATAACGAATGTACGCAGAAACATCGATTTCGCTTGCAGGAAACCGTTATAACTTTAAACCGACAAACGTCCGCGTACACGTTGGTTTCATTTCCGAATCCCTCTCAAACACGCAAATTCGATGCGTTTGCTGCGCAAAATAACGAATGTACACAGAAACATCGATTTCGCTTGCAGGAAACCGTTATAACTTTAAACCGACAAACGTCCGCGTACACGTTGGTTTCATTTACGAATCGTTCTTAGACACGCAAATTCGATGCGTTTGCTCCTAAAAATAACGAATTGGTGCAGATACATCGATTTCGGTTGCAGGAAAACGATGTAACTTTAATCCGACGGACTTTTGCGCTACTGTTGGTTTCAGTTCCGAATCCTTCTTAAACACGCGAATTCGATGCGTTTGCTCCGCAAAATAACGAATTTACGCAGATACATCGATCTCGCTTGCAGGAAAACGATATAACTTTATACCGACGAAAGTTTGCGTACACGTTGGTTTCATTTCCGAATCCTTCTTAAACACGCGAATTCGATGCGTTTGCTCCGCAAAATAACGAATTTACGCAGATACATCGATCTCGCTTGCAGGAAAACGATATAACTTTATACCGACGAAAGTTTGCGTACACGTTGGTTTCATTTCCGAATCCTTCTTAAACACGCAAATTCGATGCGTTTGCTCCGGAAAATAACGATTTGGTGCAGACACATCGATCTCGCTTGCAGGAAGCCGTTATAACTTTAAACCGACAAACGTCCGCGTACACGTTGGTTTGATTTCCGAATCCTTCTTAAACAAGCAAATTCGATGCGTTTGCTCCTAAAAATAACGAATTGGTGCAGATACATCGATTTCGGTTGCAGGAAAACGATATAACTTTATACCGACGAAAGTTTGCGTACACGTTGGTTTCATTTCCGAATCCTTCTTAAACACGCAAATTCGATGCGTTTGCTCCGGAAAATAACGATTTGGTGCAGACACATCGATCCCGCTTGCCGGAAAACGTTATAACTTTATACCGACGAACGCTTGCGTACACGTTGGTTTCACTTCCGAATCCTTCTTAAACAAGCAAATTCGATGCGTTTGCTCCTAAAAATAACGAATTGGTGCAGATACATCGATTTCGGTTGCAGGAAAACGATGTAACTTTAATCCGACGGACTTTTGCGCTACTGTTGGTTTCATTTCCGAATCCTTCTTAAACACGCGAATTCGATGCGTTTGCTCCTAAAAATAACGAATTCGTGCAGATACATCGATTTCGCTTGCAGGAAAACGTTATAACTTTAAACCGACAAACGTCCGCGTACACGTTGGTTTCATTTACGAATCGTTCTTAAACACGCAAATTCGATGCGTTTGCTCCGGTAAATAACGATTTGGTGCAGATACATCGATCCCGCTTGCCGGAAAACGTTATAACTTTATACCGACGAACGCTTGCGTACACGTTGGTTTCACTTCCGAATCCTTCTTAAACACGCAAATTCGATGCGTTTGCTCCTAAAAATAACGAATTCGTGCAGATACATCGATTTCGCTTGCAGGAAGCCGTTATAACTTTAAACCGTCAAACGTCCGCGTACACGTTGGTTTGATTTCCGAATCGTTCTTAAACACGCAACTTCGATGCGTTTGCTCCGGAAAATAACGATTTGGTGCAGACACATCGATCTCGCTTGCAGGAAGCCGTTATAACTTTATACCGACGAACGTTTGCGTACACATTGGTTTCATTTCCGAATCTTTCTTAAACACGCAAATTCGATGCGTTTGCTCCTAAAAATAACGAATTGGTGCAGATACATCGATTTCGCTTGCAGGAAAACGTTATAACTTTAAACCGTCAAACGTCCGCGTACACGTTGGTTTGATTTCCGAATCGTTCTTAAACACGCAACTTCGATGCGTTTGCTCCGGAAAATAACGATTTGGTGCAGACACATCGATCCCGCTTGCCGGAAAACGATATAACTTTATACCGACGAACGTTTGCGTACACATTGGTTTCATTTCCGAATCTTTCTTAAACACGCAAATTCGATGCGTTTGGTCCGGAAAATAACGAATTGGTGCAGATACATCGATTTAGGTTGCAGGAAAACGATATAACTGTAAACCGACGGACTTTTGCGCTACTGTTGGTTTCACTTCCGAATCCAATTCGATGTGTTTGCTCCGCAAAATAACGAATTTACACAGATACATCGATCTCGCTTGCAGGAAGCCGTTATAACTTTATACCGACGAACGTTTGCGTACACATTGGTTTCATTTCCGAATCTTTCTTAAACACGCAAATTCGATGCGTTTGGTCCGGAAAATAACGAATTGGTGCAGATACATCGATTTCGCTTGCAGGAAAACGTTATAACTTTAAACCGACAAACGTCCGCGTACACGTTGGTTTCATTTCCGAATCCTTCTTAAACACGCGAATTCGATGCGTTTGCTCCGCAATATAACGAATGTACGCAGAAACATCGATTTCGCTTGCAGGAAACCGTTATAACTTTAAACCGACAAACTTCCGCGTACACGTTGGTTTCATTTCCGAATCCTTCTTAAACACGCGAATTCGATGCGTTTGCTCCTAAAAATAACGAATTCGTGCAGATACATCGATTTCGCTTGCAGGAAAACGTTATAACTTTAAACCGACAAACGTCCGCGTACACGTTGGTTTCATTTACGAATCGTTCTTAAACACGCAAATTCGATGCGTTTGCTCCGGTAAATAACGATTTGGTGCAGATACATCGGTCCCGCTTGCCGGAAAACGTTATAACTTTATACCGACGAACGCTTGCGTACACGTTGGTTTCACTTCCGAATCGTTCTTAAACACGCAAATTCGATGTGTTTGCACCGCAAAATAACGAATTTACGCAGATACATCGATCTCGCTTGCAGGAAGCCGTTATAACTTTAAACCGACAAACGTCCGCGTACACGTTGGTTTGATTTCCGAATCGTTCTTAAACACGCAAATTCGATGCGTTTGCTCCTAAAAATAACGAATTCGTGCAGATACATCGATTTCGCTTGCAGGAAAACGTTATAACTTTAAACCGACAAACGTCCGGGTACACGTTGGTTTCATTTACGAATCGTTCTTAAACACGCAAATTCGATGCGTTTGCTCCGCAATATAACGAATGTACGCAGAAACATCAATCCCGCTTGCCGGAAAACGTTATAACTTTATACCGACGAACGCTTGCGTACACGTTGGTTTCACTTCCGAATCCTTCTTAAACAAGCAAATTCGATGCGTTTGCTCCTAAAAATAACGAATTGGTGCAGATACATCGATTTCGGTTGCATGAAAACGATATAACTGTAAACCGACGGACTTTTGCGCTACTGTTGGTTTCACTTCCGAATCCTTCTTAAACACGCGAATTCGATGTGTTTGCTCCGCAAAATAACGATTTGGTGCAGACACATCGATCCCGCTTGCCGGAAAACGTTATAACTTTATACCGACGAACGTTTGCGTACACATTGGTTTCATTTCCGAATCCTTCTTAAACACGCAAATTCGATGCGTTTGCTCCTAAAAATAACGAATTCGTGCAGATACATCGATTTCGGTTGCAGGAAAACGATGTAACTTTAATCCGACGGACTTTTGCGCTACTGTTGGTTTCAGTTCCGAATCCTTCTTAAACACGCGAATTCGATGAGTTTGCTCCTAAAAATAACGAATTCGTGCAGATACATCGATTTCGCTTGCAGGAACACGTTATAACTTTAAACCGACAAACGTCCGCGTACACGTTGGTTTCATTTACGAATCGTTCTTAAACACGCAAATTCGATGCGTTTGCTCCGGTAAATAACGATTTGGTGCAGATACATCGATCCCGCTTGCCGGAAAACGTTATAACTTTATACCGACGAACGCTTGCGGATACGTTGGTTTCACTTCCGAATCCTTCTTAAACAAGCAAATTCGATGCGTTTGCTCCTAAAAATAACGAATTCGTGCAGATACATCGATTTCGCTTGCAGGAAGCCGTTATAACTTTAAACCGTCAAACGTCCGCGTACACGTTGGTTTCATTTACGATTCGTTCTTAAACACGCGAATTCGATGCGTTTGCTCCTAAAAATAACGAATTCGTGCAGATACGTCGATTTCGCTTGCAAGAAAACGTCATAACTTTAAACCGACAAACGTTCGCGTACACGTTGGTTTCATTTACGAATCGTACTTAAACACGCAAATTCGATGCGTTTGCTCCGGTAAATAACGATTTGGTGCAGATACATCGATCCCGCTTGCCGGAAAACGTTATAACTTTATACCGACGAACGCTTGCGTACACGTTGGTTTCACTTCCGAATCCTTCTTAAACACGCAAATTCGATGCGTTTGCTCCTAAAAATAACGAACTCGTGCAGATACATCGATTTCGCTTGCAGGAAGCCGTTATAACTTTAAACCGTCAAACGTCCGCGTACACATTGGTTTCATTTCCGAATCCTTCTTAAACACGCAAATTCGATGTGTTTGCACCGCAAAATAACGAATTTACGCAGATACATCGATCTCGCTTGCAGGAAGCCGTTATAACTTTAAACCGACAAACGTCCGCGTACACGTTGGTTTGATTTCCGAATCGTTCTTAAACACGCAAATTCGATGCGTTTGCTCCTAAAAATAACGAATTCGTGCAGATACATCGATTTCGCTTGCAGGAAAACGTTATAACTTTAAACCGACAAACGTCCGGGTACACGTTGGTTTCATTTACGAATCGTTCTTAAACACGCAAATTCGATGCGTTTGCTCCGCAATATAACGAATGTACGCAGAAACATCAATCCCGCTTGCCGGAAAACGTTATAACTTTATACCGACGAACGCTTGCGTACACGTTGGTTTCACTTCCGAATCCTTCTTAAACAAGCAAATTCGATGCGTTTGCTCCTAAAAATAACGAATTGGTGCAGATACATCGATTTCGGTTGCATGAAAACGATGTAACTTTAATCCGACGGACTTTTGCGCTACTGTTGGTTTCAGTTCCGAATCCTTCTTAAACACGCGAATTCGATGCGTTTGCTCCGGTAAATAACGATTTGGTGCAGATACATCGATCCCGCTTGCCGGAAAACGTTATAACTTTATACCAACGAACGTTTGCGTACACATTGGTTTCATTTCCGAATCCTTCTTAAACACGCAAATTCGATGCGCTTGGTCCGGAAAATAACGAATTGGTGCAGATACATCGATTTAGGTTGCAGGAAAACGATATAACTGTAAACCGACGGACTTTTGCGCTACTGTTGGTTTCACTTCCGAATCCTTCTTAAACACGCGAATTCGATGTGTTTGCTCCGCAAAATAACGATTTGGTGCAGACACATCGATCCCGCTTGCCGGAAAACGTTATAACTTTATACCGACGAACGTTTGCGTACACATTGGTTTCATTTCCGAATCCTTCTTAAACACGCAAATTCGATGCGTTTGCTCCTAAAAATAACGAATTCGTGCAGATACATCGATTTCGCTTGCAGGAAAACGTTATAACTTTAAACCGACAAACGTCCGCGTACACGTTGGTTTCATTTACGAATCGTTCTTAAACACGCAAATTCGATGCGTTTGCTCCGGAAAATAACGATTAGGTGCAGACACATCGATCCCGCTTGCCGGAAAACGTTATAACTTTATACCGACGAACGTTTGCGTACACATTGGTTTCATTTCCGAATCCTTCTTAAACACGCAAATTCGATGTGTTTGCACCGCAAAATAACGAATTTACGCAGATACATCGATCTCGCTTGCAGGAAGCCGTTATAACTTTAAACCGACAAACGTCCGCGTACACGTTTGGTTTGATTTCCGAATCGTTCTTAAACACGCAAATTCGATGCGTTTGCTCCTAAAAATAACGAATTCGTGCAGATACATCGATTTCGCTTGCAGGAAAACGTTATAACTTAAAACCGACAAACGTCCGGGTACACGTTGGTTTCATTTACGAATCATTCTTAAACACGCAAATTCGATGCGTTTGCTCCGCAATATAACGAATGTACGCAGAAACATCAATCCCGCTTGCCGGAAAACGTTATAACTTTATACCGACGAACGCTTGCGTACACGTTGGTTTCACTTCCGAATCCTTCTTAAACAAGCAAATTCGATGCGTTTGCTCCTAAAAATAACGAATTGGTGCAGATACATCGATTTCGGTTGCAGGAAAACGATGTAACTTTAATCCGACGGACTTTTGCGCTACTGTTGGTTTCAGTTCCGAATCCTTCTTAAACAAGCAAATTCGATGCGTTTGCTCCTAAAAATAACGAATTCGTGCAGATACATCGATTTCGCTTGCAGGAAGCCGTTATAACTTTAAACCGTCAAACGTCCGCGTACACGTTGGTTTGATTTCCGAATCGTTCTTAAACACGCAAATTCGATGCGTTTGCTCCGGAAAATAACGATTTGGTGCAGACACATCGATCCCGCTTGCCGGAAAACGTTATAACTTTATACCGACGAACGTTTGCGTACACATTGGTTTCATTTCCGAATCCTTCTTAAACACGCAAATTCGATGCGTTTGCTCCTAAAAATAACGAATTGGTGCAGATACATCGATTTCGGTTGCAGGAAAACGATGTAACTTTAATCCGACGGACTTTTGCGCTACTGTTGGTTTCAGTTCCGAATCCTTCTTAAACACGCGAATTCGATGAGTTTGCTCCTAAAAATAACGAATTCGTGCAGATACATCGATTTCGCTTGCAGGAACACGTTATAACTTTAAACCGACAAACGTCCGCGTACACGTTGGTTTCATTTACGAATCGTTCTTAAACACGCAAATTCGATGCGTTTGCTCCGGTAAATAACGATTTGGTGCAGATACATCGATCCCGCTTGCCGGAAAACGTTATAACTTTATACCGACGAACGCTTGCGGATACGTTGGTTTCACTTCCGAATCCTTCTTAAACAAGCAAATTCGATGCGTTTGCTCCTAAAAATAACGAATTCGTGCAGATACATCGATTTCGCTTGCAGGAAGCCGTTATAACTTTAAACCGTCAAACGTCCGCGTACACGTTGGTTTCATTTACGATTCGTTCTTAAACACGCGAATTCGATGCGTTTGCTCCTAAAAATAACGAATTCGTGCAGATACGTCGATTTCGCTTGCAGGAAAACGTTATAACTTTAAACCGACAAACGTTCGCGTACACGTTGGTATCATTTACGAATCGTTCTTAAACACGCAAATTCGATGCGTTTGCTCCAGTAAATAACGATTTGGTGCAGATACATCGATCCCGCTTGCCGGAAAAACGTTATAACTTTATACCGACGAACGCTTGCGTACACGTTGCTTTCACTTCCGAATCCTTCTTAAACACGCAAATTCGATGCGTTTGCTCCTAAAAATAACGAACTCGTGCAGATACATCGATTTCGCTTGCAGGAAGCCGTTATAACTTTAAACCGTCAAACGTCCGCGTACACATTGGTTTCATTTCCGAATCCTTCTTAAACACGCAAATTCGATGCGTTTGCTCCGGTAAATAACGATTTGGTGCAGATACATCGATCCCGCTTGCCGGAAAACGTTATAACTTTATACCGACGAACGCTTGCGGATACGTTGGTTTCACTTCCGAATCCTTCTTAAACAAGCAAATTCGATGCGTTTGCTCCTAAAAATAACGAATTCGTGCAGATACATCGATCTCGCTTGCAGGAAGCCGTTATAACTTTAAACCGACAAACGTCCGCGTACACGTTGGTTTGATTTCCGAATCGTTCTTAAACACGCAAATTCGATGCGTTTGCTCCTAAAAATAACGAATTCGTGCAGATACATCGATTTCGCTTGCAGGAAAACGTTATAACTTAAAACCGACAAACGTCCGGGTACACGTTGGTTTCATTTACGAATCATTCTTAAACACGCAAATTCGATGCGTTTGCTCCGCAATATAACGAATGTACGCAGAAACATCAATCCCGCTTGCCGGAAAACGTTATAACTTTATACCGACGAACGCTTGCGTACACGTTGGTTTCACTTCCGAATCCTTCTTAAACAAGCAAATTCGATGCGTTTGCTCCTAAAAATAACGAATTGGTGCAGATACATCGATTTCGGTTGCAGGAAAACGATGTAACTTTAATCCGACGGACTTTTGCGCTACTGTTGGTTTCAGTTCCGAATCCTTCTTAAACAAGCAAATTCGATGCGTTTGCTCCTAAAAATAACGAATTCGTGCAGATACATCGATTTCGCTTGCAGGAAGCCGTTATAACTTTAAACCGTCAAACGTCCGCGTACACGTTGGTTTGATTTCCGAATCGTTCTTAAACACGCAAATTCGATGCGTTTGCTCCGGAAAATAACGATTTGGTGCAGACACATCGATCCCGCTTGCCGGAAAACGTTATAACTTTATACCGACGAACGTTTGCGTACACATTGGTTTCATTTCCGAATCCTTCTTAAACACGCAAATTCGATGCGTTTGCTCCTAAAAATAACGAATTGGTGCAGATACATCGATTTCGGTTGCAGGAAAACGATGTAACTTTAATCCGACGGACTTTTGCGCTACTGTTGGTTTCAGTTCCGAATCCTTCTTAAACACGCGAATTCGATGAGTTTGCTCCTAAAAATAACGAATTCGTGCAGATACATCGATTTCGCTTGCAGGAACACGTTATAACTTTAAACCGACAAACGTCCGCGTACACGTTGGTTTCATTTACGAATCGTTCTTAAACACGCAAATTCGATGCGTTTGCTCCGGTAAATAACGATTTGGTGCAGATACATCGATCCCGCTTGCCGGAAAACGTTATAACTTTATACCGACGAACGCTTGCGGATACGTTGGTTTCACTTCCGAATCCTTCTTAAACAAGCAAATTCGATGCGTTTGCTCCTAAAAATAACGAATTCGTGCAGATACATCGATTTCGCTTGCAGGAAGCCGTTATAACTTTAAACCGTCAAACGTCCGCGTACACGTTGGTTTCATTTACGATTCGTTCTTAAACACGCGAATTCGATGCGTTTGCTCCTAAAAATAACGAATTCGTGCAGATACGTCGATTTCGCTTGCAGGAAAACGTTATAACTTTAAACCGACAAACGTTCGCGTACACGTTGGTATCATTTACGAATCGTTCTTAAACACGCAAATTCGATGCGTTTGCTCCAGTAAATAACGATTTGGTGCAGATACATCGATCCCGCTTGCCGGAAAAACGTTATAACTTTATACCGACGAACGCTTGCGTACACGTTGCTTTCACTTCCGAATCCTTCTTAAACACGCAAATTCGATGCGTTTGCTCCTAAAAATAACGAACTCGTGCAGATACATCGATTTCGCTTGCAGGAAGCCGTTATAACTTTAAACCGTCAAACGTCCGCGTACACATTGGTTTCATTTCCGAATCCTTCTTAAACACGCAAATTCGATGCGTTTGCTCCGGTAAATAACGATTTGGTGCAGATACATCGATCCCGCTTGCCGGAAAACGTTATAACTTTATACCGACGAACGCTTGCGGATACGTTGGTTTCACTTCCGAATCCTTCTTAAACAAGCAAATTCGATGCGTTTGCTCCTAAAAATAACGAATTCGTGCAGATACATCGATCTCGCTTGCAGGAAGCCGTTATAACTTTAAACCGACAAACGTCCGCGTACACGTTGGTTTGATTTCCGAATCGTTCTTAAACACGCAAATTCGATGCGTTTGCTCCTAAAAATAACGAATTCGTGCAGATACATCGATTTCGCTTGCAGGAAAACGTTATAACTTAAAACCGACAAACGTCCGGGTACACGTTGGTTTCATTTACGAATCATTCTTAAACACGCAAATTCGATGCGTTTGCTCCGCAATATAACGAATGTACGCAGAAACATCAATCCCGCTTGCCGGAAAACGTTATAACTTTATACCGACGAACGCTTGCGTACACGTTGGTTTCACTTCCGAATCCTTCTTAAACAAGCAAATTCGATGCGTTTGCTCCTAAAAATAACGAATTGGTGCAGATACATCGATTTCGGTTGCAGGAAAACGATGTAACTTTAATCCGACGGACTTTTGCGCTACTGTTGGTTTCAGTTCCGAATCCTTCTTAAACAAGCAAATTCGATGCGTTTGCTCCTAAAAATAACGAATTCGTGCAGATACATCGATTTCGCTTGCAGGAAGCCGTTATAACTTTAAACCGTCAAACGTCCGCGTACACGTTGGTTTGATTTCCGAATCGTTCTTAAACACGCAAATTCGATGCGTTTGCTCCGGAAAATAACGATTTGGTGCAGACACATCGATCCCGCTTGCCGGAAAACGTTATAACTTTATACCGACGAACGTTTGCGTACACATTGGTTTCATTTCCGAATCCTTCTTAAACACGCAAATTCGATGCGCTTGGTCCGGAAAATAACGAATTGGTGCAGATACATCGATTTAGGTTGCAGGAAAACGATATAACTGTAAACCGGCGGACTTTTGCGCTACTGTTGGTTTCACTTCCGAATCCTTCTTAAACACGCGAATTCGATGTGTTTGCTCCGCAAAATAACGATTTGGTGCAGACACATCGATCCCGCTTGCCGGAAAACGTTATAACTTTATACCGACGAACGTTTGCGTACACATTGGTTTCATTTCCGAATCCTTCTTAAACACGCAAATTCGATGCATTTGCTCCTAAAAATAACGAATTGGTGCAGATACATCGATTTCGGTTGCAGGAAAACGATGTAACTTTAATCCGACGGACTTTTGCGCTACTGTTGGTTTCAGTTCCGAATCCTTCTTAAACACGCGAATTCGATGCGTTTGCTCCGGTAAATAACGATTTGGTGCAGATACATCGATCCCGCTTGCCGGAAAACGTTATAACTTT
Organism: Lasioglossum villosulum; assembly: GCA_963971365.1. Classification (NCBI taxonomy): domain Eukaryota; kingdom Metazoa; phylum Arthropoda; class Insecta; order Hymenoptera; family Halictidae; genus Lasioglossum; species Lasioglossum villosulum. Next base: position 32,520,248 of record OZ020495.1, read on the forward strand.
ATACCGACGAACGCTTGCGGATACGTTGGTTTCACTTCCGAATCCTTCTTAAACAAGCAAATTCGATGCGTTTGCTCCTAAAAATAACGAATTCGTGCAGATACATCGATTTCGCTTGCAGGAAGCCGTTATAACTTTAAACCGTCAAACGTCCGCGTACACGTTGGTTTCATTTACGATTCGTTCTTGAACACGCGAATTCGATGCGTTTGCTCCTAAAAATAACGAATTCGTGCAGATACGTCGATTTCGCTTGCAGGAAAACGTTATAACTTTATACCGACGAACGTTTGCGTACACATTGGTTTCATTTCCGAATCCTTCTTAAACACGCAAATTCGATGCGTTTGGTCCGGAAAATAACGAATTGGTGCAGATACATCGATTTAGGTTGCAGGAAAACGATATAACTGTAAACCGACGGACTTTTGCGCTACTGTTGGTTTCACTTCCGAATCCAATTCGATGTGTTTGCTCCGCAAAATAACGAATTTACGCAGATACATCGATCTCGCTTGCAGGAAGCCGTTATAACTTTAAACCGACAAACGTCCGCGTACACGTTGGTTTGATTTCCGAATCGTTCTTAAACACGCAAATTCGATGCGTTTGCTCCTAAAAATAACGAATTCGTGCAGATACATCGATTTAGGTTGCAGGAAAACGATATAACTGTAAACCGACGGACTTTTGCGCTACTGTTGGTTTCACTTCCGAATCCTTCTTAAACACGCGAATTCGATGTGTTTGCTCCGCAAAATAACGATTTGGTGCAGACACATCGATCCCGCTTGCCGGAAAACGTTATAACTTTATACCGACGAACGTTTGCGTACACATTGGTTTCAGTTCCGAATCCTTCTTAAACACGCGAATTCGATGCGTTTGCTCCGCAAAATAACGAATTTACGCAGATACATCGATCTCGCTTGCAGGAAAACGATATAACTTTATACCGACGAACGTTTGCGTACACGTTGGTTTCATTTCCGAATCCTCCTTAAACACGCAAATTCGATGCGTTTGCTCCGCAATATAACGAATGTACGCAGAAACATCGATTTCGCTTGCAGGAAACCGTTATAACTTTAAACCGACAAACTTCCGCGTACACGTTGGTTTCATTTCCGAATCCTTCTTAAACACGCGAATTCGATGCGTTTGCTCCTAAAAATAACGAATTCGTGCAGATACACCGATTTCGCTTGCAGGAAAACGTTATAACATTAAACCGACAAACGTCCGCGTACACGTTGGTTTCACTTCCGAATCCTTCTTAAACACGCGAATTCGATGCGTTTGCTCCGCAAAATAACGAATTTACGCAGATACATCGATCTCGCTTGCAGGAAAACGATATAACTTTATACCGACGAACGTTTGCGTACACGTTGGTTTCATTTCCGAATCCTTCTTAAACACGCGAATTCGATGCGTTTGCTCCGCAAAATAACGAATTTACGCAGATACATCGATTTCGCTTGCAGGAAAACGTTATAACTTTAAACCGACAAACGTCCGCGTACACGTTGGTTTCATTTCCGAATCCCTCTCAAACACGCAAATTCGATGCGTTTGCTGCGCAAAATAACGAATGTACGCAGAAACATCGATTTCGCTTGCAGGAAACCGTTATAACTTTAAACCGACAAACGTCCGCGTACACGTTGGTTTCATTTACGAATCCTTCTTAAACACGCAAATTCGATGCGTTTGCTCCTAAAAATAACGAATTCGTGCAGATACATCGATTTCGCTTGCAGGAAAACGTTATAACTTTATACCGACGAACGTTTGCGTACACGTTGGTTTCATTTCCGAATCCTTCTTAAACACGCGAATCCGATGCGTTTGCTCCGCAAAATAACGAATTTACGCAGATACATCGATTTCGCTTGCAGGAAAACGTTATAACTTTAAACCGACGAACGTTTGCGTACACATTGGTTTCATTTCCGAATCCTTCTTAAACACGCAAATTCGATGCGTTTGCGCCGGAAAATAACGATTTGGTGCAGATACATCGATGTCGCTTGCAGGAAACCGTCATAACTGTAAACCGTCGGACTTTTGCGCTACTGTTGGTTTCAGTTCCGAATCCTTCTTAAACACGCGAATTCGATGCGTTTGCTCCGCAAAATAACGAATTTACGCAGATACATCGATTTCGCTTGCAGGAAAACGTTATAACTTTAAACCGACGAACGTTTGCGTACACATTGGTTTCATTTCCGAATCCTTCTTAAACACGCAAATTCGATGCGTTTGCGCCGGAAAATAACGATTTGGTGCAGATACATCGATGTCGCTTGCAGGAAACCGTCATAACTGTAAACCGACGGACTTTTGCGCTACTGTTGGTTTCAGTTCCGAATCCTTCTTAAACACGCAAATTCGATGCGTTTGCTCCGGAAAATAACGATTTGGTGCAGACACATCGATCCCGCTTGCAGGAAACCGTTATAACTTTAAACCGACAAACGTCCGCGTACACGTTGGTTTCATTTACGAATCCTTCTTAAAAACGCAAATTCGATGCGTTTGCTCCTAAAAATAACGAATTCGTGCAGATACATCGATTTCGCTTGCAGGAAAACGTTATAACTTTATACCGACGAACGTTTGCGTACACGTTGGTTTCATTTCCGAATCCTTCTTAAACACGCGAATCCGATGCGTTTGCTCCGCAAAATAACGAATTTACGCAGATACATCGATTTCGCTTGCAGGAAAACGTTATAACTTTAAACCGACGAACGTTTGCGTACACATTGGTTTCATTTCCGAATCCTTCTTAAACACGCAAATTCGATGCGTTTGCGCCGGAAAATAACGATTTGGTGCAGATACATCGATGTCGCTTGCAGGAAACCGTCATAACTGTAAACCGACGGACTTTTGCGCTACTGTTGGTTTCAGTTCCGAATCCTTCTTAAACACGCGAATTCGATGCGTTTGCTCCGCAAAATAACGAATTTATGCAGATACATCGATCTCGCTTGCAGGAAACCGTTATAACTTTAAACCGACAAACGTCGGCGTACACGTTGGTTTCATTTCCGAATCCCTCTCAAACACGCAAATTCGATGCGTTTGCTGCGCAAAATAACGAACGTACGCAGAAACATCGATTTCGCTTGCAGGAAACCGTTATAACTTTATACCGACGAACGTTTGCGTACACGTTGGTTCCACTTCCGAATCCTTCTTAAAAACGCAATTTCGATGCGTTTGCTCCGGAAAATAACGAATTGGTGCAGATACATCGATTTCGGTTGCAGGAAAACGATATAACTTTATACCGACGAACGTTTGCGTACACGTTGGTTTCATTTCCGAATCCTTCTTAAACACGCGAATTCGATGCGTTTGCTCCGCAAAATAACGAATTTACGCAGATACATCGATCCCGCTTGCCGGAAAACGTTATAACTTTATACCGACGAACGTTTGCGTACACGTTGGTTCCACTTCCGAATCCTTCTTAAAAACGCAAATTCGATGCGTTTGCTCCTAAAAATAACGAATACGTGCAGATACATCGATTTCGCTTGCAGGAAAACGTTATAACTTTAAACCGACAAACGTCCGCGTACACGTTGGTTTCATTTCCGAATCCGTCTCAAACACGCAAATTCGATGCGTTTGCTCCGGAAAATAACGATTTGGTGCAGATACATCGATCCCGCTTGCCGGAAAACTTTATAACTTTATACCGACGAACGTTTGCGCTACTGTTGGTTTCAGTTCCGAATCCTTCTTAAACACGCGAGTGTGATGCGTTTGCTGCGCAAAATAACGAATGTACGCAGAAACATCGATTTCGCTTGCAGGAAACCGTTATAACTTTAAACCGACAAACGTCCACGTACACGTTGGTTTCATTTACGAATCCTTCTTAAAAACGCAAATTCGATGCGTTTGCTCCTAAAAATAACGAATTCGTGCAGATACATCGATTTCGCTTGCAGGAAACCGTCATAACTGTAAACCGACGGACTTTTGCGCTACTGTTGGTTTCAGTTCCGAATCCTTCTTAAACACGCGAATTCGATGCGTTTGCTCCGCAAAATAACGAATTTACGCAGATACATCGATTTCGCTTGCAGGAAAACGTTATAACTTTAAACCGACGAACGTTTGCGTACACATTGGTTTCATTTCCGAATCCTTCTTAAACACGCAAATTCGATGCGTTTGCGCCGGAAAATAACGATTTGGTGCAGATACATCGATGTCGCTTGCAGGAAACCGTCATAACTGTAAACCGACGGACTTTTGCGCTACTGTTGGTTTCAGTTCCGAATCCTTCTTAAACACGCAAATTCGATGCGTTTGCTCCGGAAAATAACGATTTGGTGCAGACACATCGATCCCGCTTGCAGGAAACCGTTATAACTTTAAACCGACAAACGTCCGCGTACACGTTGGTTTCATTTACGAATCCTTCTTAAAAACGCAAATTCGATGCGTTTGCTCCTAAAAATAACGAATTCGTGCAGATACATCGATTTCGCTTGCAGGAAAACGTTATAACTTTATACCGACGAACGTTTGCGTACACGTTGGTTTCATTTCCGAATCCTTCTTAAACACGCGAATCCGATGCGTTTGCTCCGCAAAATAACGAATTTACGCAGATACATCGATTTCGCTTGCAGGAAAACGTTATAACTTTAAACCGACGAACGTTTGCGTACACATTGGTTTCATTTCCGAATCCTTCTTAAACACGCAAATTCGATGCGTTTGCGCCGGAAAATAACGATTTGGTGCAGATACATCGATGTCGCTTGCAGGAAACCGTCATAACTGTAAACCGACGGACTTTTGCGCTACTGTTGGTTTCAGTTCCGAATCCTTCTTAAACACGCGAATTCGATGCGTTTGCTCCGCAAAATAACGAATTTATGCAGATACATCGATCTCGCTTGCAGGAAACCGTTATAACTTTAAACCGACAAACGTCGGCGTACACGTTGGTTTCATTTCCGAATCCCTCTCAAACACGCAAATTCGATGCGTTTGCTCCGGAAAATAACGATTTGGTGCAGATACATCGATCCCGCTTGCCGGAAAACGTTATAACTTTATACCGACGAACGCTTGCGTACACGTTGGTTTCACTTCCGAATCCTTCTTAAACAAGCAAATTCGATGCGTTTGCTCCTAAAAATAACGAATTGGTGCAGATACATCGATTTCGGTTGCAGGAAAACGATGTAACTTTAATCCGACGGACTTTTGCGCTACTGTTGGTTTCAGTTCCGAATCCATCTTAAACACGCGAATTCGATGCGTTTGCACCGCAAAATAACGAATGTACGCAGAAACATCGATTTCGCTTGCAGGAAACCGTTATAACTTTAAACCGACAAACGTCCGCGTACACGTTGGTTTCATTTACGAATCCTTCTTAAACACGCAAATTCGATGCGTTTGCTCCTAAAAATAACGAATTCGTGCAGATACATCGATTTCGCTTGCAGGAAAACGTTATAACTTTATACCGACGAACGTTTGCGTACACGTTGGTTTCATTTCCGAATCCTTCTTAAACACGCGAATCCGATGCGTTTGCTCCGCAAAATAACGAATTTACGCAGATACATCGATTTCGCTTGCAGGAAAACGTTATAACTTTAAACCGACGAACGTTTGCGTACACATTGGTTTCATTTCCGAATCCTTCTTAAACACGCAAATTCGATGCGTTTGCGCCGGAAAATAACGATTTGGTGCAGATACATCGATGTCGCTTGCAGGAAACCGTCATAACTGTAAACCGACGGACTTTTGCGCTACTGTTGGTTTCAGTTCCGAATCCTTCTTAAACACGCGAATTCGATGCGTTTGCTCCGCAAAATAACGAATTTACGCAGATACATCGATTTCGCTTGCAGGAAAACGTTATAACTTTAAACCGACGAACGTTTGCGTACACATTGGTTTCATTTCCGAATCCTTCTTAAACACGCAAATTCGATGCGTTTGCGCCGGAAAATAACGATTTGGTGCAGATACATCGATGTCGCTTGCAGGAAACCGTCATAACTGTAAACCGACGGACTTTTGCGCTACTGTTGGTTTCAGTTCCGAATCCTTCTTAAACACGCAAATTCGATGCGTTTGCTCCGGAAAATAACGATTTGGTGCAGACACATCGATCCCGCTTGCAGGAAACCGTTATAACTTTAAACCGACAAACGTCCGCGTACACGTTGGTTTCATTTACGAATCCTTCTTAAAAACGCAAATTCGATGCGTTTGCTCCTAAAAATAACGAATTCGTGCAGATACATCGATTTCGCTTGCAGGAAAACGTTATAACTTTATACCGACGAACGTTTGCGTACACGTTGGTTTCATTTCCGAATCCTTCTTAAACACGCGAATCCGATGCGTTTGCTCCGCAAAATAACGAATTTACGCAGATACATCGATTTCGCTTGCAGGAAAACGTTATAACTTTAAACCGACGAACGTTTGCGTACACATTGGTTTCATTTCCGAATCCTTCTTAAACACGCAAATTCGATGCGTTTGCGCTGGAAAATAACGATTTGGTGCAGATACATCGATGTCGCTTGCAGGAAACCGTCATAACTGTAAACCGACGGACTTTTGCGCTACTGTTGGTTTCAGTTCCGAATCCTTCTTAAACACGCGAATTCGATGCGTTTGCTCCGCAAAATAACGAATTTATGCAGATACATCGATCTCGCTTGCAGGAAACCGTTATAACTTTAAACCGACAAACGTCGGCGTACACGTTGGTTTCATTTCCGAATCCCTCTCAAACACGCAAATTCGATGCGTTTGCTGCGCAAAATAACGAATGTACGCAGAAACATCGATTTCGCTTGCAGGAAACCGTTATAACTTTATACCGACGAACGTTTGCGTACACGTTGGTTCCACCTCCGAATCCTTCTTAAAAACGCAAATTCGATGCGTTTGCTCCTAAAAATAACGAATTCGTGCAGATACATCGATTTCGCTTGCAGGAAAACGTTATAACTTTAAACCGACAAACGTCCGCGTACACGTCGGTTTCATTTCCGAATCCCTCTCAAACACGCAATTTCGATGCGTTTGCTCCGGAAAATAACGAATTGGTGCAGATACATCGATTTCGGTTGCAGGAAAACGATATAACTTTATACCGACGAACGTTTGCGTACACGTTGGTTTCATTTCCGAATCCTTCTTAAACACGCGAATTCGATGCGTTTGCTCCGCAAAATAACGAATTTACGCAGATACATCGATCCCGCTTGCCGGAAAACGTTATAACTTTATACCGACGAACGTTTGCGTACACGTTGGTTCCACTTCCGAATCCTTCTTAAAAACGCAAATTCGATGCGTTTGCTCCTAAAAATAACGAATACGTGCAGATACATCGATTTCGCTTGCAGGAAAACGTTATAACTTTAAACCGACAAACGTCCGCGTACACGTTGGTTTCATTTCCGAATCCCTCTCAAACACGCAAATTCGATGCGTTTGCTCCGGAAAATAACGATTTGGTGCAGATACATCGATCCCGCTTGCCGGAAAACTTTATAACTTTATACCGACGAACGTTTGCGTACACGTTGGTTTCATTTCCGAATCCTCCTTAAACACGCGAATCCGATGCGTTTGCTCCGCAAAATAACGAATTTACGCAGATACATCGATTTCGCTTGCAGGAAAACGTTATAACTTTAAACCGACGAACGTTTGCGTACACATTGGTTTCATTTCCGAATCCTTCTTAAACACGCAAATTCGATGCGTTTGCTCCGGAAAATAACGATTTGGTGCAGATACATCGATGTCGCTTGCAGGAAACCGTCATAACTTTAAACCGACGGACGTTTGCGCTACTGTTGGTTTCAGTTCCGAATCCTTCTTAAACACGCGAGTGTGATGCGTTTGCTGCGCAAAATAACGAATGTACGCAGAAACATCGATTTCGCTTGCAGGAAACCGTTATAACTTTAAACCGACAAACGTCCACGTACACGTTGGTTTCATTTACGAATCCTTCTTAAAAACGCAAATTCGATGCGTTTGCTCCTAAAAATAACGAATTCGTGCAGATACATCGATTTCGCTTGCAGGAAACCGTCATAACTGTAAACCGACGGACTTTTGCGCTACTGTTGGTTTCAGTTCCGAATCCTTCTTAAACACGCGAATTCGATGCGTTTGCTCCGCAAAATAACGAATTTACGCAGATACATCGATTTCGCTTGCAGGAAAACGTTATAACTTTAAACCGACGAACGTTTGCGTACACATTGGTTTCATTTCCGAATCCTTCTTAAACACGCAAATTCGATGCGTTTGCGCCGGAAAATAACGATTTGGTGCAGATACATCGATGTCGCTTGCAGGAAACCGTCATAACTGTAAACCGACGGACTTTTGCGCTACTGTTGGTTTCAGTTCCGAATCCTTCTTAAACACGCGAATTCGATGCGTTTGCTCCGCAAAATAACGAATTTATGCAGATACATCGATCTCGCTTGCAGGAAACCGTTATAACTTTAAACCGACAAACGTCGGCGTACACGTTGGTTTCATTTCCGAATCCCTCTCAAACACGCAAATTCGATGCGTTTGCTGCGCAAAATAACGAATGTACGCAGAAACATCGATTTCGCTTGCAGGAAACCGTTATAACTTTATACCGACGAACGTTTGCGTACACGTTGGTTCCACTTCCGAATCCTTCTTAAAAACGCAAATTCGATGCGTTTGCTCCTAAAAATAACGAATTCGTGCAGATACATCGATTTCGCTTGCAGGAAAACGTTATAACTTTAAACCGACAAACGTCCGCGTACACGTCGGTTTCATTTCCGAATCCCTCTCAAACACGCAATTTCGATGCGTTTGCTCCGGAAAATAACGAATTGGTGCAGATACATCGATTTCGGTTGCAGGAAAACGATATAACTTTATACCGACGAACGTTTGCGTACACGTTGGTTTCATTTCCGAATCCTTCTTAAACACGCGAATTCGATGCGTTTGCTCCGCAAAATAACGAATTTACGCAGATACATCGATCCCGCTTGCCGGAAAACGTTATAACTTTATACCGACGAACGTTTGCGTACACGTTGGTTCCACTTCCGAATCCTTCTTAAAAACGCAAATTCGATGCGTTTGCTCCTAAAAATAACGAATACGTGCAGATACATCGATTTCGCTTGCAGGAAAACGTTATAACTTTAAACCGACAAACGTCCGCGTACACGTTGGTTTCATTTCCGAATCCCTCTCAAACACGCAAATTCGATGCGTTTGCTCCGGAAAATAACGATTTGGTGCAGATACATCGATCCCGCTTGCCGGAAAACTTTATAACTTTATACCGACGAACGTTTGCGTACACGTTGGTTTCATTTCCGAATCCTCCTTAAACACGCGAATCCGATGCGTTTGCTCCGCAAAATAACGAATTTACGCAGATACATCGATTTCGCTTGCAGGAAAACGTTATAACTTTAAACCGACGAACGTTTGCGTACACATTGGTTTCATTTCCGAATCCTTCTTAAACACGCAAATTCGATGCGTTTGCTCCGGAAAATAACGATTTGGTGCAGATACATCGATGTCGCTTGCAGGAAACCGTCATAACTTTAAACCGACGGACGTTTGCGCTACTGTTGGTTTCAGTTCCGAATCCTTCTTAAACACGCGAGTGTGATGCGTTTGCTGCGCAAAATAACGAATGTACGCAGAAACATCGATTTCGCTTGCAGGAAACCGTTATAACTTTAAACCGACAAACGTCCACGTACACGTTGGTTTCATTTACGAATCCTTCTTAAAAACGCAAATTCGATGCGTTTGCTCCTAAAAATAACGAATTCGTGCAGATACATCGATTTCGCTTGCAGGAAACCGTCATAACTGTAAACCGACGGACTTTTGCGCTACTGTTGGTTTCAGTTCCGAATCCTTCTTAAACACGCGAATTCGATGCGTTTGCTCCGCAAAATAACGAATTTACGCAGATACATCGATTTCGCTTGCAGGAAAACGTTATAACTTTAAACCGACGAACGTTTGCGTACACATTGGTTTCATTTCCGAATCCTTCTTAAACACGCAAATTCGATGCGTTTGCGCCGGAAAATAACGATTTGGTGCAGATACATCGATGTCGCTTGCAGGAAACCGTCATAACTGTAAACCGACGGACTTTTGCGCTACTGTTGGTTTCAGTTCCGAATCCTTCTTAAACACGCAAATTCGATGCGTTTGCTCCGGAAAATAACGATTTGGTGCAGACACATCGATCCCGCTTGCAGGAAACCGTTATAACTTTAAACCGACAAACGTCCGCGTACACGTTGGTTTCATTTACGAATCCTTCTTAAAAACGCAAATTCGATGCGTTTGCTCCTAAAAATAACGAATTCGTGCAGATACATCGATTTCGCTTGCAGGAAAACGTTATAACTTTATACCGACGAACGTTTGCGTACACGTTGGTTTCATTTCCGAATCCTTCTTAAACACGCGAATCCGATGCGTTTGCTCCGCAAAATAACGAATTTACGCAGATACATCGATTTCGCTTGCAGGAAAACGTTATAACTTTAAACCGACGAACGTTTGCGTACACGTTGGTTTCATTTCCGAATCCCTCTCAAACACGCAAATTCGATGCGTTTGCTCCGGAAAATAACGATTTGGTGCAGATACATCGATCCCGCTTGCCGGAAAACGTTATAACTGTAAACCGACGGACTTTTGCGCTACTGTTGGTTTCAGTTCCGAATCCTTCTTAAACACGCGAATTCGATGCGTTTGCTCCGCAAAATAACGAATTTATGCAGATACATCGATCTCGCTTGCAGGAAACCGTTATAACTTTAAACCGACAAACGTCGGCGTACACGTTGGTTTCATTTCCGAATCCCTCTCAAACACGCAAATTCGATGCGTTTGCTCCGGAAAATAACGATTTGGTGCAGATACATCGATCCCGCTTGCCGGAAAACGTTATAACTTTATACCGACGAACGCTTGCGTACACGTTGGTTTCACTTCCGAATCCTTCTTAAACAAGCAAATTCGATGCGTTTGCTCCTAAAAATAACGAATTGGTGCAGATACATCGATTTCGGTTGCAGGAAAACGATGTAACTTTAATCCGACGGACTTTTGCGCTACTGTTGGTTTCAGTTCCGAATCCATCTTAAACACGCGAATTCGATGCGTTTGCACCGCAAAATAACGAATGTACGCAGAAACATCGATTTCGCTTGCAGGAAACCGTTATAACTTTAAACCGACAAACGTCCGCGTACACGTTGGTTTCATTTACGAATCCTTCTTAAACACGCAAATTCGATGCGTTTGCTCCGGAAAATAACGATTTGGTGCAGATACATCGATCCCGCTTGCCGGAAAACGTTATAACTTTATACCGACGAAAGCTTGCGTACACGTTGGTTTCATTTCCGAATCCTTGTTAAACACGCGAATTCGATGCGTTTGCTCCGCAAAATAACGAATGTACGCAGAAACATCGATTTCGCTTGCAGGAAACCGTTATAACTTTAAACCGACAAACGTCCGCGTACACGTTGGTTTCATTTCCGAATCCCTCTCAAACACGCAAATTCGATGCGTTTGCTGCGCAAAATAACGAATGTACGCAGAAACATCGATTTCGCTTGCAGGAAACCGTTATAACTTTAAACCGACAAACGTCCGCGTACACGTTGGTTTCATTTACGAATCGTTCTTAGACACGCAAATTCGATGCGTTTGCTCCGGAAAATAACGATTTGGTGCAGATACATCGATCCCGCATGCCGGAAAACGTTATAACTTTATACCGACGAACGCTTGCGTACACGTTGGTTTCACTTCCGAATCCTTCTTAAACACGCAAATTCGATGCGTTTGCTCCTAAAAATAACGAATTCGTGCAGATACATCGATCTCGATAGCAGGAAGCCGTTATAACTTTAAACCGACAAACGTCCGCGTACACGTTGGTTTCATTTCCGAATCGTTCTTAAACACGCAAATTCGATGCGTTTGCTCCGCAATATAACGAATGTACGCAGAAACATCAATCCCGCTTGCCGGAAAACGTTATAACTTTATACCGACGAACGCTTGCGTACACGTTGGTTTCACTTCCGAATCCTTCTTAAACAAGCAAATTCGATGCGTTTGCTCCTAAAAATAACGAATTGGTGTAGATACATCGATTTCGGTTGCAGGAAAACGATATAACTTTAAACCGACGGACTTTTGCGCTACTGTTGGTTTCAGTTCCGAATCCTTCTTAAACACGCGAATTCGATGCGTTTGCTCCGCAAAATAACGAATTTACGCAGATACATCGATCTCGCTTGCAGGAAAACGATATAACTTTATACCGACGAACGTTTGCGTACACGTTGGTTTCACTTCCGAATCCTTCTTAAACACGCAAATTCGATGCGTTTGCTCCTAAAAATAACGAATTCGTGCAGATACATCGATCTCGCTAGCAGGAAGCCGTTATAACTTTAAACCGACAAACGTCCGCGTATACGTTGGTTTCATTTCCGAATCGTTCTTAAACACGCAAATTCGATGCGTTTGCTCCGGAAAATAACGATTTGGTGCAGACACATCGATCCCGCTTGCCGGAAAACGTTATAACTTTATACCGACGAACGCTTGCGTACACGTTGGTTTCACTTCCGAATCCTTCTTAAACAAGCAAATTCGATGCGTTTGCTCCTAAAAATAACGAATTGGTGCAGATACATCGATTTCGGTTGCAGGAAAACGATGTAACTTTAATCCGACGGACTTTTGCGCTACTGTTGGTTTCATTTCCGAATCCTTCTTAAACACGCGAATTCGATGCGCTTGCTCCTAAAAATAACGAATTCGTGCAGATACATCGATTTCGCTTGCAGGAAAACGTTATAACTTTAAACCGACAAACGTCCGCGTACACGTTGGTTTCATTTACGAATCGTTCTTAAACACGCAAATTCGATGCGTTTGCTCCGGTAAATAAGGATTTGGTGCAGATACATCGATCCCGCTTGCCGGAAAACGTTATAACTTTATACCGACGCACGCTTGCGTACACGTTGGTTTCACTTCCGAATCCTTCTTAAACACGCAAATTCGATGCGTTTGCTCCTAAAAATAACGAATTCGTGCAGATACATCGATTTCGCTTGCAGGAAGCCGTTATAACTTTAAACCGTCAAACGTCCGCGTACACGTTGGTTTGATTTCCGAATCGTTCTTAAACACGCAAATTCGATGCGTTTGCTCCGGAAAATAACGATTTGGTGCAGACACATCGATCCCGCTTGCCGGAAAACGTTATAACTTTATACCGACGAACGTTTGCGTACACATTGGTTTCATTTCCGAATCCTTCTTAAACACGCAAATTCGATGCGTTTGGTCCGGAAAATAACGAATTGGTGCAGATACATCGATTTAGGTTGCAGGAAAACGATATAACTGTAAACCGACGGACTTTTGCGCTACTGTTGGTTTCACTTCCGAATCCAATTCGATGTGTTTGCTCCGCAAAATAACGAATTTACGCAGATACATCGATCTCGCTTGCAGGAAGCCGTTATAACTTTAAACCGACAAACGTCCGCGTACACGTTGGTTTGATTTCCGAATCGTTCTTAAACACGCGAATTCGATGCGTTTGCTCCGCAAAATAACGAATTTACGCAGATACATCGATCTCGCTTGCAGGAAAACGATATAACTTTATACCGACGAACGTTTGCGTACACGTTGGTTTCATTTCCGAATCCTCCTTAAACACGCAAATTCGATGCGTTTGCTCCGCAATATAACGAATGTACGCAGAAACATCGATTTCGCTTGCAGGAAACCGTTATAACTTTAAACCGACAAACTTCCGCGTACACGTTGGTTTCATTTCCGAATCCTTCTTAAACACGCGAATTCGATGCGTTTGCTCCTAAAAATAACGAATTCGTGCAGATACACCGATTTCGCTTGCAGGAAAACGTTATAACTTTAAACCGACAAACGTCCGCGTACACGTTGGTTTCACTTCCGAATCCTTCTTAAACACGCGAATTCGATGCGTTTGCTCCGCAAAATAACGAATTTACGCAGATACATCGATCTCGCTTGCAGGAAAACGATATAACTTTATACCGACGAACGTTTGCGTACACGTTGGTTTCATTTCCGAATCCTTCTTAAACACGCGAATTCGATGCGTTTGCTCCGCAAAATAACGAATTTACGCAGATACATCGATTTCGCTTGCAGGAAAACGTTATAACTTTAAACCGACAAACGTCCGCGTACACGTTGGTTTCATTTCCGAATCCCTCTCAAACACGCAAATTCGATGCGTTTGCTGCGCAAAATAACGAATGTACGCAGAAACATCGATTTCGCTTGCAGGAAACCGTTATAACTTTAAACCGACAAACGTCCGCGTACACGTTGGTTTCATTTACGAATCCTTCTTAAACACGCAAATTCGATGCGTTTGCTCCTAAAAATAACGAATTCGTGCAGATACATCGATTTCGCTTGCAGGAAAACGTTATAACTTTATACCGACGAACGTTTGCGTACAAGTTGGTTTCATTTCCGAATCCTTCTTAAACACGCGAATCCGATGCGTTTGCTCCGCAAAATAACGAATTTACGCAGATACATCGATTTCGCTTGCAGGAAAACGTTATAACTTTAAACCGACGAACGTTTGCGTACACATTGGTTTCATTTCCGAATCCTTCTTAAACACGCAAATTCGATGCGTTTGCGCCGGAAAATAACGATTTGGTGCAGATACATCGATGTCGCTTGCAGGAAACCGTCATAACTGTAAACCGACGGACTTTTGCGCTACTGTTGGTTTCAGTTCCGAATCCTTCTTAAACACGCGAATTCGATGCGTTTGCTCCGCAAAATAACGAATTTACGCAGATACATCGATTTCGCTTGCAGGAAAACGTTATAACTTTAAACCGACGAACGTTTGCGTACACATTGGTTTCATTTCCGAATCCTTCTTAAACACGCAAATTCGATGCGTTTGCGCCGGAAAATAACGATTTGGTGCAGATACATCGATGTCGCTTGCAGGAAACCGTCATAACTGTAAACCGACGGACTTTTGCGCTACTGTTGGTTTCAGTTCCGAATCCTTCTTAAACACGCAAATTCGATGCGTTTGCTCCGGAAAATAACGATTTGGTGCAGACACATCGATCCCGCTTGCAGGAAACCGTTATAACTTTAAACCGACAAACGTCCGCGTACACGTTGGTTTCATTTACGAATCCTTCTTAAAAACGCAAATTCGATGCGTTTGCTCCTAAAAATAACGAATTCGTGCAGATACATCGATTTCGCTTGCAGGAAAACGTTATAACTTTATACCGACGAACGTTTGCGTACACGTTGGTTTAATTTCCGAATCCTTCTTAAACACGCGAATCCGATGCGTTTGCTCCGCAAAATAACGAATTTACGCAGATACATCGATTTCGCTTGCAGGAAAACGTTATAACTTTAAACCGACGAACGTTTGCGTACACATTGGTTTCATTTCCGAATCCTTCTTAAACACGCAAATTCGATGCGTTTGCGCCGGAAAATAACGATTTGGTGCAGATACATCGATGTCGCTTGCAGGAAACCGTCATAACTGTAAACCGACGGACTTTTGCGCTACTGTTGGTTTCAGTTCCGAATCCTTCTTAAACACGCGAATTCGATGCGTTTGCTCCGCAAAATAACGAATTTATGCAGATACATCGATCTCGCTTGCAGGAAACCGTTATAACTTTAAACCGACAAACGTCGGCGTACACGTTGGTTTCATTTCCGAATCCCTCTCAAACACGCAAATTCGATGCGTTTGCTGCGCAAAATAACGAATGTACGCAGAAACATCGATTTCGCTTGCAGGAAACCGTTATAACTTTATACCGACGAACGTTTGCGTACACGTTGGTTCCACTTCCGAATCCTTCTTAAAAACGCAAATTCGATGCGTTTGCTCCTAAAAATAACGAATTCGTGCAGATACATCGATTTCGCTTGCAGGAAAACGTTATAACTTTAAACCGACAAACGTCCGCGTACACGTCGGTTTCATTTCCGAATCCCTCTCAAACACGCAATTTCGATGCGTTTGCTCCGGAAAATAACGAATTGGTGCAGATACATCGATTTCGGTTGCAGGAAAACGATATAACTTTATACCGACGAACGTTTGCGTACACGTTGGTTTCATTTCCGAATCCTTCTTAAACACGCGAATTCGATGCGTTTGCTCCGCAAAATAACGAATTTACGCAGATACATCGATCCCGCTTGCCGGAAAACGTTATAACTTTATACCGACGAACGTTTGCGTACACGTTGGTTCCACTTCCGAATCCTTCTTAAAAACGCAAATTCGATGCGTTTGCTCCTAAAAATAACGAATACGTGCAGATACATCGATTTCGCTTGCAGGAAAACGTTATAACTTTAAACCGACAAACGTCCGCGTACACGTTGGTTTCATTTCCGAATCCCTCTCAAACACGCAAATTCGATGCGTTTGCTCCGGAAAATAACGATTTGGTGCAGATACATCGATCCCGCTTGCCGGAAAACTTTATAACTTTATACCGACGAACGTTTGCGTACACGTTGGTTTCATTTCCGAATCCTCCTTAAACACGCGAATCCGATGCGTTTGCTCCGCAAAATAACGAATTTACGCAGATACATCGATTTCGCTTGCAGGAAAACGTTATAACTTTAAACCGACGAACGTTTGCGTACACATTGGTTTCATTTCCGAATCCTTCTTAAACACGCAAATTCGATGCGTTTGCTCCGGAAAATAACGATTTGGTGCAGATACATCGATGTCGCTTGCAGGAAACCGTCATAACTTTAAACCGACGGACGTTTGCGCTACTGTTGGTTTCAGTTCCGAATCCTTCTTAAACACGCGAGTGTAATGCGTTTGCTGCGCAAAATAACGAATGTACGCAGAAACATCGATTTCGCTTGCAGGAAACCGTTATAACTTTAAACCGACAAACGTCCACGTACACGTTGGTTTCATTTACGAATCCTTCTTAAAAACGCAAATTCGATGCGTTTGCTCCTAAAAATAACGAATTCGTGCAGATACATCGATTTCGCTTGCAGGAAACCGTCATAACTGTAAACCGACGGACTTTTGCGCTACTGTTGGTTTCAGTTCCGAATCCTTCTTAAACACGCGAATTCGATGCGTTTGCTCCGCAAAATAACGAATTTACGCAGATACATCGATTTCGCTTGCAGGAAAACGTTATAACTTTAAACCGACGAACGTTTGCGTACACATTGGTTTCATTTCCGAATCCTTCTTAAACACGCAAATTCGATGCGTTTGCGCCGGAAAATAACGATTTGGTGCAGATACATCGATGTCGCTTGCAGGAAACCGTCATAACTGTAAACCGACGGACTTTTGCGCTACTGTTGGTTTCAGTTCCGAATCCTTCTTAAACACGCAAATTCGATGCGTTTGCTCCGGAAAATAACGATTTGGTGCAGACACATCGATCCCGCTTGCAGGAAACCGTTATAACTTTAAACCGACAAACGTCCGCGTACACGTTGGTTTCATTTACGAATCCTTCTTAAAAACGCAAATTCGATGCGTTTGCTCCTAAAAATAACGAATTCGTGCAGATACATCGATGTCGCTTGCAGGAAACCGTCATAACTGTAAACCGACGGACTTTTGCGCTACTGTTGGTTTCAGTTCCGAATCCTTCTTAAACACGCGAATTCGATGCGTTTGCTCCGCAAAATAACGAATTTATGCAGATACATCGATCTCGCTTGCAGGAAACCGTTATAACTTTAAACCGACAAACGTCGGCGTACACGTTGGTTTCATTTCCGAATCCCTCTCAAACACGCAAATTCGATGCGTTTGCTGCGCAAAATAACGAATGTACGCAGAAACATCGATTTCGCTTGCAGGAAACCGTTATAACTTTATACCGACGAACGTTTGCGTACACGTTGGTTCCACTTCCGAATCCTTCTTAAAAACGCAAAGTCGATGCGTTTGCTCCTAAAAATAACGAATTCGTGCAGATACATCGATTTCGCTTGCAGGAAAACGTTATAACTTTAAACCGACAAACGTCCGCGTACACGTCGGTTTCATTTCCGAATCCCTCTCAAACACGCAATTTCGATGCGTTTGCTCCGGAAAATAACGAATTGGTGCAGATACATCGATTTCGGTTGCAGGAAAACGATATAACTTTATACCGACGAACGTTTGCGTACACGTTGGTTTCATTTCCGAATCCTTCTTAAACACGCGAATTCGATGCGTTTGCTCCGCAAAATAACGAATTTACGCAGATACATCGATCCCGCTTGCCGGAAAACGTTATAACTTTATACCGACGAACGTTTGCGTACACGTTGGTTCCACTTCCGAATCCTTCTTAAAAACGCAAATTCGATGCGTTTGCTCCTAAAAATAACGAATACGTGCAGATACATCGATTTCGCTTGCAGGAAAACGTTATAACTTTAAACCGACAAACGTCCGCGTACACGTTGGTTTCATTTCCGAATCCCTCTCAAACACGCAAATTCGATGCGTTTGCTCCGGAAAATAACGATTTGGTGCAGATACATCGATCACGCTTGCCGGAAAACTTTATAACTTTATACCGACGAACGTTTGCGTACACGTTGGTTTCATTTCCGAATCCTCCTTAAACACGCGAATCCGATGCGTTTGCTCCGCAAAATAACGAATTTACGCAGATACATCGATTTCGCTTGCAGGAAAACGTTATAACTTTAAACCGACGAACGTTTGCGTACACATTGGTTTCATTTCCGAATCCTTCTTAAACACGCAAATTCGATGCGTTTGCTCCGGAAAATAACGATTTGGTGCAGATACATCGATGTCGCTTGCAGGAAACCGTCATAACTTTAAACCGACGGACGTTTGCGCTACTGTTGGTTTCAGTTCCGAATCCTTCTTAAACACGCGAGTGTGATGCGTTTGCTGCGCAAAATAACGAATGTACGCAGAAACATCGATTTCGCTTGCAGGAAACCGTTATAACTTTAAACCGACAAACGTCCACGTACACGTTGGTTTCATTTACGAATCCTTCTTAAAAACGCAAATTCGATGCGTTTGCTCCTAAAAATAACGAATTCGTGCAGATACATCGATTTCGCTTGCAGGAAAACGTTATAACTTTATACCGACGAACGTTTGCGTACACGTTGGTTTCATTTCCGAATCCTTCTTAAACACGCGAATCCGATGCGTTTGCTCCGCAAAATAACGAATTTACGCAGATACATCGATTTCGCTTGCAGGAAAACGTTATAACTTTAAACCGACGAACGTTTGCGTACACATTGGTTTCATTTCCGAATCCTTCTTAAACACGCAAATTCGATGCGTTTGCTCCGGAAAATAACGATTTGGTGCAGATACATCGATGTCGCTTGCAGGAAACCGTCATAACTGTAAACCGACGGACTTTTGCGCTACTGTTGGTTTCAGTTCCGAATCCTTCTTAAACACGCGAATTCGATGCGTTTGCTTCGCAAAATAACGAATTTATGCAGATACATCGATCTCGCTTGCAGGAAACCGTTATAACTTTAAACCGACAAACGTCCGCGTACACGTTGGTTTCATTTCCGAATCCCTCTCAAACACGCAAATTCGATGCGTTTGCTGCGCAAAATAACGAATGTACGCAGAAACATCGATTTCGCTTGCAGGAAACCGTTATAACTTTATACCGACGAACGTTTGCGTACACGTTGGTTCCACTTCCGAATCCTTCTTAAAAACGCAAATTCGATGCGTTTGCTCCTAAAAATAACGAATTCGTGCAGATACATCGATTTCGCTTGCAGGAAAACGTTATAACTTTAAACCGACAAACGTCCGCGTACACGTCGGTTTCATTTCCGAATCCCTCTCAAACACGCAATTTCGATGCGTTCGCTCCGGAAAATAACGAATTGGTGCAGATAGATCGATTTCGGTTGCAGGAACACGATATAACTTTATACCGACGAACGTTTGCGTACACGTTGGTTTCATTTCCGAATCCTTCTTAAACACGCGAATTCGATGCGTTTGCTCCGCAAAATAACGAATTTACGCAGATACATCGATCCCGCTTGCCGGAAAACGTTATAACTTTATACCGACGAACGTTTGCGTACACGTTGGTTCCACTTCCGAATCCTTCTTAAAAACGCAAATTCGATGCGTTTGCTCCTAAAAATAACGAATACGTGCAGATACATCGATTTCGCTTGCAGGAAAACGTTATAACTTTAAACCGACAAACGTCCGCGTACACGTTGGTTTCATTTCCGAATCCCTCTCAAACACGCAAATTCGATGCGTTTGCTGCGCAAAATAACGAATGTACGCAGAAACATCGATTTCGCTTGCAGGAAACCGTTATAACTTTATACCGACGAACGTTTGCGTACACGTTGGTTCCACTTCCGAATCCTTCTTAAAAACGCAAATTCGATGCGTTTGCTCCTAAAAATAACGAATTCGTGCAGATACATCGATTTCGCTTGCAGGAAAACGTTATAACTTTAAACCGACAAACGTCCGCGTACACGTCGGTTTCATTTCCGAATCCCTCTCAAACACGCAATTTCGATGCGTTTGCTCCGGAAAATAACGAATTGGTGCAGATACATCGATTTCGGTTGCAGGAAAACGATATAACTTTATACCGACGAACGTTTGCGTACACGTTGGTTTCATTTCCGAATCCTTCTTAAACACGCGAATTCGATGCGTTTGCTCCGCAAAATAACGAATTTACGCAGATACATCGATCCCGCTTGCCGGAAAACGTTATAACTTTATACCGACGAACGTTTGCGTACACGTTGGTTCCACTTCCGAATCCTTCTTAAAAACGCAAATTCGATGCGTTTGCTCCTAAAAATAACGAATACGTGCAGATACATCGATTTCGCTTGCAGGAAAACGTTATAACTTTAAACCGACAAACGTCCGCGTACACGTTGGTTTCATTTCCGAATCCCTCTCAAACACGCAAATTCGATGCGTTTGCTCCGGAAAATAACGATTTGGTGCAGATACATCGATCACGCTTGCCGGAAAACTTTATAACTTTATACCGACGAACGTTTGCGTACACGTTGGTTTCATTTCCGAATCCTCCTTAAACACGCGAATCCGATGCGTTTGCTCCGCAAAATAACGAATTTACGCAGATACATCGATTTCGCTTGCAGGAAAACGTTATAACTTTAAACCGACGAACGTTTGCGTACACATTGGTTTCATTTCCGAATCCTTCTTAAACACGCAAATTCGATGCGTTTGCTCCGGAAAATAACGATTTGGTGCAGATACATCGATGTCGCTTGCAGGAAACCGTCATAACTTTAAACCGACGGACGTTTGCGCTACTGTTGGTTTCAGTTCCGAATCCTTCTTAAACACGCGAGTGTGATGCGTTTGCTGCGCAAAATAACGAATGTACGCAGAAACATCGATTTCGCTTGCAGGAAACCGTTATAACTTTAAACCGACAAACGTCCACGTACACGTTGGTTTCATTTACGAATCCTTCTTAAAAACGCAAATTCGATGCGTTTGCTCCTAAAAATAACGAATTCGTGCAGATACATCGATTTCGCTTGCAGGAAAACGTTATAACTTTATACCGACGAACGTTTGCGTACACGTTGGTTTCATTTCCGAATCCTTCTTAAACACGCGAATCCGATGCGTTTGCTCCGCAAAATAACGAATTTACGCAGATACATCGATTTCGCTTGCAGGAAAACGTTATAACTTTAAACCGACGAACGTTTGCGTACACATTGGTTTCATTTCCGAATCCTTCTTAAACACGCAAATTCGATGCGTTTGCTCCGGAAAATAACGATTTGGTGCAGATACATCGATGTCGCTTGCAGGAAACCGTCATAACTGTAAACCGACGGACTTTTGCGCTACTGTTGGTTTCAGTTCCGAATCCTTCTTAAACACGCGAATTCGATGCGTTTGCTTCGCAAAATAACGAATTTATGCAGATACATCGATCTCGCTTGCAGGAAACCGTTATAACTTTAAACCGACAAACGTCCGCGTACACGTTGGTTTCATTTCCGAATCCCTCTCAAACACGCAAATTCGATGCGTTTGCTGCGCAAAATAACGAATGTACGCAGAAACATCGATTTCGCTTGCAGGAAACCGTTATAACTTTATACCGACGAACGTTTGCGTACACGTTGGTTCCACTTCCGAATCCTTCTTAAAAACGCAAATTCGATGCGTTTGCTCCTAAAAATAACGAATTCGTGCAGATACATCGATTTCGCTTGCAGGAAAACGTTATAACTTTAAACCGACAAACGTCCGCGTACACGTCGGTTTCATTTCCGAATCCCTCTCAAACACGCAATTTCGATGCGTTCGCTCCGGAAAATAACGAATTGGTGCAGATACATCGATTTCGGTTGCAGGAACACGATATAACTTTATACCGACGAACGTTTGCGTACACGTTGGTTTCATTTCCGAATCCTTCTTAAACACGCGAATTCGATGCGTTTGCTCCGCAAAATAACGAATTTACGCAGATACATCGATCCCGCTTGCCGGAAAACGTTATAACTTTATACCGACGAACGTTTGCGTACACGTTGGTTCCACTTCCGAATCCTTCTTAAAAACGCAAATTCGATGCGTTTGCTCCTAAAAATAACGAATACGTGCAGATACATCGATTTCGCTTGCAGGAAAACGTTATAACTTTAAACCGACAAACGTCCGCGTACACGTTGGTTTCATTTCCGAATCCCTCTCAAACACGCAAATTCGATGCGTTTGCTCCGGAAAATAACGATTTGGTGCAGATACATCGATTTCGGTTGCAGGAAAACGATATAACTTTATACCGACGAACGTTTGCGTACACGTTGGTTTCATTTCCGAATCCTTCTTAAACACGCAAATTCGATGCGTTTGCTCCTAAAAATAACGAATTCGTGCAGATACATCGATTTCGCTTGCAGGAAAACGTTATAAGTTTAAACCGACGAACGTTTGCGTACACATTGGTTCCACTTCCGAATCCTTCTTAAACACGCAAATTCGATGCGTTTGCTCCGGAAAATAACGATTTGGTGCAGATACATCGATGTCGCTTGCAGGAAACCGTCATAACTTTAAACCGACGGACGTTTGCGCTACTGTTGGTTTCAGTTCCGAATCCTTCTTAAACACGCGAGTGTGATGCGTTTGCTGCGCAAAATAACGAATGTACGCAGAAACATCGATTTCGCTTGCAGGAAACCGTTATAACTTTAAACCGACAAACGTCCACGTACACGTTGGTTTCATTTACGAATCCTTCTTAAAAACGCAAATTCGATGCGTTTGCTCCTAAAAATAACGAATTCGTGCAGATACATCGATTTCGCTTGCAGGAAAACGTTATAACTTTATACCGACGAACGTTTGCGTACACGTTGGTTTCATTTCCGAATCCTTCTTAAACACGCGAATCCGATGCGTTTGCTCCGCAAAATAACGAATTTACGCAGATACATCGATTTCGCTTGCAGGAAAACGTTATAACTTTAAACCGACGAACGTTTGCGTACACATTGGTTTCATTTCCGAATCCTTCTTAAACACGCAAATTCGATGCGTTTGCTCCGGAAAATAACGATTTGGTGCAGATACATCGATGTCGCTTGCAGGAAACCGTCATAACTGTAAACCGACGGACTTTTGCGCTACTGTTGGTTTCAGTTCCGAATCCTTCTTAAACACGCGAATTGGATGCGTTTGCTCCGCAAAATAACGAATTTATGCAGATACATCGATCTCGCTTGCAGGAAACCGTTATAACTTTTGTCACGTCGCTCGCGAGCGAAGGCTAGGAAACCTCCGATCGAGCGACTTTCGGGCTTTTACAGGCCCTTAGGCCGGGCCGCGGGCCGCCGTATGCCCGTGGTCCGCCCGAGACAAAGGACGTCCGAAGGTTCGAAATTTCCGCGAGATTGTTCGGGCGCCAGACACCGTGAAAAGTGTCACGCGAAGCACGACACGAATTTCGTACTCTGAGATCGAACCTTCGAAGCACGCGGATCGTAACGAGGACGCGATGGGGTCCGGTGGTTCGAACACGGAAGGACGAGGACAGCCCTTACGGCAGGACGGATCTCACGGGGAATGAACGACAACGTAATTGGCCTCGAGTGGGTGTTTTATTCCTTCGTCAAATAGTACAATTGAGCGGTCACGTGACCGCAACCCGAGAGCCCGCGCTCTTCATACAAAATTGCGGACGGTTGGTCGGTCGCAGCGCGGTTGTCGTTGGTTAAAATCGCGCGAAAGGGTACGGATGATCGGTACCGACGATACGATTTCCCGACGGACGGGATCGCGCGAGGCGCGGATGGACGGCGCAATACAAGACTGTCGCGATAGCACGCGTACGCAAAGCACACGACGGACGATACGAACGGCGACGGAGTTGGAACGCGTTCGCTACGCAATACGATACAGGATTCGAGATATTTGCGAGGAGTCGGATGAAATATTCGCGAGACGCGATTCCTCCGAGGAAACTTCCGAGCGCGAGACTTTAAAGGGAACTCTCTACGTGAAATACTGCTCAAAGGGCCGTCGCTACGGCCCGAGCCGACGGCACGAGACGCTTGGCGTCTCGGCCTACGCGAAATATCGAGGACGAAACGACCAAGGGTCGCCCTCGCGCGATAATCGTCGAGCCAACACGCTAACCGAAAATTCGAAAAGATCACTGCGCGACTTACCGTCTACTCCGTTTCTCCACGGGCGGCTTCGTAACCTTCCGCGACTGGCCAAGGTTTTTCGGCGCGTCCGCAATCGCTCACACCTAGGTCACTTTCGCGAGACCGGGCCTTTCTCAACTCTCGCGGCGATATTTACTTGGCGTGCGTGTTTTCGATAATGTCGTACGTACGTGACGTCCAGCGCGACAGTGATTCATCGATATTCGGTCGCGTGCCGCATCGATTCTCGTTCCCCCCACCCGACCTCCTTGCCGAATTTCCTAGGGCTCCGTTTCACGCGCGACGTTCGCGTAGCAGGGGCGTCTCGACGGGGTCCTTGGCTCCTGGACCCCTTCGCGAAACCGTCTCACTTTTCGGGAGACGTGGGAGGAGGCTCGTGCCTCGTACTGGCTTCTCGGTGGCACCATCCTCGCTGGAACCCTATTTATGGCGGGATGAGGCGGCGTCGGGACCGCGAAATGATAGGGTGGTCGATAGGGGTTCCTGTCCCTTCGGCGCCTCCAAGTCGATTGACCGGGTGCCCTCGATAGTCCGTAGATGGCCCGTGCACGGGGCTTCGATTCATGCCATTTGTGTTTCGTCGGACGTCCTCCTGCCTCGAAATCGTTTGCCTAGGAAAATGTCGAAGGTCGGGGCTCCGTTTCCGGGTCCGCTGCTCGGCCCTGAAACTTGCCGTTCTCGGCGCGCACGCTAGGTGTCAGTGCGCGCTCTAATTTATGGAAATTCCTCGCGGAACGCTCTCGAATCCTGTGTTTCCCGGTCTCGCGTCTCGTTATTGTACGGTCCGGTCCTTCGCACTATTAAAAATGTGCTCGCAATTAACGGCGAAGTGGCGTCGCTGATTTGCAACGTCACAACTCCCCCCCCTTTAAAAAGGACCGGACCGATACGGATTCGTCGACACAGTGATCCGTTGGCTCGGCGTGAGAGAGCGTTCCCTTCGGAAGTTTTCCTTTACAATACGAGGAACCGTCACCAGGAGAATTACCCACGAACAATGAGCCAGCATTCCACGCGTAGGTTCCACCTCGAGATCCGCGAGTGGATCTTCGCTCGCACGCACGCACGCTGCCGGTTTCGGTTCCCGTCCGAAAGCCAAAAATGCAGGTGCACCGCAGTGTGGTAGGCCGTGTTGTACGCGAAACGAAATTGGGGGAGATTCGCATCCCATTCGCGATGGTCTCGATCGAGGTAGGCTACGATCATTGTTTTTAATACACGATTGACACGTTCCACGGGGTTCGCTTGTGGGTGGTACGGCGGCGTTGTTCTAATCGCGATACCATAATCTTTCGCGAGCTCGTGAATCGCTTTGTGTACAAACTCGGTACCGTTGTCAGTGATCAAGGTTTCGGGTGTTCCCCATCGCGAGAACACGAGATCTTCGAGTGCCTCTGAAATTCTCGCCCCTGTGGCCTTTCGGAGGGGACAACATTCTATCCATTTCGTAAAGATGTCTTGAATTACTAGTAGGTACGAAAAACCTGCACGACTACGGGGAAGCGGGCCCATAATATCGGTCGCGACTACTGTCCAGGGTGCTCCGATGCGACGCTGTCTCATTAACCCGGGTGGAAGGGTTTGCTCCACTTTTGTCACTTGACAGGTGGGGCAGCGTCTGACGTATTCAACTACGCTTCGAAACATCCCCGGCCAATAATATCGAGTAGCAATTCGATGATACGTTTTTTCTACTCCCATGTGACCCGCTTGCCTTTCGTCGTGAGCCTCTTTTAAAATTTCTATTCTCGCGTCAGACGCGACGACGAGTTTCCACTCGTCCAAGTCTGCCCCGAGAATTTCGGCAATCAATGGATCGGATCTACGACGAAAAAGTTGCCCCTCGCGAATTGACCAGTTCGGGAATTTACTCGGATTCTCTTTTACCTCGTGAAATTTTTTTTTCTCATACCATCCGAGCGTTGTCACGGCCGCTGATGTTAACGCGAATTCCCCTTCCCCCGGGTCGGCTCCCTCGTACATACGCGAGAGTGCGTCTGGTACGTGATTGAGTTTTCCTTGCCGATATTTAATCTCGAAATCGTATTCTAACAATTGCAAGGCCCAGCGCGCAAGTCGTCCCGAAGGGTTTTTCAATTGACGTAACCACCGTAAACTACTGTGGTCCGTCACGATCGTGAATTTATAACCTTCGAGATACGGTCTGTATTTCTGTACGGCCCACACGATAGCGAGGCATTCTAGTTCGGTCGCGGAATATTTTCTTTCTGCCGCGTTCAATGATCTACTCGCGAACGCGATTATTCTTTCCGTTTCCTCGATTTCTTGAGCCAAAACCGCTCCAAGCCCTACCGTACTCGCGTCTGTCTGCAGGACGAACGGTATCTCAAAGTGGGGGCACGCGAGGGTAGGGGCAGTCGCGATTAACGCTCGTAATTTCTCGAAGGCGGATTGTTGTCCAGCCTCCCATTCCCACGTCGCGTTTTTTCGCAATAATTTATTTAATGCATCCGCTACCGTCGCGAAATTCGGGATGAACCTGCGATACCACGAGGCCATCCCGAGAAATCGCTGCAGTTGTTTAATATTTTTCGGAGCCGGATACGCTACGACGGGCGCGACTTTCTCGGCATCGACCTTTAACCCCTCCGCGCTTACCACGAACCCGAGATACCGCACTTCCTCTTTGCAGAATTCGCATTTGTCCGGGTTCACGATTAATCCTGCCGTTTTTATTTTATCTAAAACCCGGCGGAGCCATTCGAGATGACTTTCGAATGTTGTAGTCGCGATAATAATGTCATCTAAATACGCGAAAGCGTGAGGCTCCATTTCCGGTCCGATTAATTTATCTAACAGCCGTTGAAAAGTGGCTGGGGCTCCCGTGAGCCCGTACGGCATTCGTTTAAATTGAAATAACCCTTTCCCCGGAACGGTAAACGCGGTGATTTCTTTGCTTGAATCGTCAAGCGGGATTTGGAAGTACGCTTGGCTCAAATCGAGGGTGGAAATGTATTTTGCGGCTCGTAATTTATCTAGAATGCTCGACATAATCGGTAGCGGGTACGCGTCTTTCTTGGATACCTCGTTGACTTTACGAAAATCGAGGCAAAAACGATATTTGCCATTTGGTTTCTTCACCATGACGATCGGACTGGACCACTCACTTTGCGACGGCTCGATAACGCCTTGTTCCAGAAGCGAATCTACTTCTTTATAGATCGCCTCCTGAACTTTCGGCGAAACCGTGTAATATCGTTGTTTAATCGGTCTATTATTGCCGACATCGATTCGGTGAGTGGTTAGAGTCGTCACGCCTGGTATTTCCGCGAAACCGCTAAGCTCGGTCTCCAAGAATACGCGTAATCGCTCCTTTTGTGACGCGGTAAGAATCTGCAGGCCGCAACAGAGAGGACCGCTCTCTTTGTTACCGAAAGGAAACTCAACGTGCGGTCGTGACGCGAAATACCATATCGCTCGGTGGTATTCGACAACGATACCGAATTGCGCGATTGCCTCGATTCCCAATAAAACCGGATTAACTAAGTTGTCGAGAATGTACGCGAAAATCTCGCACGTTACGCCTTTTATCGTTAATTGAAAACGAACTTGCTCTACCGCGCGATCGATTGCCCCGGTCGCTAGAAGAAAATAGCACGGTTCTGTCGCTTTTGTAATTTTCGCGACGTTTCGCACGGATTGTAATGTTTCGCGACTCACGAACGAGAGAGAGGAACCCGAATCTACTAGCGCGTGAACGAGTTGATCCCCGATGTACGCGCTCACGATAAGGAGCGACGGTTTCGTTACGAGCGCGAGTTCGAGATCCGTTTCTGCAACGCGGGCCGATATTAATTCGTACGAGGCCGTTCTGGCCCATTCGAGCGGCTTCGTATCGCGTTTCCCGCTTCTGGTGTACAGCGGTGACAATTTCTTGTCGTTACACCTTGCTCTCCACAGCGGTAGCAGTGGAGGCTTGGTTTTTCGCGACAATTTTTTGACCGGTGTCCCTCGCGCTGACAGTTCCAGCACGTGTTGTTCGCGGCCGGCTGTTCGTTCGGCCGCGTGACAGCTCGGCTTTCCCCGGCAGCGGTCGGACGGTCTCGGCTCGGAGCCTCGCGCGAGCGGCTGTTCGGCTGCGCGACGCGACGCTCGGTGGCGAGGGGTTCTCGCGGGCGGGAGGGTGGGCTACGATACCCCGCTTCCGCGCGCCCGTCCCCACTACCGTCGGTTACCGCGTTCACGGACTCGTATCGATACGATCTCTCGCGGCTCAAATTCTTCGTCTTTTTGTACAGGTTCGGGTTGTAGGCGAACTCTTTATTAGCCAAATACGGCGACTGATAATAATCCGCGCTCCTCGGCGTCGTATACCGTTCCCCCTCGCGTAATTGGTCCTCGAGCTCTCTCACCGTCGTGACGAGCGCGCGTGATATTACGGCGCGTAATTCATCTCTCGCGCCCCAATAGATCCGGTCTATTTTCTTTTGCTCGGACCACGAGGTTTTCGAACGCGCGAGCATCGCTTTCATGTTCGCGAGATAATCTCGCACCGGTTCGTCCGGACCCTGTTTTCGCACGCGCAAATCATGCTCCAAAAGTTCTTGATAATCTGGATCGCGAAAATTCTTATGCCATTCGCGTACAAATTCTGCCCAGGTCGACATCGGGGGACAGTTCTCAAACCACCTCGCCGCCAGATCGGTGAAGCAAATCGGCAAACAGCGCACGAGATCAGCGTCTTTCAAATTGCAGACGCTGCGCATATTCGAAAGTCGAGTGAAGAACGCTTCCGCGTCTTCCTCCGGCTTTCCTCCGAAGGTCAGATGCCATTTCCTCATTACTTCGTACGCTGAAGCCGGGGTTCGTCGATCCGGCGGGGAGGGGTTGGCCGTTTTTGGAGTCGCCACTGGCCGTCTTATAATCGGAGTTCTCGGGCGTTCGGGAACTTGGAGTGTGATCCCGCTGGTACCGGGGAGGGAGTCGTCCGGATCGAATTTTATATTCGACCGGGCGTCCTCCTCCCCGTCCGTTTCGTATGGGCTATAATACGGCCCGTCTTCATCATTCGGCCACGTTGATCGATACATTTTTCCGACACCCGTTACCTGTTCGAATTTGTTTACGAGCGCGAGACCCGGAGCGAACCGTACTCGAGCGAGAGTCTCCTAGGCGCGCGTTGATTACTAGTTGCGTCCGGACGCGGGGCCGTCCCCCCTCGTGCTCACGGCCGTAACGTTACCAAAACGGAGCCCGTGGTTGTCAACCGTCGCGATATTAGGCCGTATTGTCCCGATTTATTTTCGGAGTTTCGCACGGCCGCAACACGGTACCGTACCACACAACGCTGACTTTGGGCTACAAATCAATAAGCAAATCGGTCGGAGCGACCTTGCTCTCCTTTGTCTCGAACTCGCGCGAGATATGACAAAAAAAAACAAAAAAAATTTTCAAACTACGCGACAAACACGCAGGAATTCGAGTTCGTGCGGGACAAAGGGAAACGGTTTCGATCTTCGAAACCGCCGTTACGTTCACGACACCTGAAGACGTACACTCTATACCAATTTTACAAAATTCCACAAAATTTACAATGCAATAAATTAGGACGAACACAAGAATATTTCATAGGTTATGCAACCTCAAGAACAAGGCGTAGCTGGCTCGCTATTTTATTTCTTTCCCTACGGGGAACGCACGGAGAAAATCGCTAAACGCAACGAACGTGGTTGAGCGGGTTTCTCCTGGCGTCGTCCGTCGCGAATATCTCGTCGACTCTCGAATCCGTGACTCGTTCTATCGCCGATTTTTACGCGCTCGCGAATTTTCCCGTCTTTCTCGTATCGCGCGTAACCCTGTGAGAGTCCTCAGCCCTTCACGTGCCTCTCTCCGTTCTCGGACAATAATCCCTTCGAGAGAGAGGTCCCTGTTCGGGCGCCAATTTGTCACGTCGCTCGCGAGCGAAGGCTAGGAAACCTCCGATCGAGCGACTTTCGGGCTTTTACAGGCCCTTAGGCCGGGCCGCGGGCCGCCGTATGCCCGTGGTCCGCCCGAGACAAAGGACGTCCGAAGGTTCGAAATTTCCGCGAGATTGTTCGGGCGCCAGACACCGTGAAAAGTGTCACGCGAAGCACGACACGAATTTCGTACTCTGAGATCGAACCTTCGAAGCACGCGGATCGTAACGAGGACGCGATGGGGTCCGGTGGTTCGAACACGGAAGGACGAGGACAGCCCTTACGGCAGGACGGATCTCACGGGGAATGAACGACAACGTAATTGGCCTCGAGTGGGTGTTTTATTCCTTCGTCAAATAGTACAATTGAGCGGTCACGTGACCGCAACCCGAGAGCCCGCGCTCTTCATACAAAATTGCGGACGGTTGGTCGGTCGCAGCGCGGTTGTCGTTGGTTAAAATCGCGCGAAAGGGTACGGATGATCGGTACCGACGATACGATTTCCCGACGGACGGGATCGCGCGAGGCGCGGATGGACGGCGCAATACAAGACTGTCGCGATAGCACGCGTACGCAAAGCACACGACGGACGATACGAACGGCGACGGAGTTGGAACGCGTTCGCTACGCAATACGATACAGGATTCGAGATATTTGCGAGGAGTCGGATGAAATATTCGCGAGACGCGATTCCTCCGAGGAAACTTCCGAGCGCGAGACTTTAAAGGGAACTCTCTACGTGAAATACTGCTCAAAGGGCCGTCGCTACGGCCCGAGCCGACGGCACGAGACGCTTGGCGTCTCGGCCTACGCGAAATATCGAGGACGAAACGACCAAGGGTCGCCCTCGCGCGATAATCGTCGAGCCAACACGCTAACCGAAAATTCGAAAAGATCACTGCGCGACTTACCGTCTACTCCGTTTCTCCACGGGCGGCTTCGTAACCTTCCGCGACTGGCCAAGGTTTTTCGGCGCGTCCGCAATCGCTCACACCTAGGTCACTTTCGCGAGACCGGGCCTTTCTCAACTCTCGCGGCGATATTTACTTGGCGTGCGTGTTTTCGATAATGTCGTACGTACGTGACGTCCAGCGCGACAGTGATTCATCGATATTCGGTCGCGTGCCGCATCGATTCTCGTTCCCCCCACCCGACCTCCTTGCCGAATTTCCTAGGGCTCCGTTTCACGCGCGACGTTCGCGTAGCAGGGGCGTCTCGACGGGGTCCTTGGCTCCTGGACCCCTTCGCGAAACCGTCTCACTTTTCGGGAGACGTGGGAGGAGGCTCGTGCCTCGTACTGGCTTCTCGGTGGCACCATCCTCGCTGGAACCCTATTTATGGCGGGATGAGGCGGCGTCGGGACCGCGAAATGATAGGGTGGTCGATAGGGGTTCCTGTCCCTTCGGCGCCTCCAAGTCGATTGACCGGGTGCCCTCGATAGTCCGTAGATGGCCCGTGCACGGGGCTTCGATTCATGCCATTTGTGTTTCGTCGGACGTCCTCCTGCCTCGAAATCGTTTGCCTAGGAAAATGTCGAAGGTCGGGGCTCCGTTTCCGGGTCCGCTGCTCGGCCCTGAAACTTGCCGTTCTCGGCGCGCACGCTAGGTGTCAGTGCGCGCTCTAATTTATGGAAATTCCTCGCGGAACGCTCTCGAATCCTGTGTTTCCCGGTCTCGCGTCTCGTTATTGTACGGTCCGGTCCTTCGCACTATTAAAAATGTGCTCGCAATTAACGGCGAAGTGGCGTCGCTGATTTGCAACGTCACACTTTAAACCGACAAATGTCCGCGTACACGTTGGTTTCATTTACGAATCGTTCTTAAACACGCAAATTCGATGCGTTTGCTCCGGAAAATAACGATTTGGTGCAGATACATCGATCCCGCTTGCCGGAAAACGTTATAACTTTATACCGACGAACGTTTGCGTACACGTTGGTTCCACTTCCGAATCCTTCTTAAACACGCAAATTCGATGCGTTTGCTCCTAAAAATAACGAATTCGTGCAGATACATCGATTTCGCTTGCAGGAAAACGTTATAACTTTAAACCGACAAACGTCCGCGTACACGTCGGTTTCATTTCCGAATCCCCCTCAAACACGCAATTTCGATGCGTTTGCTCCTAAAAATAACGAATTCGTGCAGATACATCGATTTCGCTTGCAGTAAAACGTTATAACTTTAAATCGACAAACGTCCGCGTACACGTTGGTTTCATTTCCGAATCCCTCTCAAACACGCAAATTCGATGCGTTTGCTCCGGAAAATAACGATTTGGTGCAGATACATCGATCTCGCTTGCAGGAAACCGTCATAACTTTAAACCGACGGACGTTTGCGCTACTGTTGGTTTCAGTTCCGAATCCTTCTTAAACACGCGATTTCGATGCGTTTGCTCCGCAAAATAACGAATTTACGCAGATACATCGATCTCGCTTGCAGGAAACCGTTATAACTTTAAACCGATAAACATCCGCGTACACGTCGTTTTCATTTCCGAATCCCTCTCAAACACGCAATTTCGATGCGTTTGCTCCGGAAAATAACGAATTGGTGCAGATACATCGATTTCGATTGCAGGAAAACGATATAACGTTATACCGACGAACGTTTGCGTACACGTTGGTTTCATTTCCGAATCCTTCTTAAACACGCGAATTCGATGCGTTTGCTCCGCAAAATAACGAATTTACGCAGATACATCGATTTCGCTTGCAGGAAACCGTCATAACTGTAAACCGACGGACGTTTGCGCTACTGTTGGTTTCAGTTCCGAATCCTTCTTAAACACGCGAATTCGATGCGTTTGCTCCGCAAAATAACGAATTTATGCAGATACATCGATCTCGCTTGCAGGAAACCGTTATAACTTTAAACCGACAAATGTCCTCGTACACGTTGGTTTCATTTACGAATCGTTCTTAAACACGCAAATTCGATGCGTTTGCTCCGGAAAATAACGATTTGGTGCAGATACATCGATCCCGCTTGCCGGAAAACATTATAACTTTATACCGACGAACGTTTGCGTACACATTGGTTTCATTTCCGAATCCTTCTTAAACACGCAAATTCGGTGCGTTTGCTCCGGAGAATAACGAATTGGTGCAGATACATCGATTTAGGTTGCAGGAAAACGATATAACTTCAAACCGACGAACGTCCGCGTACACGTTGGTTTCATTTACGAATCGTTCTTAAACACGCAAATTCGATGCGTTTGGTCCGGAAAATAACGATTTGGTGCAGATACATCGATCCCGCTTGCCGGAAAACGTTATAACTTTATACCGACGAACGTTTGCGTACACGTTGGTTTCATTTCCGAATCCTTCTTAAACACGCGAATTCGATGCGTTTCCTCCGCAAAATAACGAATTTACGCAGATACATCGATCCCGCTTGCCGGAAACCGTTATAACGTTATACCGACGAACGTTTGCGTACACGTTGGTTCCACTTCCGAATCCTTCTTAAAAACGCAAATTCGATGCGTTTGCTCCTAAAAATAACGAATTCGTGCAGATACATCGATTTCGCTTGCAGGAAAACGTTATAACTTTAAACCGACAAACGTCCGCGTACACGTCGGTTTCATTTCCGAATCCCTCTCAAACACGCAATTTCGATGCGTTTGCTCCGGAAAATAACGAATTGGTGCAGATACATCGATTTCGGTTGCAGGAAAACGATATAACTTTATACCGACGAACGTTTGCGTACACGTTGGTTTCATTTCCGAATCCTTCTTAAACACGCAAATTCGATGCGTTTGCTCCTAAAAATAACGAATTCGTGCAGATACATCGATTTCGCTTGCAGGAAAACGTTATAACTTTAAACCGACAAACGTCCGCGTACACGTTGGTTTCATTTCCGAATCCCTCTCAAACACGCAAATTCGATGCGTTTGCTCCGGAAAATAACGAATTTACGCAGATACATCGATTTCGCTTGCAGGAAACCGTCATAACTGTAAACCGACGGACGTTTGCGCTACTGTTGGTTTCAGTTCCGAATCCTTCTTAAACACGCGAATTCGATGCGTTTGCTCCGCAAAATAACGAATTTATGCAGATACATCGATCTCGCTTGCAGGAAACCGTTATAACTTTAAACCGACAAATGTCCTCGTACACGTTGGTTTCATTTACGAATCGTTCTTAAACACGCAAATTCGATGCGATTGCTCCGGAAAATAACGATTTGGTGCAGATACATCGATCCCGCTTGCCGGAAAACGTTATAACTTTATACCGACGAACGTTTGCGTACACGTTGGTTCCACTTCCGAATCCTTCTTAAACACGCAAATTCGATGCGTTTGCTCCTAAAAATAACGAATTCGTGCAGATACATCGATTTCGCTTGCAGGAAAACGTTATAACTTTAAACCGACAAACGTCCGCGTACACGTCGGTTTCATTTCCGAATCCCTCTCAAACACGCAATTTCGATGCGTTTGCTCCGGAAAATAACGAATTGGTGCAGATACATCGATTTCGGTTGCAGGAAAACGATATAACTTTATACCGACGAACGTTTGCGTACACGTTGGTTTCATTTCCGAATCCTTCTTAAACACGCGAATTCGATGCGTTTCCTCCGCAAAATAACGAATTTACGCAGATACATCGATCCCGCTTGCCGGAAACCGTTATAACGTTATACCGACGAACGTTTGCGTACACGTTGGTTCCACTTCCGAATCCTTCTTAAAAACGCAAATTCGATGCGTTTGCTCCTAAAAATAACGAATTCGTGCAGATACATCGATTTCGCTTGCAGGAAAACGTTATAACTTTAAACCGACAAACGTCCGCGTACACGTTGGTTTCATTTCCGAATCCCTCTCAAACACGCAAATTCGATGCGTTTGCTCCGGAAAATAACGATTTGGTGCAGATACATCGATTTCGGTTGCAGGAAAACGATATAACTTTATACCGACGAACGTTTGCGTACACGTTGGTTTCATTTCCGAATCCTTCTTAAACACGCAAATTCGATGCGTTTGCTCCTAAAAATAACGAATTCGTGCAGATACATCGATTTCGCTTGCAGGAAAACGTTATAAGTTTAAACCGACGAACGTTTGCGTACACATTGGTTCCACTTCCGAATCCTTCTTAAACACGCAAATTCGATGCGTTTGCTCCTAAAAATAACGAATTCGTGCAGATACATCGATTTCGCTTGCAGGAAAACGTTATAACTTTAAACCGACAAACGTCCGCGTACACGTCGGTTTCATTTCCGAATCCCTCTCAAACACGCAATTTCGATGCGTTTGCTCCGGAAAATAACGAATTGGTGCAGATACATCGATTTCGGTTGCAGGAAAACGATATAACTTTATACCGACGAACGTTTGCGTACACGTTGGTTTCATTTCCGAATCCTACTTAAACACGCAAATTCGATGCGTTTGCTCCTAAAAATAACGAATTCGTGCAGATACATCGATTTCGCTTGCAGTAAAACGTTATAACTTTAAATCGACAAACGTCCGCGTACACGTTGGTTTCATTTCCGAATCCCTCTCAAACACGCAAATTCGATGCGTTTGCTCCGGAAAATAACGATTTGGTGCAGATACATCGATCTCGCTTGCAGGAAACCGTCATAACTTTAAACCGACGGACGTTTGCGCTACTGTTGGTTTCAGTTCCGAATCCTTCTTAAACACGCGATTTCGATGCGTTTGCTCCGCAAAATAACGAATTTACGCAGATACATCGATCTCGCTTGCAGGAAACCGTTATAACTTTAAACCGATAAACGTCCGCGTACACGTCGTTTTCATTTCCGAATCCCTCTCAAACACGCAATTTCGATGCGTTTGCTCCGGAAAATAACGAATTGGTGCAGATACATCGATTTCGATTGCAGGAAAACGATATAACGTTATACCGACGAACGTTTGCGTACACGTTGGTTTCATTTCCGAATCCTTCTTAAACACGCGAATTCGATGCGTTTGCTCCGCAAAATAACGAATTTACGCAGATACATCGATTTCGCTTGCAGGAAACCGTCATAACTGTAAACCGACGGACGTTTGCGCTACTGTTGGTTTCAGTTCCGAATCCTTCTTAAACACGCGAATTCGATGCGTTTGCTCCGCAAAATAACGAATTTATGCAGATACATCGATCTCGCTTGCAGGAAACCGTTATAACTTTAAACCGACAAATGTCCTCGTACACGTTGGTTTCATTTACGAATCGTTCTTAAACACGCAAATTCGATGCGTTTGCTCCGGAAAATAACGATTTGGTGCAGATACATCGATCCCGCTTGCCGGAAAACATTATAACTTTATACCGACGAACGTTTGCGTACACATTGGTTTCATTTCCGAATCCTTCTTAAACACGCAAATTCGGTGCGTTTGCTCCGGAGAATAACGAATTGGTGCAGATACATCGATTTAGGTTGCAGGAAAACGATATAACTTCAAACCGACGAACGTCCGCGTACACGTTGGTTTCATTTACGAATCGTTCTTAAACACGCAAATTCGATGCGTTTGGTCCGGAAAATAACGATTTGGTGCAGATACATCGATCCCGCTTGCCGGAAAACGTTATAACTTTATACCGACGAACGTTTGCGTACACGTTGGTTCCACTTCCGAATCCTTCTTAAACACGCAAATTCGATGCGTTTGCTCCTAAAAATAACGAATTCGTGCAGATACATCGATTTCGCTTGCAGGAAAACGTTATAAGTTTAAACCGACGAACGTTTGCGTACACATTGGTTCCACTTCCGAATCCTTCTTAAACACGCAAATTCGATGCGTTTGCTCCTAAAAATAACGAATTCGTGCAGATACATCGATTTCGCTTGCAGGAAAACGTTATAACTTTAAACCGACAAACGTCCGCGTACACGTCGGTTTCATTTCCGAATCCCTCTCAAACACGCAATTTCGATGCGTTTGCTCCGGAAAATAACGAATTGGTGCAGATACATCGATTTCGGTTGCAGGAAAACGATATAACTTTATACCGACGAACGTTTGCGTACACGTTGGTTTCATTTCCGAATCCTTCTTAAACACGCAAATTCGATGCGTTTGCTCCTAAAAATAACGAATTCGTGCAGATACATCGATTTCGCTTGCAGGAAAACGTTATAACTTTAAACCGACAAACGTCCGCGTACACGTTGGTTTCATTTCCGAATCCCTCTCAAACACGCAAATTCGATGCGTTTGCTCCGGAAAATAACGAATTTACGCAGATACATCGATTTCGCTTGCAGGAAACCGTCATAACTGTAAACCGACGGACGTTTGCGCTACTGTTGGTTTCAGTTCCGAATCCTTCTTAAACACGCGAATTCGATGCGTTTGCTCCGCAAAATAACGAATTTATGCAGATACATCGATCTCGCTTGCAGGAAACCGTTATAACTTTAAACCGACAAATGTCCTCGTACACGTTGGTTTCATTTACGAATCGTTCTTAAACACGCAAATTCGATGCGTTTGCTCCGGAAAATAACGATTTGGTGCAGATACATCGATCCCGCTTGCCGGAAAACGTTATAACTTTATACCGACGAACGTTTGCGTACACGTTGGTTCCACTTCCGAATCCTTCTTAAACACGCAAATTCGATGTGTTTGCTCCTAAAAATAACGAATTCGTGCAGATACATCGATTTCGCTTGCAGGAAAACGTTATAACTTTAAACCGACAAACGTCCGCGTACACGTCGGTTTCATTTCCGAATCCCTCTCAAACACGCAATTTCGATGCGTTTGCTCCGGAAAATAACGAATTGGTGCAGATACATCGATTTCGGTTGCAGGAAAACGATATAACTTTATACCGACGAACGTTTGCGTACACGTTGGTTTCATTTCCGAATCCTTCTTAAACACGCGAATTCGATGCGTTTGCTCCGCAAAATAACGAATTTACGCAGATACATCGATCCCGCTTGCCGGAAACCGTTATAACGTTATACCGACGAACGTTTGCGTACACGTTGGTTCCACTTCCGAATCCTTCTTAAAAACGCAAATTCGATGCGTTTGCTCCTAAAAATAACGAATTCGTGCAGATACATCGATTTCGCTTGCAGGAAAACGTTATAACTTTAAACCGACAAACGTCCGCGTACACGTTGGTTTCATTTCCGAATCCCTCTCAAACACGCAAATTCGATGCGTTTGCTCCGGAAAATAACGATTTGGTGCAGATACATCGATCTCGCTTGCAGGAAACCGTCATAACTTTAAACCGACGGACGTTTGCGCTACTGTTGGTTTCAGTTCCGAATCCTTCTTAAACACGCGATTTCGATGCGTTTGCTCCGCAAAATAACGAATTTACGCAGATACATCGATCTCGCTTGCAGGAAACCGTTATAACTTTAAACCGATAAACGTCCGCGTACACGTCGTTTTCATTTCCGAATCCCTCTCAAACACGCAATTTCGATGCGTTTGCTCCGGAAAATAACGAATTGGTGCAGATACATCGATTTCGATTGCAGGAAAACGATATAACGTTATACCGACGAACGTTTGCGTACACGTTGGTTTCATTTCCGAATCCTTCTTAAACACGCGAATTCGATGCGTTTGCTCCGCAAAATAACGAATTTACGCAGATACATCGATTTCGCTTGCAGGAAAACGTTATAACTTTAAACCGACGGACGTTTGCGCTACTGTTGGTTTCAGTTCCGAATCCTTCTTAAACACGCGAATTCGATGCGTTTGCTCCGCAAAATAACGAATTTACGCAGATACATCGATCTCGCTTGCAGGAAACCGTTATAACTTTAAACTGACAAACGTCCGCGTACACGTTGGATTCATTTCCGAATCGTTCTTAAACACGCAAATTCGATGCGTTTGCTCCGGAAAATAACGATTTGGTGAAGATACATCGATCCCACTTGCCGGAAAACGTTATAACTTTATACCGACGAACGTTTGCGTACACGTTGTTTCCACTTCCGAATCCTTCTTAAAAACGCAAATTCGATGCGTTTGCTCCTAAAAATAACGAATACGTGCAGATACATCGATTTCGCTTGCAGGAAAACGTTATAACTTTAAACCGACAAACGTCCGCGTACACGTTGGTTTCATTTCCGAATCCCTCTCAAACACGCAAATTCGATGCGTTTGCTCCGGAAAATAACGATTTGGTGCAGATACATCGATCCCGCTTGCCGGAAAACGTTATAACTTTATACCGACGAACGTTTGCGTACACATTGGTTTCATTTCCGAATCCTTCTTAAACACGCGAGTTCGATGCGTTTGCTGCGCAAAATAACGAATGTACGCAGAAACATCGATTTCGCTTGCAGAAAACCGTTATAACTTTAAACCGACAAACGGCCACGTACACGTTGGTTTCATTTACGAATCGTTCTTAAACACGCAAATTCGATGCGTTTGCTCCGGAAAATAACGATTTGGTGCAGATACATCGATCCCGCTTGCCGGAAAACTTTATAACTTTATACCGACGAACGTTTGCGTACACGTTGGTTTCAGTTCCGAATCCTTTTTAAACACGCGAATTCGATGCGTTTGCTCCGCAAAATAACGATTTGGTGCAGATACATCGATCCCGCTTGCCGGAAAACTTTATAACTTTATACCGACGAACGTTTGCGTACACATTGGTTTCATTTCCGAATCCTTCTTAAACACGCGAGTTCGATGCGTTTGCTGCGCAAAATAACGAATGTACGCAGAAACATCGATTTCGCTTGCAGAAAACCGTTATAACTTTAAACCGACAAACGGCCACGTACACGTTGGTTTCATTTACGAATCGTTCTTAAACACGCAAATTCGATGCGTTTGCTCCGGAAAATAACGATTTGGTGCAGATACATCGATCCCGCTTGCCGGAAAACTTTATAACTTTATACCGACGAACGTTTGCGTACACGTTGGTTTCAGTTCCGAATCCTTTTTAAACACGCGAATTCGATGCGTTTGCTCCGCAAAATAACGATTTGGTGCAGATACATCGATCCCGCTTGCCGGAAAACTTTATAACTTTATACCGACGAACGTTTGCGTACAAATTGGTTTCATTTCCGAATCCTTCTTAAACACGCAAATTCGATGCGTTTGCTCCGGAAAATAACGAATTGGTGCAGATACATCGATTTCGGTTGCAGGAAAACGATATAACTTTATACCGACGAACGTTTGCGTACACGTTGGTTTCATTTCCGAATCCTTCTTAAACACGCGAATTCGATGCGTTTGCTCCGCAAAATAACGAATTTACGCAGATACATCGATCCCGCTTGCCGGAAAACGTTATAACTTTATACCGACGAACGTTTGCGTACACGTTGGTTCCACTTCCGAATCCTTCTTAAAAACGCAAATTCGATGCGTATGCTCCTAAAAATAACGAATTCGTGCAGATACATCGATTTCGCTTGCAGGAAAACGTTATAACTTTAAACCGACAACCGTCCGCGTACACGTCGGTTTCATTTCCGAATCCCTCTCAAACACGCAATTTCGATGCGTTTCCTCCGGAAAATAACGAATTTACGCAGATACATCGATCTCGCTTGCAGGAAACCGTTATAACTTTAAACCGACAAACGTCCGCGTACACGTTGGTTTCATT
The DNA here is from genome assembly GCA_963971365.1 of Lasioglossum villosulum. Classification (NCBI taxonomy): domain Eukaryota; kingdom Metazoa; phylum Arthropoda; class Insecta; order Hymenoptera; family Halictidae; genus Lasioglossum; species Lasioglossum villosulum. The sequence continues at coordinate 32,561,714 of OZ020495.1, forward strand.
TCCGAATCCTTCTTAAACACGCAAATTCGATGCGTTTGCTCCGGAAAATAACGATTTGGTGCAGATACATCGATCCCGCTTGCCGGAAAACTTTATAACTTTATACCGACGAACTTTTGCGCTACTGTTGGTTTCAGTTCCGAATCCTTCTTAAACACGCGAGTTCGATGCGTTTGCTGCGCAAAATAACGAATGTACGCAGAAACATCGATTTCGCTTGCAGGAAACCGTTATAACTTTAAACCGACAAACGTCCACGTACACGTTGGTTTCATTTACGAATCGTTCTTAAACACGTAAATTCGATGCGTTTGCTCCGGAAAATAACGATTTGGTGCAGATACATCGATCCCGCTTGCCGGAAAACTTTATAACTTTATACCGACGAACGTTTGCGTACACGTTGGTTTCAGTTCCGAATCCTTCTTAAACACGCGAATTCGATGCATTTGCTCCGCAAAATAACGAATTTACGCAGATACATCGATCTCGCTTGCAGGAAACCGTTATAACTTTAAACCGACAAACGTCCGCGTACACGTTGGTTTCATTTCCGAATCCTTCTTAAACACGCAAATTCGATGCGTTTGCTCCGGAAAATAACGATTTGGTGCAGATACATCGATGTCGCTTGCAGGAAACCGTCATAACTTTAAACCGACGGACGTTTGCGCTACTGTTGGTTTCAGTTCCGAATCCTTCTTAAACACGCGAGTTCGATGCGTTTGCTGCGCAAAATAACGAATGTACGCAGAAACATCGATTTCGCTTGCAGGAAACCGTTATAACTTTAAACCGACAAACGTCCACGTACACGTTGGTTTCATTTACGAATCGTTCTTAAACACGCAAATTCGATGCGTTTGCTCCGGAAAATAACGATTTGGTGCAGATACATCGATGTCGCTTGCCGGAAACCGTCATAACTTTAAACCGACGGACGTTTGCGTACACGTTGGTTTCAGTTCCGAATCCTTCTTAAACACGCGAATTCGATGCGTTTGCTCCGCAAAATAACGAATTTACGCGGATACATCGATCTCGCTTGCAGGAAACCGTTATAACTTTAAACCGACAAACGTCCGCGTACACGTTGGTTTCATTTCCGAATCGTTCTTAAACACGCAAATTCGATGCGTTTGCTCCGGAAAATAACGATTTGGTGCAGATACATCGATCCCGCTTGCCGGAAAACGTTATAACTTTATACCGACGAACGTTTGCGTACACATTGGTTTCATTTCCGAATCCTTCTTAAACACGCGAGTTCGATGCGTTTGCTGCGCAAAATAACGAATGTACGCAGAAACATCGATTTCGCTTGCAGGAAACCGTTATAACTTTAAACCGACAAACGTCCACGTACACGTTGGTTTCATTTACGAATCGTTCTTAAACACGCAAATTCGATGCGTTTGCTCCGGAAAATAACGATTTGGTGCAGATACATCGATCCCGCTTGCCGGAAAACTTTATAACTTTATACCGACGAACGTTTGCGTACACGTTGGTTTCAGTTCCGAATCCTTTTTAAACACGCGAATTCGATGCGTTTGCTCCGCAAAATAACGAATTTACGCAGATACATCGATCCCGCTTGCCGGAAAACGTTATAACTTTATACCGACGAACGTTTGCGTACACATTGGTTTCAGTTCCGAATCCTTCTTAAACACGCGAGTTCGATGCGTTTGCTGCGCAAAATAACGAATGTACGCAGAAACATCGATTTCGCTTGCAGGAAACCGTTATAACTTTAAACCGACAAACGTCCACGTACACGTTGGTTTCATTTACGAATCGTTCTTAAACACGCAAATTCGATGCGTTTGCTCCGGAAAATAACGATTTGGTGCAGATACATCGATCCCGCTTGCCGGAAAACGTTATAACTTTATACCGACAAACGTCCGCGTACACGTTGGTTTCATTTCCGAATCCTTCTTAAACACGCAAATTCGATGCGTTTGCTCCGGAAAATAACGATTTGGTGCAGATACATCGATCCCGCTTGCCGGAAAACTTTATAACTTTATACCGACGAACTTTTGCGTACACGTTGGTTTCAGTTCCGAATCCATCTTAAACACGCGAATTCGATGCGTTTGCTCCGCAAAATAACGAATTTACGCAGATACATCGATCTCGCTTGCAGGAAACCGTTATAACTTTAAACCGACAAACGTCCGCGTACACGTTGGTTTCATTTCCGAATCGTTCTTAAACACGCAAATTCGATGCGTTTGCTCCGGAAAATAACGATTTGGTGAAGATACATCGATCCCACTTGCCGGAAAACGTTATAACTTTATACCGACGAACGTTTGCGTACACGTTGGTTTCAGTTCCGAATCCTTCTTAAACACGCGAATTCGATGCATTTGCTCCGCAAAATAACGAATTTACGCAGATACATCGATCTCGCTTGCAGGAAACCGTTATAACATTAAACCGACAAACGTCCGCGTACACGTTGGTTTCAGTTCCGAATCCTTCTTAAACACGCGAATTCGATGCATTTGCTCCGCAAAATAACGAATTTACGCAGATACATCGATCTCGCTTGCAGGAAACCGTTATAACTTTAAACCGACAAACGTCCGCGTACACGTTGGTTTCATTTCCGAATCCTTCTTAAACACGCAAATTCGATGCGTTTGCTCCGGAAAATAACGATTTGGTGCAGATACATCGATGTCGCTTGCAGGAAACCGTCATAACTTTAAACCGACGGACGTTTGCGCTACTGTTGGTTTCAGTTCCGAATCCTTCTTAAACACGCGAGTTCGATGCGTTTGCTGCGCAAAATAACGAATGTACGCAGAAACATCGATTTCGCTTGCAGGAAACCGTTATAACTTTAAACCGACAAACGTCCACGTACACGTTGGTTTCATTTACGAATCGTTCTTAAACACGCAAATTCGATGCGTTTGCTCCGGAAAATAACGATTTGGTGCAGATACATCGATGTCGCTTGCCGGAAACCGTCATAACTTTAAACCGACGGACGTTTGCGTACACGTTGGTTTCAGTTCCGAATCCTTCTTAAACACGCGAATTCGATGCGTTTGCTCCGCAAAATAACGAATTTACGCGGATACATCGATCTCGCTTGCAGGAAACCGTTATAACTTTAAACCGACAAACGTCCGCGTACACGTTGGTTTCATTTCCGAATCGTTCTTAAACACGCAAATTCGATGCGTTTGCTCCGGAAAATAACGATTTGGTGCAGATACATCGATCCCGCTTGCCGGAAAACGTTATAACTTTATACCGACGAACGTTTGCGTACACATTGGTTTCATTTCCGAATCCTTCTTAAACACGCGAGTTCGATGCGTTTGCTGCGCAAAATAACGAATGTACGCAGAAACATCGATTTCGCTTGCAGGAAACCGTTATAACTTTAAACCGACAAACGTCCACGTACACGTTGGTTTCATTTACGAATCGTTCTTAAACACGCAAATTCGATGCGTTTGCTCCGGAAAATAACGATTTGGTGCAGATACATCGATCCCGCTTGCCGGAAAACTTTATAACTTTATACCGACGAACGTTTGCGTACACGTTGGTTTCAGTTCCGAATCCTTTTTAAACACGCGAATTCGATGCGTTTGCTCCGCAAAATAACGAATTTACGCAGATACATCGATCCCGCTTGCCGGAAAACGTTATAACTTTATACCGACGAACGTTTGCGTACACATTGGTTTCATTTCCGAATCCTTCTTAAACACGCAAATTCGATGCGTTTGCTCCGGAAAATAACGAATTGGTGCAGATACATCGATTTCGGTTGCAGGAAAACGATATAACTTTATACCGACGAACGTTTGCGTACACGTTGGTTTCATTTCCGAATCCTTCTTAAACACGCGAATTCGATGCGTTTGCTCCGCAAAATAACGAATTTACGCAGATACATCGATCCCGCTTGCCGGAAAACGTTATAACTTTATACCGACGAACGTTTGCGTACACGTTGGTTCCACTTCCGAATCCTTCTTAAAAACGCAAATTCGATGCGTATGCTCCTAAAAATAACGAATTCGTGCAGATACATCGATTTCGCTTGCAGGAAAACGTTATAACTTTAAACCGACAACCGTCCGCGTACACGTCGGTTTCATTTCCGAATCCCTCTCAAACACGCAATTTCGATGCGTTTCCTCCGGAAAATAACGAATTTACGCAGATACATCGATCTCGCTTGCAGGAAACCGTTATAACTTTAAACCGACAAACGTCCGCGTACACGTTGGTTTCATTTCCGAATCCTTCTTAAACACGCAAATTCGATGCGTTTGCTCCGGAAAATAACGATTTGGTGCAGATACATCGATCCCGCTTGCCGGAAAACTTTATAACTTTATACCGACGAACTTTTGCGTACACGTTGGTTTCAGTTCCGAATCCATCTTAAACACGCGAATTCGATGCGTTTGCTCCGCAAAATAACGAATTTACGCAGATACATCGATCTCGCTTGCAGGAAACCGTTATAACTTTAAACCGACAAACGTCCGCGTACACGTTGGTTTCATTTCCGAATCGTTCTTAAACACGCAAATTCGATGCGTTTGCTCCGGAAAATAACGATTTGGTGAAGATACATCGATCCCACTTGCCGGAAAACGTTATAACTTTATACCGACGAACGTTTGCGTACACGTTGGTTTCAGTTCCGAATCCTTCTTAAACACGCGAATTCGATGCATTTGCTCCGCAAAATAACGAATTTACGCAGATACATCGATCTCGCTTGCAGGAAACCGTTATAACATTAAACCGACAAACGTCCGCGTACACGTTGGTTTCATTTCCGAATCCTTCTTAAACACGCAAATTCGATGCGTTTGCTCCGGAAAATAACGATTTGGTGCAGATACATCGATGTCGCTTGCAGGAAACCGTCATAACTTTATACCGACGAACGTTTGCGTACACGTTGGTTTCAGTTCCGAATCCTTCTTAAACACGCGAATTCGATGCGTTTGCTCCGCAAAATAACGAATTTACGCAGATACATCGATCTCGCTTGCAGGAAACCGTTATAACTTTAAACCGACAAACGTCCGCGTGCACGTTGGTTTCATTTCCGAATCGTTCTTAAACACGCAAATTCGATGCGTTTGCTCCGGAAAATAACGATTTGGTGCAGATACATCGATCCCGCTTGCCGGAAAACGTTATAACTTTATACCGACGAACGTTTGCGTACACATTGGTTTCATTTCCGAATCCTTCTTAAACACGCGAGTTCGATGCGTTTGCTGCGAAAAATAACGAATGTACGCAGAAACATCGATTTCGCTTGCAGGAAACCGTTATAACTTTAAACCGACAAACGTCCACGTACACGTTGGTTTCATTTACGAATCGTTCTTAAACACGCAAATTCGATGCGTTTGCTCCGGAAAATAACGATTTGGTGCAGATACATCGATCCCGCTTGCCGGAAAACTTTATAACTTTATACCGACGAACGTTTGCGTACACGTTGGTTTCAGTTCCGAATCCTTTTTAAACACGCGAATTCGATGCGTTTGCTCCGCAAAATAACGATTTGGTGCAGATACATCGATCCCGCTTGCCGGAAAACGTTATAACTTTATACCGACGAACGTTTGCGTACACATTGGTTTCATTTCCGAATCCTTCTTAAACACGCAAATTCGATGCGTTTGCTCCGGAAAATAACGAATTGGTGCAGATACATCGATTTCGGTTGCAGGAAAACGATATAACTTTATACCGACGAACGTTTGCGTACACGTTGGTTTCATTTCCGAATCCTTCTTAAACACGCGAATTCAATGCGTTTGCTCCGCAAAATAACGAATTTACGCAGATACATCGATCCCGCTTGCCGGAAAACGTTATAACTTTATACCGACGAACGTTTGCGTACACGTTGGTTCCACTTCCGAATCCTTCTTAAAAACGCAAATTCGATGCATTTGCTCCGCAAAATAACGAATTTACGCAGATACATCGATCTCGCTTGCAGGAAACCGTTATAACTTTAAACCGACAAACGTCCGCGTACACGTTGGTTTCATTTCCGAATCCTTCTTAAACACGCAAATTCGATGCGTTTGCTCAGGAAAATAACGATTTGGTGCAGATACATCGATGTCGCTTGCAGGAAACCGTCATAACTTTAAACCGACGGACGTTTGCGCTACTGTTGGTTTCAGTTCCGAATCCTTCTTAAACACGCGAGTTCGATGCGTTTGCTGCGCAAAATAACGAATGTACGCAGAAACATCGATTTCGCTTGCAGGAAACCGTTATAACTTTAAACCGACAAACGTCCACGTACACGTTGGTTTCATTTACGAATCGTTCTTAAACACGCAAATTCGATGCGTTTGCTCCGGAAAATAACGATTTGGTGCAGATACATCGATCCCGCTTGCCGGAAAACTTTATAACTTTATACCGACGAACGTTTGCGTACACGTTGGTTTCAGTTCCGAATCCTTCTTAAACACGCGAATTCGATGCGTTTGCTCCGCAAAATAACGAATTTACGCAGATACATCGATCTCGCTTGCAGGAAACCGTTATAACTTTAAACCGACAAACGTCCGCGTACACGTTGGTTTCATTTCCGAATCGTTCTTAAACACGCAAATTCGATGCGTTTGCTCCGGAAAATAACGATTTGGTGCAGATACATCGATCCCGCTTGCCGGAAAACGTTATAACTTTATACCGACGAACGTTTGCGTACACATTGGTTTCATTTCCGAATCCTTCTTAAACACGCAAATTCGATGCGTTTGCTCCGGAAAATAACGAATTGGTGCAGATACATCGATTTCGGTTGCAGGAAAACGATATAACTTTATACCGACGAACGTTTGCGTACACGTTGGTTTCATTTCCGAATCCTTCTTAAAAACGCAATTTCGATGCGTTTGCTCCGGAAAATAACGAATTTACGCAGATACATCGATCTCGCTTGCAGGAAACCGTTATAACTATAAACCGACAAACGTCCGCGTACACGTTGGTTTCATTTCCGAATCCTTCTTAAACACGCAAATTCGATGCGTTTGCTCCTGAAAATAACGATTTGGTGCAGATACATCGATCCCGCTTGCCGGAAAACTTTATAACTTTATACCGACGAACGTTTGCGTACACGTTGGTTTCAGTTCCGAATCCTTATTAAACACGCGAATTCGATGCATTTGCTCCGCAAAATAACGAATTTACGCAGATACATCGATCTCGCTTGCAGGAAACCGTTATAACTTTAAACCGACGAACGTTTGCGTACACGTTGGTTTCAGTTCCGAATCCTTATTAAACACGCGAATTCGATGCATTTGCTCCGCAAAATAACGAATTTACGCAGATACATCGATCTCGCTTGCAGGAAACCGTTATAACTTTAAACCGACAAACGTCCGCGTACACGTTGGTTTCATTTCCGAATCCTTCTTAAACACGCAAATTCGATGCGTTTGCTCCGGAAAATAACGATTTGGTGCAGATACATCGATGTCGCTTGCAGGAAACCGTCATAACTTTAAACCGACGGACGTTTGCGCTACTGTTGGTTTCAGTTCCGAATCCTTCTTAAACACGCGAGTTCGATGCGTTTGCTGCGCAAAATAACGAATGTACGCAGAAACACGGATTTCGCTTGCAGGAAACCGTTATAACTTTAAACCGACAAACATCCACGTACACGTTGGTTTCATTTACGAATCGTTCTTAAACACGCAAATTCGATGCGTTTGCTCCGGAAAATAACGATTTGGTGCAGATACATCGATCCCGCTTGCCGGAAAACTTTATAACTTTATACCGACGAACGTTTGCGTACATGTTGGTTTCAGTTCCGAATCCTTCTTAAACACGCGAATTCGATGCGTTTGCTCCGCAAAATAACGAATTTACGCAGATACATCGATCTCGCTTGCAGGAAACCGTTATAACTTTAAACCGACAAACGTCCGCGTACACGTTGGTTTCATTTCCGAATCGTTCTTAAACACGCAAATTCGATGCGTTTGCTCCGGAAAATAACGATTTGGTGCAGATACATCGATCCCGCTTGCCGGAAAACGTTATAACTTTATACCGACGAACGTTTGCGTACACATTGGTTTCATTTCCGAATCCTTCTTAAACACGCGAGTTCGATGCGTTTGCTGCGCAAAATAACGAATGTACGCAGAAACATCGATTTCGCTTGCAGGAAACCGTTATAACTTTAAACCGACAAACGTCCACGTACACGTTGGTTTCATTTACGAATCGTTCTTAAACACGCAAATTCGATGCGTTTGCTCCGGAAAATAACGATTTGGTGCAGATACATCGATCCCGCTTGCCGGAAAACTTTATAACTTTATACCGACGAACGTTTGCGTACACGTTGGTTTCAGTTCCGAATCCTTTTTAAACACGCGAATTCGATGCGTTTGCTCCGCAAAATAACGATTTGGTGCAGATACATCGATCCCGCTTGCCGGAAAACGTTATAACTTTATACCGACGAACGTTTGCGTACACATTAGTTTCATTTCCGAATCCTTCTTAAACACGCAAATTCGATGCGTTTGCTCCGGAAAATAACGAATTTGTGCAGATACATCGATTTCGGTTGCAGGAAAACGATATAACTTTATACCGACGAACGTTTGCGTACACGTTGGTTTCATTTCCGAATCCTTCTTAAACACGCGAAATCGATGCGTTTGCTCCGTAAAATAACGAATTTACGCAGATACATCGATCCCGCTTGCCGGAAAACGTTATAACTTTATACCGACGAACGTTTGCGTACACGTTGGTTCCACTTCCGAATCCTTCTTAAAAACGCAAATTCGATGCGTATGCTCCTAAAAATAACGAATTCGTGCAGATACATCGATTTCGCTTGCAGGAAAACGTTATAACTTTAAACCGACAAACGTCCGCGTACACGTCGGTTTCATTTCCGAATCCCTCTCAAACACGCAATTTCGATGCGTTTGCTCCGGAAAATAACGAATTGGTGCAGATACATCGGTTTCGGTTGCAGGAAAACTATATAACTTTGTACCGACGAACATTTGCGTACACGTTGGTTTCATTTCCGAATCCTTCTTAAACACGCGAATTCGATGCGTTTGCTCCGCAAAATAACGAATTTACGCAGATACATCGATCCCGCTTGCCGGAAAACGTTATAACTTTATACCGACGAACGTTTGCGTACACGTTGGTTCCACTTCCGAATCCTTCTTAAAAACGCAAATTCGATGCGTTTGCTCCTAAAAATAACGAATTCGTGCAGGTACATCGATTTCGCTTGCAGGAAAACGTTATAACTTTAAACCGACAAACGTCCGCGTACACGTTGGTTTCATTTCCGAATCCCTCTCAAACACGCAAATTCGATGCGTTTGCTCCGGAAAATAACGATTTGGTGCAGATACATCGATCCCGCTTGCCGGAAAACTTTATAACTTTATATCGACGAACGTTTGCGTACACGTTGGTTTCATTTCCGAATCCTTCTTAAACACGCGAATCCGATGCGTTTGCTCCGCAAAATAACGAATTTACGCAGATACATCGATTTCTCTTGCAGGAAAACGTTATAACTTTAAACCGACGAACGTTTGCGTACTCATTGGTTTCATTTCCGAATCTTTCTTAAACACGCAAATTCGATGCGTTTGCTCAGGAAAATAACGATTTGGTGCAGATACATCGATTTCGGTTGCAGGAAAACGATATAACTTTATACCGACGAACGTTTGCGTACACGTTGGTTTCATTTCCGAATCCTTCTTAAACACGCGAATTCGATGCGTTTGCTCCGCAAAATAACGAATTTACGCAGATACATCGATCCCGCTTGCCGGAAAACGTTATAACTTTATACCGACGAACGTTTGCGTACACGTTGGTTCCACTTCCGAATCCTTCTTAAAAACGCAAATTCGATGCGTATGCTCCTAAAAATAACGAATTCGTGCAGATACATCGATTTCGCTTGCAGGAAAACGTTATAACTTTAAACCGACAAACGTCCGCGTACACGTCGGTTTCATTTCCGAATCCCTCTCAAACACGCAATTTCGATGCGTTTGCTCCGGAAAATAACGAATTTACGCAGATACATCGATCTCGCTTGCAGGAAACCGTTATAACTTTAAACCGACAAACGTCCGCGTACACGTTGGTTTCATTTCCGAATCCTTCTTAAACACGCAAATTCGATGCGTTTGCTCCGGAAAATAACGATTTGGTGCAGATACATCGATGTCGCTTGCAGGAAACCGTCATAACTTTAAACCGACGGACGTTTGCGCTACTGTTGGTTTCAGTTCCGAATCCTTCTTAAACACGCGAGTTCGATGCGTTTGCTGCGCAAAATAACGAATGTACGCAGAAACATCGATTTCGCTTGCAGGAAACCGTTATAACTTTAAACCGACAAACGTCCACGTACACGTTGGTTTCATTTACGAATCGTTCTTAAACACGCAAATTCGATGCGTTTGCTCCGGAAAATAACGATTTGGTGCAGATACATCGATCCCGCTTGCCGGAAAACTTTATAACTTTATACCGACGAACGTTTGCGTACACGTTGGTTTCAGATCCGAATCCTTCTTAAACACGCGAATTCGATGCGTTTGCTCCGCAAAATAACGAATTTACGCAGATACATCGATCTCGCTTGCAGGAAACCGTTATAACTTTAAACCGACAAACGTCCGCGTACACGTTGGTTTCATTTCCGAATCGTTCTTGAACACGCAAATTCGATGCGTTTGCTCCGGAAAATAACGATTTGGTGCAGATACATCGATCCCGCTTGCCGGAAAACGTTATAACTTTATACCGACGAACGTTTGCGTACACATTGGTTTCATTTCCGAATCCTTCTTAAACACGCAAATTCGATGCGTTTGCTCCGGAAAATAACGAATTTGTGCAGATACATCGATTTCGGTTGCAGGAAAACGATATAACTCTATACCGACGAACGTTTGCGTACACGTTGGTTTCATTTCCGAATCCTTCTTAAACACGCGAATTCGATGCGTTTGCTCCGCAAAATAATGAATTTACGCAGATACATCGATCCCGCTTGCCGGAAAACGTTATAAATTTATACCGACGAACGTTTGCGTACACGTTGGTTCCACTTCCGAATCCTTCTCAAAAACGCAAATTCGATGCGTATGCTCCTAAAAATAACGAATTCGTGCAGATACATCGATTTCGCTTGCAGGAAAACGTTATAACTTTAAACCGACAAACGTCCGCGTACACGTCGGTTTCATTTCCGAATCCCTCTCAAACACGCAATTTCGATGCGTTTGCTCCGGAAAATAACGAATTGGTGCAGATACATCGATTTCGGTTGCAGGAAAACGATATAACTTTATACCGACGAACGTTTGCGTACACGTTGGTTTCAGTTCCGAATCCTTCTTAAACACGCGAGTTCGATGCGTTTGCTCCGCAAAATAACGAATTTACGCAGATACATCGATCTCGCTTGCAGGAAACCGTTATAACTTTAAACCGACAAACGTCCGCGTACACGTTGGTTTCATTTCCGAATCGTTCTTAAACACGCAAATTCGATGCGTTTGCTCCGGAAAATAACGATTTGGTGCAGATACATCGATCCCGCTTGCCGGAAAACGTTATAACTTTATACCGACGAACGTTTGCGTACACATTGGTTTCATTTCCGAATCCTTCTTAAACACGCGAGTTCGATGTGTTTGCTCCGGAAAATAACGATTTGGTGCAGATACATCGATCCCGCTTGCCGGAAAACTTTATAACTTTATACCGACGAACGTTTGCGTACACGTTGGTTTCAGTTCCGAATCCTTTTTAAACACGCGAATTCGATGCGTTTGCTCCGCAAAATAACGATTTGGTGCAGATACATCGATCCCGCTTGCCGGAAAACGTTATAACTTTATACCGACGAACGTTTGCGTACACATTGGTTTCATTTCCGAATCCTTCTTAAACACGCAAATTCGATGCGTTTGCTCCGGAAAATAACGAATTTGTGCAGATACATCGATTTCGGTTGCAGGAAAACGATATAACTTTATACCGACGAACGTTTGCGTACACGTTGGTTTCATTTCCGAATCCTTCTTAAACACGCGAAATCGATGCGTTTGCTCCGCAAAATAACGAATTTACGCAGATACATCGATCCCGCTTGCCGGAAAACGTTATAACTTTATACCGACGAACGTTTGCGTACACGTTGGTTCCACTTCCGAATCCTTCTTAAAAACGCAAATTCGATGCGTATGCTCCTAAAAATAACGAATTCGTGCAGATACATCGATTTCGCTTGCAGGAAAACGTTATAACTTTAAACCGACAAACGTCCGCGTACACGTCGGTTTCATTTCCGAATCCCTCTCAAACACGCAATTTCGATGCGTTTGCTCCGGAAAATAACGAATTGGTGCAGATACATCGGTTTCGGTTGCAGGAAAACTATATAACTTTATACCGACGAACATTTGCGTACACGTTGGTTTCATTTCCGAATCCTTCTTAAACACGCGAATTCGATGCGTTTGCTCCGCAAAATAACGAATTTACGCAGATACATCGATCCCGCTTGCCGGAAAACGTTATAACTTTATACCGACGAACGTTTGCGTACACGTTGGTTCCACTTCCGAATCCTTCTTAAAAACGCAAATTCGATGCGTTTGCTCCTAAAAATAACGAATTCGTGCAGGTACATCGATTTCGCTTGCAGGAAAACGTTATAACTTTAAACCGACAAACGTCCGCGTACACTTTGGTTTCATTTCCGAATCCCTCTCAAACACGCAAATTCGATGCGTTTGCTCCGGAAAATAACGATTTGGTGCAGATACATCGATCCCGCTTGCCGGAAAACTTTATAACTTTATATCGACGAACGTTTGCGTACACGTTGGTTTCATTTCCGAATCCTTCTTAAACACGCGAATCCGATGCGTTTGCTCCGCAAAATAACGAATTTACGCAGATACATCGATTTCTCTTGCAGGAAAACGTTATAACTTTAAACCGACGAACGTTTGCGTACTCATTGGTTTCATTTCCGAATCCTTCTTAAACACGCAAATTCGATGCGTTTGCTCCGGAAAATAACGATTTGGTGCAGATACATCGATTTCGGTTGCAGGAAAACGATATAACTTTATACCGACGAACGTTTGCGTACACGTTGGTTTCATTTCCGAATCCTTCTTAAACACGCGAATTCGATGCGTTTGCTCCGCAAAATAACGAATTTACGCAGATACATCGATCCCGCTTGCCGGAAAACGTTATAACTTTATACCGACGAACGTTTGCGTACACGTTGGTTCCACTTCCGAATCCTTCTTAAAAACGCAAATTCGATGCGTATGCTCCTAAAAATAACGAATTCGTGCAGATACATCGATTTCGCTTGCAGGAAAACGTTATAACTTTAAACCGACAAACGTCCGCGTACACGTCGGTTTCATTTCCGAATCCCTCTCAAACACGCAATTTCGATGCGTTTGCTCCGGAAAATAACGAATTTACGCAGATACATCGATCTCGCTTGCAGGAAACCGTTATAACTTTAAACCGACAAACGTCCGCGTACACGTTGGTTTCATTTCCGAATCCTTCTTAAACACGCAAATTCGATGCGTTTGCTCCGGAAAATAACGATTTGGTGCAGATACATCGATGTCGCTTGCAGGAAACCGTCATAACTTTAAACCGACGGACGTTTGCGCTACTGTTGGTTTCAGTTCCGAATCCTTCTTAAACACGCGAGTTCGATGCGTTTGCTGCGCAAAATAACGAATGTACGCAGAAACATCGATTTCGCTTGCAGGAAACCGTTATAACTTTAAACCGACAAACGTCCACGTACACGTTGGTTTCATTTACGAATCGTTCTTAAACACGCAAATTCGATGCGTTTGCTCCGGAAAATAACGATTTGGTGCAGATACATCGATGTCGCTTGCCGGAAAACTTTATAACTTTATACCGACGAACGTTTGCGTACACGTTGGTTTCAGATCCGAATCCTTCTTAAACACGCGAATTCGATGCGTTTGCTCCGGAAAATAACGATTTGGTGCAGATACATCGATCCCGCTTGCCGGAAAACGTTATAACTTTATATCGACGAACGTTTGCGTACACGTTGGTTTCATTTCCGAATCCTTCTTAAACACGCGAATCCGATGCGTTTGCTCCGCAAAATAACGAATTTACGCAGATACATCGATTTCTCTTGCAGGAAAACGTTATAACTTTAAACCGACGAACGTTTGCGTACTCATTGGTTTCATTTCCGAATCCTTCTTAAACACGCAAATTCGATGCGTTTGCTCCGGAAAATAACGATTTGGTGCAGATACATCGATTTCGGTTGCAGGAAAACGATATAACTTTATACCGACGAACGTTTGCGTACACGTTGGTTTCATTTCCGAATCCTTCTTAAACACGCGAATTCGATGCGTTTGCTCCGCAAAATAACGAATTTACGCAGATACATCGATTTCGCTTGCAGGAAAACGTTATAACTTTAAACCGACAAACGTCCGCGTACACGTCGGTTTCATTTCCGAATCCCTCTCAAACACGCAATTTCGATGCGTTTGCTCCGGAAAATAACGAATTTACGCAGATACATCGATCTCGCTTGCAGGAAACCGTTATAACTTTAAACCGACAAACGTCCGCGTACACGTTGGTTTCATTTCCGAATCCTTCTTAAACACGCAAATTCGATGCGTTTGCTCCGGAAAATAACGATTTGGTGCAGATACATCGATCCCGCTTGCCGGAAAACTTTATAACTTTATACCGACGAACGTTTGCGTGCACGTTGATTTCAGTTCCGAATCCTTCTTAAACACGCGAATTCGATGCGTTTGCTCCGCAAAATAACGAATTTACGCAGATACATCGATCTCGCTTGCAGGAAACCGTTATAACTTTAAACCGACAAACGTCCGCGTACACGTTGGTTTCATTTCCGAATCCTTCTTAAAAACGCAAATTCGATGCGTTTGCTCCTAAAAATAACGAATTCGTGCAGGTACATCGATTTCGCTTGCAGGAAAACGTTATAACTTTAAACCGACAAACGTCCGCGTACACGTTGGTTTCATTTCCGAATCCCTCTCAAACACGCAAATTCGATGCGTTTGCTCCGGAAAATAACGATTTGGTGCAGATACATCGATCCCGCTTGCCGGAAAACTTTATAACTTTATATCGACGAACGTTTGCGTACACGTTGGTTTCATTTCCGAATCCTTCTTAAACACGCGAATCCGATGCGTTTGCTCCGCAAAATAACGAATTTACGCAGATACATCGATTTCTCTTGCAGGAAAACGTTATAACTTTAAACCGACGAACGTTTGCGTACTCATTGGTTTCATTTCCGAATCCTTCTTAAACACGCAAATTCGATGCGTTTGCTCCGGAAAATAACGATTTGGTGCAGATACATCGATGTCGCTTGCAGGAAACCGTCATAACGTTAAACCGACGGACGTTTGCGCTACTGTTGGTTTCAGTTCCGAATCCTTCTTAAACACGCGAGTGTGATGCGTTTGCTCCGGAAAATAACGATTTGGTGCAGATACATCGATCCCGCTTGCCGGAAAACGTTATAACTTTATACCGACGAACGTTTGCGTACACATTGGTTTCATTTCCGAATCCTTCTTAAACACGCAAATTCGATGCGTTTGCTCCGGAAAATAACGAATTGGTGCAGATACATCGATTTCGGTTGCAGGAAAACGATATAACTTTATACCGACGAACGTTTGCGTACACGTTGGTTTCATTTCCGAATCCTTCTTAAACACGCGAATTCGATGCGTTTGCTCCGCAAAATAACGAATTTACGCAGATACATCGATCCCGCTTGCCGGAAAACGTTATAACTTTATACCGACGAACGTTTGCGTACACGTTGGTTCCACTTCCGAATCCTTCTTAAAAACGCAAATTCGATGCGTATGCACCTAAAAATAACGAATTCGTGCAGATACATCGATTTCGCTTGCAGGAAAACGTTATAACTTTAAACCGACAAACGTCCGCGTACACGTCGGTTTCATTTCCGAATCCCTCTCAAACACGCAATTTCGATGCGTTTGCTCCGGAAAATAACGAATTTACGCAGATACATCGATCTCGCTTGCAGGAAACCGTTATAACTTTAAACCGACAAACGTCCGCGTACACGTTGGTTTCATTTCCGAATCCTTCTTAAACACGCAAATTCGATGCGTTTGCTCCGGAAAATAACGATTTGGTGCAGATACATCGATGTCGCTTGCAGGAAACCGTCATAACTTTAAACCGACGGACGTTTGCGCTACTGTTGGTTTCAGTTCCGAATCCTTCTTAAACACGCGAGTTCGATGCGTTTGCTGCGCAAAATAACGAATGTACGCAGAAACATCGATTTCGCTTGCAGGAAACCGTTATAACTTTAAACCGACAAACGTCCACGTACACGTTGGTTTCATTTACGAATCGTTCTTAAACACGAAAATTCGATGCGTTTGCTCCGGAAAATAACGATTTGGTGCAGATACATCGATCCCGCTTGCCGGAAAACTTTATAACTTTATACCGACGAACGTTTGCGTACACGTTGGTTTCAGTTCCGAATCCTTCTTAAACACGCGTATTCGATGCGTTTGCTCCGCAAAATAACGAATTTACGCAGATACATCGATCTCGCTTGCAGGAAACCGTTATAACTTTAAACCGACAAACGTCCACGTACACGTTGGTTTCATTTACGAATCGTTCTTAAACACGCAAATTCGATGCGTTTGCTCCGGAAAATAACGATTTGGTGCAGATACATCGATCCCGCTTGCCGGAAAACTTTATAACTTTATACCGACGAACGTTTGCGTGCACGTTGATTTCAGTTCCGAATCCTTCTTAAACACGCGAATTCGATGCGTTTGCTCCGCAAAATAACGAATTTACGCAGATACATCGATCTCGCTTGCAGGAAACCGTTATAACTTTAAACCGACAAACGTCCGCGTACACGTTGGTTTCATTTCCGAATCCTTCTTAAAAACGCAAATTCGATGCGTTTGCTCCTAAAAATAACGAATTCGTGCAGGTACATCGATTTCGCTTGCAGGAAAACGTTATAACTTTAAACCGACAAACGTCCGCGTACACGTTGGTTTCATTTCCGAATCCCTCTCAAACACGCAAATTCGATGCGTTTGCTCCGGAAAATAACGATTTGGTGCAGATACATCGATCCCGCTTGCCGGAAAACGTTATAACTTTATACCGACGAACGTTTGCGTACACGTTGGTTCCACTTCCGAATCCTTCTTAAAAACGCAAATTCGATGCGTATGCACCTAAAAATAACGAATTCGTGCAGATACATCGATTTCGCTTGCAGGAAAACGTTATAACTTTAAACCGACAAACGTCCGCGTACACGTCGGTTTCATTTCCGAATCCCTCTCAAACACGCAATTTCGATGCGTTTGCTCCGGAAAATAACGAATGTACGCAGAAACATCGATTTCGCTTGCAGGAAACCGTTATAACTTTAAACCGACAAACGTCCACGTACACGTTGGTTTCATTTCCGAATCGTTCTTAAACGCGCAAATTCGATGCGTTTGCTCCGGAAAATAACGATTTGGTGCAGATACATCGATGTCGCTTGCAGGAAACCGTCATAACTTTAAACCGACGGACGTTTGCGCTACTGTTGGTTTCAGTTCCGAATCCTTCTTAAACACGCGAGTGTTATGCGTTTGCTGCGCAAAATAACGAATGTACGCAGAAACATCGATTTCGCTTGCAGGAAACCGTTATAACTTTAAACCGACAAACGTCCGCGTACACGTTGGTTTCATTCCGAATCGTTCTTAAACACGCAAATTCGATGCGTTTGCTCCGGAAAATAACGATTTGGTGCAGATACATCGATCCCGCTTGCCGGAAAACGTTATAACTTTATACCGACGAACGTTTGCGTACACATTGGTTTCATTTCCGAATCCTTCTTAAACACGCAAATTCGATGCGTTTGCTCCGGAAAATAACGAATTTGTGCAGATACATCGATTTCGGTTGCAGGAAAACGATATAACTCTATACCGACGAACGTTTGCGTACACGTTGGTTTCATTTCCGAATCCTTCTTAAACACGCGAATTCGATGCGTTTGCTCCGCAAAATAACGAATTTACGCAGATACATCGATCCCGCTTGCCGGAAAACGTTATAACTTTATACCGACGAACGTTTGCGTACACGTTGGTTCCACTTCCGAATCCTTCTTAAAAACGCAAATTCGATGCGTATGCTCCTAAAAATAACGAATTCGTGCAGATACATCGATTTCGCTTGCAGGAAAACGTTATAACTTTAAACCGACAAACGTCCGCGTACACGTCGGTTTCATTTCCGAATCCCTCTCAAACACGCAATTTCGATGCGTTTGCTCCGGAAAATAACGAATTTACGCAGATACATCGATCTCGCTTGCAGGAAACCGTTATAACTTTAAACCGACAAACGTCCGCGTACACGTTGGTTTCATTTCCGAATCCTTCTTAAACACGCAAATTCGATGCGTTTGCTCCGGAAAATAACGATTTGGTGCAGATACATCGATGTCGCTTGCAGGAAACCGTCATAACTTTAAACCGACGGACGTTTGCGCTACTGTTGGTTTCAGTTCCGAATCCTTCTTAAACACGCGAGTTCGATGCGTTTGCTGCGCAAAATAACGAATGTACGCAGAAACATCGATTTCGCTTGCAGGAAACCGTTATAACTTTAAACCGACAAACGTCCACGTACACGTTGGTTTCATTTACGAATCGTTCTTAAACACGCAAATTCGATGCGTTTGCTCCGGAAAATAACGATTTGGTGCAGATACATCGATCCCGCTTGCCGGAAAACGTTATAACTTTATACCGACGAACGTTTGCGTACACATTGGTTTCATTTCCGAATCCTTCTTAAACACGCAAATTCGATGCGTTTGCTCCGGAAAATAACGAATTTGTGCAGATACATCGATTTCGGTTGCAGGAAAACGATATAACTCTATACCGACGAACGTTTGCGTACACGTTGGTTTCATTTCCGAATCCTTCTTAAACACGCGAATTCGATGCGTTTGCTCCGCAAAATAACGAATTTACGCAGATACATCGATCCCGCTTGCCGGAAAACGTTATAACTTTATACCGACGAACGTTTGCGTACACGTTGGTTCCACTTCCGAATCCTTCTTAAAAACGCAAATTCGATGCGTATGCTCCTAAAAATAACGAATTCGTGCAGATACATCGATTTCGCTTGCAGGAAAACGTTATAACTTTAAACCGACAAACGTCCGCGTACACGTTGGTTTCATTTCCGAATCCCTCTCAAACACGCAAATTCGATGCGTTTGCTCCGGAAAATAACGATTTGGTGCAGATACATCGATCCCGCTTGCCGGAAAACTTTATAACTTTATATCGACGAACGTTTGCGTACACGTTGGTTTCATTCCCGAATCCTTCTTAAACACGCGAATCCGATGCGTTTGCTCCGCAAAATAACGAATTTACGCAGATACATCGATTTCTCTTGCAGGAAAACGTTATAACTTTAAACCGACGAACGTTTGCGTACTCATTGGTTTCATTTCCGAATCCTTCTTAAACACGCAAATTCGATGCGTTTGCTCCGGAAAATAACGATTTGGTGCAGATACATCGATGTCGCTTGCAGGAAACCGTCATAACTTTAAACCGACGGACGTTTGCGCTACTGTTGGTTTCAGTTCCGAATCCTTCTTAAACACGCGAGTGTGATGCGTTTGCTGCGCAAAATAACGAATGTACGCAGAAACATCGATTTCGCTTGCAGGAAACCGTTATAACTTTAAACCGACAAACGTCCGCGTACACGTTGGTTTCATTTCCGAATCGTTCTTAAACACGCAAATTCGATGCGTTTGCTCCGGAAAATAACGATTTGGTGCAGATACATCGATCCCGCTTGCCGGAAAACGTTATAACTTTATACCGACGAACGTTTGCGTACACATTGGTTTCATTTCCGAATCCTTCTTAAACACGCAAATTCGATGCGTTTGCTCCGCAAAATAACGAATTGGTGCAGATACATCGATTTCGGTTGCAGGAAAACGATATAAGTTTATACCGACGAACGTTTGCGTACACGTTGGTTTCATTTCCGAATCCTTCTTAAACACGCGAATTCGATGCATTTGCTCCGCAAAATAACGAATTTACGCAGATACATCGATCCCGCTTGCCGGAATACGTTATAACTTTATACCGACGAACGTTTGCGTACACGTTGGTTCCACTTCCGAATCCTTCTTAAAAACGCAAATTCGATGCGTATGCTCCTAAAAATAACGAATTCGTGCAGATACATCGATTTCGCTTGCAGGAAAACGTTATAACTTTAAACCGACAAACGTCCGCGTACACGTCGGTTTCATTTCCGAATCCCTCTCAAACACGCAATTTCGATGCGTTTGCTCCGGAAAATAACGAATTTACGCAGATACATCGATCTCGCTTGCAGGAAACCGTTATAACTTTAAACCGACAAACGTCCGCGTACACGTTGGTTTCATTTCCGAATCCTTCTTAAACACGCAAATTCGATGCGTTTGCTCCGGAAAATAACGATTTGGTGCAGATACATCGATGTCGCTTGCAGGAAACCGTCATAACTTTAAACCGACGGACGTTTGCGCTACTGTTGGTTTCAGTTCCGAATCCTTCTTAAACACGCGAGTTCGATGCGTTTGCTGCGCAAAATAACGAATGTACGCAGAAACATCGATTTCGCTTGCAGGAAACCGTTATAACTTTAAACCGACAAACGTCCACGTACACGTTGGTTTTATTTACGAATCGTTCTTAAACACGCAAATTCGATGCGTTTGCTCCGGAAAATAACGATTTGGTGCAGATACATCGATCCCGCTTGCGGGAAAACTTTATAACTTTATACCGACGAACGTTTGCGTACACGTTGGTTTCAGTTCCGAATCCTTCTTAAACACGCGAATTCGATGCGTTTGCTCCGCAAAATAACGAATTTACGCAGATACATCGATCTCGCTTGCAGGAAACCGTTATAACTTTAAACCGACAAACGTCCGCGTACACGTTGGTTTCATTTCCAAATCGTTCTTAAACACGCAAATTCGATGCGTTTGCTCCGGAAAATAACGATTTGGTGCAGATACATCGATCCCGCTTGCCGGAAAACGTTATAACTTTATACCGACGAACGTTTGCGTACACATTGGTTTCATTTCCGAATCCTTCTTAAACACGCAAATTCGATGCGTTTGCTCCGGAAAATAACGAATTTGTGCAGATACATCGATTTCGGTTGCAGGAAAACGATATAACTCTATACCGACGAACGTTTGCGTACACGTTGGTTTCATTTCCGAATCCTTCTTAAACACGCGAATTCGATGCGTTTGCTCCGCAAAATAACGAATTTACGCAGATACATCGATCCCGCTTGCCGGAAAACGTTATAACTTTATACCGACGAACGTTTGCGTACACGTTGGTTCCACTTCCGAATCCTTCTTAAAAACGCAAATTCGATGCGTATGCTCCTAAAAATAACGAATTCGTGCAGATACATCGATTTCGCTTGCAGGAAAACGTTATAACTTTAAACCGACAAACGTCCGCGTACACGTCGGTTTCATTTCCGAATCCCTCTCAAACACGCAATTTCGATGCGTTTGCTCCGGAAAATAACGAATTGGTGCAGATACATCGATTTCGGTTGCAGGAAAACGATATAACTTTATACCGACGAACGTTTGCGTCCACGTTGGTTTCAGTTCCGAATCCTTCTTAAACACGCGAGTTCGATGCGTTTGCTGCGCAAAATAACGAATGTACGCAGAAACATCGATTTCGCTTGCCGGAAAACTTTATAACTTTATACCGACGAACGTTTGCGTACACGTTGGTTTCAGTTCCGAATCCTTCTTAAACACGCGAATTCGATGCATTTGCTCCGCAAAATAACGAATTTACGCAGATACATCGATCTCGCTTGCAGGAAACCGTTATAACTTTAAACCGACAAACGTCCGCGTACACGTTGGTTTCATTTCCGAATCCTTCTTAAACACGCAAATTCGGTGCGTTTGCTCCGGAAAATAACGATTTGGTTCAGATACATCGATGTCGCTTGCAGGAAACCGTCATAACTTTAAACCGACGGACGTTTGCGCTACTGTTGGTTTCAGTTCCGAATCCTTCTTAAACACGCGAGTTCGATGCGTTTGCTGCGCAAAATAACGAATGTACGCAGAAACATCGATTTCGCTTGCAGGAAACCGTTATAACTTTAAACCGACAAACGTCCACGTACATGTTGGTTTCATTTACGAATCGTTCTTAAACACGCAAATTCGATGCGTTTGCTCCGGAAAATAACGATTTGGTGCAGATACATCGATCCCGCTTGCCGGAAAACTTTATAACTTTATACCGACGAACGTTTGCGTGCACGTTGATTTCAGTTCCGAATCCTTCTTAAACACGCGAATTCGATGCGTTTGCTCCGCAAAATAACGAATTTACGCAGATACATCGATCTCGCTTGCAGGAAACCGTTATAACTTTAAACCCACAAACGTCCGCGTACACGTTGGTTTCATTTCCGAATCGTTCTTAAACACGCAAATTCGATGCGTTTGCTCCGGAAAATAACGATTTGGTGCAGATACATCGATCCCGCTTGCCGGAAAACGTTATAACTTTATACCGACGAACGTTTGCGTACACATTGGTTTCATTTCCGAATCCTTCTTAAACACGCGAATCCGATGCGTTTGCTCCGCAAAATAACGAATTTGCGCAGAAACATCGATTTCGCTTGCAGGAAACCGTTATAACTTTAAACCGACAAACGTCCACGTACACGTTGGTTTCATTTACGAATCGTTCTTAAACACGCAAATTCGATGCGTTTGCTCCGGAAAATAACGATTTGGTGCAGATACATCGATCCTGCTTGCCGGAAAACTTTATAACTTTATACCGACGAACGTTTGCGTACACGTTTGTTTCAGTTCCGAATCCTTCTTAAAAACGCAAATTCGATGCGTATGCTCCTAAAAATAACGAATTCGTGCAGATACATCGATTTCGCTTGCAGGAAAACGTTATAACTTTAAACCGACAAACGTCCGCGTACACGTCGGTTTCATTTCCGAATCCCTCTCAAACACGCAATTTCGATGCGTTTGCTCCGGAAAATAACGAATTGGTGCAGATACATCGATTTCGGTTGCAGGAAAACGATATAACTTTATACCGACGAACGTTTGCGTACACGTTGGTTTCAGTTCCGAATCCTTCTTAAACACGCGAGTTCGATGCGTTTGCTGCGCAAAATAACGAATGTACGCAGAAACATCGATTTCGCTTGCAGGAAACCGTTATAACTTTAAACCGACAAACGTCCACGTACACGTTGGTTTCATTTACGAATCGTTCTTAAACACGTAAATTCGATGCGTTTGCTTCGGAAAATAATGATTTGGTGCAGATACATCGATCCCGCTTGCCGGAAAACTTTATAACTTTATACCGACGAACGTTTGCGTACACGTTGGTTTCAGTTCCGAATCCTTCTTAAACACGCGAATTCGATGCATTTGCTCCGCAAAATAACGAATTTACGCAGATACATCGATCTCGCTTGCAGGAAACCGTTATAACTTTAAACCGACAAACGTCCGCGTACACGTTGGTTTCATTTCCGAATCCTTCTTAAACACGCAAATTCGATGCGTTTGCTCCGGAAAATAACGATTTGGTTCAGATACATCGATGTCGCTTGCAGGAAACCGTCATAACTTTAAACCGACGGACGTTTGCGCTACTGTTGGTTTCAGTTCCGAATCCTTCTTAAACACGCGAGTTCGATGCGTTTGCTGCGCAAAATAACGAATGTACGCAGAAACATCGATTTCGCTTGCAGGAAACCGTTATAACTTTAAACCGACAAACGTCCACGTACACGTTGGTTTCATTTACGAATCGTTCTTAAACACGCAAATTCGATGCGTTTGCTCCGGAAAATAACGATTTGGTGCAGATACATCGATCCCGCTTGCCGGAAAACTTTATAACTTTATACCGACGAACGTTTGCGTGCACGTTGATTTCAGTTCCGAATCCTTCTTAAACACGCGAATTCGATGCGTTTGCTCCGGAAAATAACGAATTGGTGCAGATACATCGATTTCGGTTGCAGGAAAACGATATAACTTTATACCGACGAACGTTTGCGTACACGTTGGTTTCAGTTCCGAATCCTTCTTAAACACGCGAGATCGATGCGTTTGCTGCGCAAAATAACGAATGTACGCAGAAACATCGATTTCGCTTGCAGGAAACCGTTATAACTTTAAACCGACAAACGTCCACGTACACGTTGGTTTCATTTACGAATCGTTCTTAAACACGTAAATTCGATGCGTTTGCTCCGGAAAATATTGATTTGGTGCAGATACATCGATCCCGCTTGCCGGAAAACTTTATAACTTTATACCGACGAACGTTTGCGTACACGTTGGTTTCAGTTCCGAATCCTTCTTAAACACGCGAATTCGATGCATTTGCTCCGCAAAATAACGAATTTACGCAGATACATCGATCTCGCTTGCAGGAAACCGTTATAACTTTAAACCGACAAACGTCCGCGTACACGTTGGTTTCATTTCCGAATCCTTCTTAAACACGCAAATTCGATGCGTTTGCTCCGGAAAATAACGATTTGGTTCAGATACATCGATGTCGCTTGCAGGAAACCGTCATAACTTTAAACCGACGGACGTTTGCGCTACTGTTGGTTTCAGTTCCGAATCCTTCTTAAACACGCGAGTTCGATGCGTTTGCTGCGCAAAATAACGAATGTACGCAGAAACATCGATTTCGCTTGCAGGAAACCGTTATAACTTTAAACCGACAAACTTCCACGTACACGTTGGTTTCATTTACGAATCGTTCTTAAACACGCAAATTCGATGCGTTTGCTCCGGAAAATAACGATTTGGTGCAGATACATCGATCCCGCTTGCCGGAAAACTTTATAACTTTATACCGACGAACGTTTGCGTGCACGTTGATTTCAGTTCCGAATCCTTCTTAAACACGCGAATTCGATGCGTTTGCTCCGGAAAATAACGAATTGGTGCAGATACATCGATTTCGGTTGCAGGAAAACGATATAACTTTATACCGACGAACGTTTGCGTACACGTTGGTTTCAGTTCCGAATCCTTCTTAAACACGCGAGTTCGATGCGTTTGCTGCGCAAAATAACGAATGTACGCAGAAACATCGATTTCGCTTGCAGGAAACCGTTATAACTTTAAACCGACAAACGTCCACGTACACGTTGGTTTCATTTACGAATCGTTCTTAAACACGTAAATTCGATGCGTTTGCTCCGGAAAATAATGATTTGGTGCAGATACATCGATCCCGCTTGCCGGAAAACTTTATAACTTTATACCGACGAACGTTTGCGTACACGTTGGTTTCAGTTCCGAATCCTTCTTAAACACGCGAATTCGATGCATTTGCTCCGCAAAATAACGAATTTACGCAGATACATCGATCTCGCTTGCAGGAAACCGTTATAACTTTAAACCGACAAACGTCCGCGTACACGTTGGTTTCATTTCCGAATCCTTCTTAAACACGCAAATTCGATGCGTTTGCTCCGGAAAATAACGATTTGGTTCAGATACATCGATGTCGCTTGCAGGAAACCGTCATAACTTTAAACCGACGGACGTTTGCGCTACTGTTGGTTTCAGTTCCGAATCCTTCTTAAACACGCGAGTTCGATGCGTTTGCTGCGCAAAATAACGAATGTACGCAGAAACATCGATTTCGCTTGCAGGAAACCGTTATAACTTTAAACCGACAAACGTCCACGTACACGTTGGTTTCATTTACGAATCGTTCTTAAACACGCAAATTCGATGCGTTTGCTCCGGAAAATAACGATTTGGTGCAGATACATCGATCCCGCTTGCCGGAAAACTTTATAACTTTATACCGACGAACGTTTGCGTGCACGTTGATTTCAGTTCCGAATCCTTCTTAAACACGCAAATTCGATGCGTATGCTCCTAAAAATAACGAATTCGTGCAGATACATCGATTTCGCTTGCAGGAAAACGTTATAACTTTAAACCGACAAACGTCCGCGTACACGTCGGTTTCATTTCCGAATCCCTCTCAAACACGCAATTTCGATGCGTTTGCTCCGGAAAATAACGAATTGGTGCAGATACATCGATTTCGGTTGCAGGAAAGCGATATAACTTTATACCGACGAACGTTTGCGTACACGTTGGTTTCAGTTCCGAATCCTTCTTAAACAAGCGAGTTCGATGCGTTTGCTGCGCAAAATAACGAATGTACGCAGAAACATCGATTTCGCTTGCAGGAAACCGTTATAACTTTAAACCGACAAACGTCCACGTACACGTTGGTTTCATTTACGAATCGTTCTTAAACACGTAAATTCGATGCGTTTGCTCCGGAAAATAACGATTTGGTTCAGATACATCGATGTCGCTTGCAGGAAACCGTCATAACTTTAAACCGACGGACGTTTGCGCTACTGTTGGTTTCAGTTCCGAATCCTTCTTAAACACGCGAGTTCGATGCGTTTGCTGCGCAAAATAACGAATGTACGCAGAAACATCGATTTCGCTTGCAGGAAACCGTTATAACTTTAAACCGACAAACGTCCACGTACACGTTGGTTTCATTTACGAATCGTTCTTAAACACGCAAATTCGATGCGTTTGCTCCGGAAAATAACGATTTGGTGCAGATATCATCGATCCCGCTTGCCGGAAAACTTTATAACTTTATACCGACGAACGTTTGCGTGCACGTTGATTTCAGTTCCGAATCCTTCTTAAACACGCAAATTCGATGCGTATGCTCCTAAAAATAACGAATTCGTGCAGATACATCGATTTCGCTTGCAGGAAAACGTTATAACTTTAAACCGACAAACGTCCGCGTACACGTCGGTTTCATTTCCGAATCCCTCTCAAACACGCAATTTCGATGCGTTTGCTCCGGAAAATAACGAATTGGTGCAGATACATCGATTTCGGTTGCAGGAAAGCGATATAACTTTATACCGACGAACGTTTGCGTACACGTTGGTTTCAGTTCCGAATCCTTCTTAAACAAGCGAGTTCGATGCGTTTGCTGCGCAAAATAACGAATGTACGCAGAAACATCGATTTCGCTTGCAGGAAACCGTTATAACTTTAAACCGACAAACGTCCACGTACACGTTGGTTTCATTTACGAATCGTTCTTAAACACGTAAATTCGATGCGTTTGCTCCGGAAAATAACGATTTGGTTCAGATACATCGATGTCGCTTGCAGGAAACCGTCATAACTTTAAACCGACGGACGTTTGCGCTACTGTTGGTTTCAGTTCCGAATCCTTCTTAAACACGCGAGTTCGATGCGTTTGCTGCGCAAAATAACGAATGTACGCAGAAACATCGATTTCGCTTGCAGGAAACCGTTATAACTTTAAACCGACAAACGTCCACGTACACGTTGGTTTCATTTACGAATCGTTCTTAAACACGCAAATTCGATGCGTTTGCTCCGGAAAATAACGATTTGGTGCAGATACATCGATCCCGCTTGCCGGAAAACTTTATAACTTTATACCGACGAACGTTTGCGTGCACGTTGATTTCAGTTCCGAATCCTTCTTAAACAAGCGAATTCGATGCGTTTGCTCCGGAAAATAACGAATTGGTGCAGATACATCGATTTCGGTTGCAGGAAAACGATATAACTTTATACCGACGAACGTTTGCGTACACGTTGGTTTCAGTTCCGAATCCTTCTTAAACACGCGAGATCGATGCGTTTGCTGCGCAAAATAACGAATGTACGCAGAAACATCGATTTCGCTTGCAGGAAACCGTTATAACTTTAAACCGACAAACGTCCACGTACACGTTGGTTTCATTTACGAATCGTTCTTAAACACGTAAATTCGATGCGTTTGCTCCGGAAAATAATGATTTGGTGCAGATACATCGATCCCGCTTGCCGGAAAACTTTATAACTTTATACCGACGAACGTTTGCGTACACGTTGGTTTCAGTTCCGAATCCTTCTTAAACACGCGAATTCGATGCATTTGCTCCGCAAAATAACGAATTTACGCAGATACATCGATCTCGCTTGCAGGAAACCGTTATAACTTTAAACCGACAAACGTCCGCGTACACGTTGGTTTCATTTCCGAATCCTTCTTAAACACGCAAATTCGATGCGTTTGCTCCGGAAAATAACGATTTGGTTCAGATACATCGATGTCGCTTGCAGGAAACCGTCATAACTTTAAACCGACGGACGTTTGCGCTACTGTTGGTTTCAGTTCCGAATCCTTCTTAAACACGCGAGTTCGATGCGTTTGCTGCGCAAAATAACGAATGTACGCAGAAACATCGATTTCGCTTGCAGGAAACCGTTATAACTTTAAACCGACAAACGTCCACGTACACGTTGGTTTCATTTACGAATCGTTCTTAAACACGCAAATTCGATGCGTTTGCTCCGGAAAATAACGATTTGGTGCAGATACATCGATCCCGCTTGCCGGAAAACTTTATAACTTTATACCGACGAACGTTTGCGTGCACGTTGATTTCAGTTCCGAATGCTTCTTAAACACGCGAATTCGATGCGTTTGCTCCGGAAAATAACGAATTGGTGCAGATACATCGATTTCGGTTGCAGGAAAACGATATAACTTTATACCGACGAACGTTTGCGTACACGTTGGTTTCAGTTCCGAATCCTTCTTAAACACGCGAGATCGATGCGTTTGCTGCGCAAAATAACGAATGTACGCAGAAACATCGATTTCGCTTGCAGGAAACCGTTATAACTTTAAACCGACAAACGTCCACGTACACGTTGGTTTCATTTACGAATCGTTCTTAAACACGTAAATTCGATGCGTTTGCTCCGGAAAATAATGATTTGGTGCAGATACATCGATCCCGCTTGCCGGAAAACTTTATAACTTTATACCGACGAACGTTTGCGTACACGTTGGTTTCAGTTCCGAATCCTTCTTAAACACGCGAATTCGATGCATTTGCTCCGCAAAATAACGAATTTACGCAGATACATCGATCTCGCTTGCAGGAAACCGTTATAACTTTAAACCGACAAACGTCCGCGTACACGTTGGTTTCATTTCCGAATCCTTCTTAAACACGCAAATTCGATGCGTTTGCTCCGGAAAATAACGATTTGGTTCAGATACATCGATGTCGCTTGCAGGAAACCGTCATAACTTTAAACCGACGGACGTTTGCGCTACTGTTGGTTTCAGTTCCGAATCCTTCTTAAACACGCGAGTTCGATGCGTTTGCTGCGCAAAATAACGAATGTACGCAGAAACATCGATTTCGCTTGCAGGAAACCGTTATAACTTTAAACCGACAAACGTCCACGTACACGTTGGTTTCATTTACGAATCGTTCTTAAACACGCAAATTCGATGCGTTTGCTCCGGAAAATAACGATTTGGTGCAGATACATCGATCCCGCTTGCCGGAAAACTTTATAACTTTATACCGACGAACGTTTGCGTGCACGTTGATTTCAGTTCCGAATCCTTCTTAAACACGCGAATTCGATGCGTTTGCTCCGGAAAATAACGAATTGGTGCAGATACATCGATTTCGGTTGCAGGAAAACGATATAACTTTATACCGACGAACGTTTGCGTACACGTTGGTTTCAGTTCCGAATCCTTCTTAAACACGCGAGTTCGATGCGTTTGCTGCGCAAAATAACGAATGTACGCAGAAACATCGATTTCGCTTGCAGGAAACCGTTATAACTTTAAACCGACAAACGTCCACGTACACGTTGGTTTCATTTACGAATCGTTCTTAAACACGTAAATTCGATGCGTTTGCTCCGGAAAATAATGATTTGGTGCAGATACATCGATCCCGCTTGCCGGAAAACTTTATAACTTTATACCGACGAACGTTTGCGTACACGTTGGTTTCAGTTCCGAATCCTTCTTAAACACGCGAATTCGATGCATTTGCTGCGCAAAATAACGAATTTACGCAGATACATCGATCTCGCTTGCAGGAAACCGTTATAACTTTAAACCGACAAACGTCCGCGTACACGTTGGTTTCATTTCCGAATCCTTCTTAAACACGCAAATTCGATGCGTTTGCTCCGGAAAATAACGATTTGGTTCAGATACATCGATGTCGCTTGCAGGAAACCGTCATAACTTTAAACCGACGGACGTTTGCGCTACTGTTGGTTTCAGTTCCGAATCCTTCTTAAACACGCATATTCGATGCGTATGCTCCTAAAAATAACGAATTCGTGCAAATACATCGATTTCGCTTGCAGGAAAACGTTATAACTTTAAACCGACAAACGTCCGCGTACACGTCGGTTTCATTTCCGAATCCCTCTCAAACACGCAATTTCGATGCGTTTGCTCCGGAAAATAACGAATTGGTGCAGATACATCGATTTCGGTTGCAGGAAAACGATATAACTTTATACCGACGAACGTTTGCGTACACGTTGGTTTCAGTTCCGAATCCTTCTTAAACAAGCGAGTTCGATGCGTTTGCTGCGCAAAATAACGAATGTACGCAGAAACATCGATTTCGCTTGCAGGAAACCGTTATAACTTTAAACCGACAAACGTCCACGTACACGTTGGTTTCATTTACGAATCGTTCTTAAACACGTAAATTCGATGCGTTTGCTCCGGAAAATAACGATTTGGTTCAGATACATCGATGTCGCTTGCAGGAAACCGTCATAACTTTAAACCGACGGACGTTTGCGCTACTGTTGGTTTCAGTTCCGAATCCTTCTTAAACACGCGAGTTCGATGCGTTTGCTGCGCAAAATAACGAATGTACGCAGAAACATCGATTTCGCTTGCAGGAAACCGTTATAACTTTAAACCGACAAACGTCCACGTACACGTTGGTTTCATTTACGAATCGTTCTTAAACACGCAAATTCGATGCGTTTGCTCCGGAAAATAACGATTTGGTGCAGATACATCGATCCCGCTTGCCGGAAAACTTTATAACTTTATACCGACGAACGTTTGCGTGCACGTTGATTTCAGTTCCGAATCCTTCTTAAACACGCGAATTCGATGCGTTTGCTCCGCAAAATAACGAATTTACGCAGATACATCGATCTCGCTTGCAGGAAACCGTTATAACTTTAAACCGACAAACGTCCGCGTACACGTTGGTTTCATTTCCGAATCGTTCTTAAACACGCAAATTCGATGCGTTTGCTCCGGAAAATAACGATTTGGTGCAGATACATCGATCCCGCTTGCCGGAAAACGTTATAACTTTATACCGACGAACGTTTGCGTACACATTGGTTTCATTTCCGAATCCTTCTTAAACACGCGAATTCGATGTGTTTGCTGCGCAAAATAACGAATGTACGCAGAAACATCGATTTCGCTTGCAGGAAACCGTTATAACTTTAAACCGACAAACGTCCACGTACACGTTGGTTTCATTTACGAATCGTTCTTAAACACGCAAATTCGATGCGTTTGCTCCGGAAAATAACGATTTGGTGCAGATACATCGATCCCGCTTGCCGGAAAACTTTATAACTTTATACCGACGAACGTTTGCGTGCACGTTGATTTCAGTTCCGAATCCTTCTTAAACACGCGAATTCGATGCGTTTGCTCCGCAAAATAACGAATTTACGCAGATACATCGATCTCGCTTGCAGGAAACCGTTATAACTTTAAACCGACAAACGTCCGCGTACACGTTGGTTTCATTTCGGAATCGTTCTTAAACACGCAAATTCGATGCGTTTGCTCCGGAAAATAACGATTTGGTGCAGATACATCGATCCCGCTTGCCGAAAAACGTTATAACTTTATACCGACGAACGTTTGCGTACACATTGGTTTCATTTCCGAATCCTTCTTAAACACGCGAATTCGATGCGTTTGCTGCGCAAAATAACGAATGTACGCAGAAACATCGATTTCGCTTGCAGGAAACCGTTATAACTTTAAACCGACAAACGTCCACGTACACGTTGGTTTCATTTACGAATCGTTCTTAAACACGCAAATTCGATGCGTTTGCTCCGGAAAATAACGATTTGGTGCAGATACATCGATCCCGCTTGCCGGAAAACTTTATAACTTTAAACCGACGGACGTTTGCGCTACTGTTGGTTTCAGTTCCGAATCCTTCTTAAACACGCGAGTTCGATGCGTTTGCTGCGCAAAATAACGAATGTACGCAGAAACATCGATTTCGCTTGCAGGAAACCGTTATAACTTTAAACCGACAAACGTCCACGTACACGTTGGTTTCATTTACGAATCGTTCTTAAACACGCAAATTCGATGCGTTTGCTCCGGAAAATAACGATTTGGTGCAGATACATCGATCCCGCTTGCCGGAAAACTTTATAACTTTATACCGACGAACGTTTGCGTGCACGTTGATTTCAGTTCCGAATCCTTCTTAAACACGCAAATTCGATGCGTATGCTCCTAAAAATAACGAATTCGTGCAGATACATCGATTTCGCTTGCAGGAAAACGTTATAACTTTAAACCGACAAACGTCCGCGTACACGTCGGTTTCATTTCCGAATCCCTCTCAAACACGCAATTTCGATGCGTTTGCTCCGGAAAATAACGAATTGGTGCAGATACATCGATTTCGGTTGCAGGAAAGCGATATAACTTTATACCGACGAACGTTTGCGTACACGTTGGTTTCAGTTCCGAATCCTTCTTAAACACGCGAGTTCGATGCGTTTGCTGCGCAAAATAACGAATGTACGCAGAAACATCGATTTCGCTTGCAGGAAACCGTTATAACTTTAAACCGACAAACGTCCACGTACACGTTGGTTTCATTTACGAATCGTTCTTAAACACGCAAATTCGATGCGTTTGCTCCGGAAAATAACGATTTGGTGCAGATACATCGATCCCGCTTGCCGGAAAACTTTATAACTTTATACCGACGAACGTTTGCGTGCACGTTGATTTCAGTTCCGAATCCTTCTTAAACACGCGAATTCGATGCGTTTGCTCCGGAAAATAACGAATTGGTGCAGATACATCGATTTCGGTTGCAGGAAAACGATATAACTTTATACCGACGAACGTTTGCGTACACGTTGGTTTCAGTTCCGAATCCTTCTTAAACACGCGAGATCGATGCGTTTGCTGCGCAAAATAACGAATGTACGCAGAAACATCGATTTCGCTTGCAGGAAACCGTTATAACTTTAAACCGACAAACGTCCACGTACACGTTGGTTTCATTTACGAATCGTTCTTAAACACGTAAATTCGATGCGTTTGCTCCGGAAAATAATGATTTGGTGCAGATACATCGATCCCGCTTGCCGGAAAACTTTATAACTTTATACCGACGAACGTTTGCGTACACGTTGGTTTCAGTTCCGAATCCTTCTTAAACACGCGAATTCGATGCATTTGCTCCGCAAAATAACGAATTTACGCAGATACATCGATCTCGCTTGCAGGAAACCGTTATAACTTTAAACCGACAAACGTCCGCGTACACGTTGGTTTCATTTCCGAATCCTTCTTAAACACGCAAATTCGATGCGTTTGCTCCGGAAAATAACGATTTGGTTCAGATACATCGATGTCGCTTGCAGGAAACCGTCATAACTTTAAACCGACGGACGTTTGCGCTACTGTTGGTTTCAGTTCCGAATCCTTCTTAAACACGCGAGTTCGATGCGTTTGCTGCGCAAAATAACGAATGTACGCAGAAACATCGATTTCGCTTGCAGGAAACCGTTATAACTTTAAACCGACAAACGTCCACGTACACGTTGGTTTCATTTACGAATCGTTCTTAAACACGCAAATTCGATGCGTTTGCTCCGGAAAATAACGATTTGGTGCAGATACATCGATCCCGCTTGCCGGAAAACTTTATAACTTTATACCGACGAACGTTTGCGTGCACGTTGATTTCAGTTCCGAATCCTTCTTAAACACGCGAATTCGATGCGTTTGCTCCGGAAAATAACGAATTGGTGCAGATACATCGATTTCGGTTGCAGGAAAACGATATAACTTTATACCGACGAACGTTTGCGTACACGTTGGTTTCAGTTCCGAATCCTTCTTAAACACGCGAGATCGATGCGTTTGCTGCGCAAAATAACGAATGTACGCAGAAACATCGATTTCGCTTGCAGGAAACCGTTATAACTTTAAACCGACAAACGTCCACGTACACGTTGGTTTCATTTACGAATCGTTCTTAAACACGTAAATTCGATGCGTTTGCTCCGGAAAATAATGATTTGGTGCAGATACATCGATCCCGCTTGCCGGAAAACTTTATAACTTTATACCGACGAACGTTTGCGTACACGTTGGTTTCAGTTCCGAATCCTTCTTAAACACGCGAATTCGATGCATTTGCTCCGCAAAATAACGAATTTACGCAGATACATCGATCTCGCTTGCAGGAAACCGTTATAACTTTAAACCGACAAACGTCCGCGTACACGTTGGTTTCATTTCCGAATCCTTCTTAAACACGCAAATTCGATGCGTTTGCTCCGGAAAATAACGATTTGGTTCAGATACATCGATGTCGCTTGCAGGAAACCGTCATAACTTTAAACCGACGGACGTTTGCGCTACTGTTGGTTTCAGTTCCGAATCCTTCTTAAACACGCGAGTTCGATGCGTTTGCTGCGCAAAATAACGAATGTACGCAGAAACATCGATTTCGCTTGCAGGAAACCGTTATAACTTTAAACCGACAAACGTCCACGTACACGTTGGTTTCATTTACGAATCGTTCTTAAACACGCAAATTCGATGCGTTTGCTCCGGAAAATAACGATTTGGTGCAGATACATCGATCCCGCTTGCCGGAAAACTTTATAACTTTATACCGACGAACGTTTGCGTGCACGTTGATTTCAGTTCCGAATCCTTCTTAAACACGCGAATTCGATGCGTATGCTCCTAAAAATAACGAATTCGTGCAAATACATCGATTTCGGTTGCAGGAAAACGATATAACTTTATACCGACGAACGTTTGCGTACACGTTGGTTTCAGTTCCGAATCCTTCTTAAACACGCGAGTTCGATGCGTTTGCTGCGCAAAATAACGAATGTACGCAGAAACATCGATTTCGCTTGCAGGAAACCGTTATAACTTTAAACCGACAAACGTCCACGTACACGTTGGTTTCATTTACGAATCGTTCTTAAACACGTAAATTCGATGCGTTTGCTCCGGAAAATAATGATTTGGTGCAGATACATCGATCCCGCTTGCCGGAAAACTTTATAACTTTATACCGACGAACGTTTGCGTACACGTTGGTTTCAGTTCCGAATCCTTCTTAAACACGCGAATTCGATGCATTTGCTCCGCAAAATAACGAATTTACGCAGATACATCGATCTCGCTTGCAGGAAACCGTTATAACTTTAAACCGACAAACGTCCGCGTACACGTTGGTTTCATTTCCGAATCCTTCTTAAACACGCAAATTCGATGCGTTTGCTCCGGAAAATAACGATTTGGTTCAGATACATCGATGTCGCTTGCAGGAAACCGTCATAACTTTAAACCGACGGACGTTTGCGCTACTGTTGGTTTCAGTTCCGAATCCTTCTTAAACACGCGAGTTCGATGCGTTTGCTGCGCAAAATAACGAATGTACGCAGAAACATCGATTTCGCTTGCAGGAAACCGTTATAACTTTAAACCGACAAACGTCCACGTACACGTTGGTTTCATTTACGAATCGTTCTTAAACACGCAAATTCGATGCGTTTGCTCCGGAAAATAACGATTTGGTGCAGATACATCGATCCCGCTTGCCGGAAAACTTTATAACTTTATACCCACGAACGTTTGCGTGCACGTTGATTTCAGTTCCGAATCCTTCTTAAACACGCAAATTCGATGCGTATGCTCCTAAAAATAACGAATTCGTGCAAATACATCGATTTCGCTTGCAGGAAAACGTTATAACTTTAAACCGACAAACGTCCGCGTACACGTCGGTTTCATTTCCGAATCCCTCTCAAACACGCAATTTCGATGCGTTTGCTCCGGAAAATAACGAATTGGTGCAGATACATCGATTTCGGTTGCAGGAAAACGATATAACTTTATACCGATGAACGTTTGCGTACACGTTGGTTTCAGTTCCGAATCCTTCTTAAACAAGCGAGTTCGATGCGTTTGCTGCGCAAAATAACGCATGTACGCAGAAACATCGATTTCGCTTGCAGGAAACCGTTATAACTTTAAACCGACAAACGTCCACGTACACGTTGGTTTCATTTACGAATCGTTCTTAAACACGTAAATTCGATGCGTTTGCTCCGGAAAATAACGATTTGGTTCAGATACATCGATGTCGCTTGCAGGAAACCGTCATAACTTTAAACCGACGGACGTTTGCGCTACTGTTGGTTTCAGTTCCGAATCCTTCTTAAACACGCGAGTTCGATGCGTTTGCTGCGCAAAATAACGAATGTACGCAGAAACATCGATTTCGCTTGCAGGAAACCGTTATAACTTTAAACCGACAAACGTCCACGTACACGTTGGTTTCATTTACGAATCGTTCTTAAACACGCAAATTCGATGCGTTTGCTCCGGAAAATAACGATTTGGTGCAGATACATCGATCCCGCTTGCCGGAAAACTTTATAACTTTATACCGACGAACGTTTGCGTGCACGTTGATTTCAGTTCCGAATCCTTCTTAAACACGCGAATTCGATGCGTTTGCTCCGCAAAATAACGAATTTACGCAGATACATCGATCTCGCTTGCAGGAAACCGTTATAACTTTAAACCGACAAACGTCCGCGTACACGTTGGTTTCATTTCCGAATCGTTCTTAAACACGCAAATTCGATGCGTTTGCTCCGGAAAATAACGATTTGGTGCAGATACATCGATCCCGCTTGCCGGAAAACGTTATAACTTTATACCGACGAACGTTTGCGTACACATTGGTTTCATTTCCGAATCCTTCCTAAACACGCGAATTCGATGCGTTTGCTGCGCAAAATAACGAATGTACGCAGAAACATCGATTTCGCTTGCAGGAAACCGTTATAACTTTAAACCGATAAACGTCCACGTACACGTTGGTTTCATTTACGAATCGTTCTTAAACACGCAAATTCGATGCGTTTGCTCCGGAAAATAACGATTTGGTGCAGATACATCGATCCCGCTTGCCGGAAAACTTTATAACTTTATACCGACGAACGTTTGCGTACACGTTGGTTTCAGTTCCGAATCCTTCTTAAACACGCGAATTCGATGCGTTTGCTCCGCAAAATAACGAATTTACGCAGATACATCGATCCCGCTTGCCGGAAAACGTTATAACTTTATACCGACGAACGTTTGCGTACACGTTGGTTCCACTTCCGAATCCTTCTTAAAAACGCAAATTCGATGCGTATGCTCCTAAAAATAACGAATTCGTGCAGATACATCGATTTCGCTTGCAGGAAAACGTTATAACTTTAAACCGACAAACGTCCGCGTACACGTCGGTTTCATTTCCGAATCCCTCTCAAACACGCAATTTCGATGCGTTTGCTCCGGAAAATAACGAATTGGTGCAGATACATCGATTTCGGTTGCAGGAAAACGATATAACTTTATACCGACGAACATTTGCGTACACGTTGGTTTCATTTCCGAATCCTTCTTAAACACGCGAATTCGATGCGTTTGCTCCGCAAAATAACGAATTTACGCAGATACATCGATCCCGCTTGCCGGAAAACGTTATAACTTTATACCGACGAACGTTTGCGTACACGTTGGTTCCACTTCCGAATCCTTCTTAAAAACGCAAATTCGATGCGTTTGCTCCTAAAAATAACGAATTCGTGCAGGTACATCGATTTCGCTTGCAGGAAAACGTTATAACTTTAAACCGACAAACGTCCGCGTACACGTTGGTTTCATTTCCGAATCCCTCTCAAACACGCAAATTCGATGCGTTTGCTCCGGAAAGTAACGATTTGGTGCAGATACATCGATTTCTCTTGCAGGAAAACGTTATAACTTTAAACCGACGAACGTTTGCGTACACATTGGTTTCATTTCCGAATCCTTCTTAAACACGCAAATTCGATGCGTTTGCTCCGGAAAATAACGATTTGGTGCAGATACATCGATGTCGCTTGCAGGAAGCCGTCATAACTTTAAACCGACGGACGTTTGCGCTACTGTTGGTTTCAGTTCCGAATCCTTCTTAAACACGCGAGTGTGATGCGTTTGCTGCGCAAAATAACGAATGTACGCAGAAACATCGATTTCGCTTGCAGGAAACCGTTATAACTTTAAACCGACAAACGTCCACGTACACGTTGGTTTCATTTACGAATCGTTCTTAAACACGCAAATTCGATGCGTTTGCTCCGGAAAATAACGATTTGGTGCAGATACATCGATCCCGCTTGCCGGAAAACTTTATAACTTTATACCGACGAACGTTTGCGTACACATTGGTTTCAGTTCCGAATCCTTCTTAAACACGCGAATTCGATGCGTTTGCTCCGCAAAATAACGAATTTACGCAGATACATCGATCCCGCTTGCCGGAAAACGTTATAACTTTATACCGACGAACGTTTGCGTACACGTTGGTTCCACTTCCGAATCCTTCTTAAAAACGCAAATTCGATGCGTTTGCTCCTAAAAATAACGAATTCGTGCAGGTACATCGATTTCGCTTGCAGGAAAACGTTATAACTTTAAACCGACAAACGTCCGCGTACACGTTGGTTTCATTTCCGAATCCCTCTCAAACACGCAAATTCGATGCGTTTGCTCCGGAAAATAACGATTTGGTGCAGATACATGGATCCCGCTTGCCGGAAAACTTTATAACTTTATATCGACGAACGTTTGCGTACACGTTGGTTTCATTTCCGAATCCTTCTTAAACACGCGAATCCGATGCGTTTGCTCCGCAAAATAACGAATTTGCGCAGATACATCGATTTCTCTTGCAGGAAAACGTTATAACTTTAAACCGACGAACGTTTGCGTACACATTGGTTTCATTTCCGAATCCTTCTTAAACACGCAAATTCGATGCGTTTGCTCCGGAAAATAACGATTTGGTGCAGATACATCGATGTCGCTTGCAGGAAGCCGTCATAACTTTAAACCGACGGACGTTTGCGCTACTGTTGGTTTCAGTTCCGAATCCTTCTTAAACACGCGAGTGTGATGCGTTTGCTGCGCAAAATAACGAATGTACGCAGAAACATCGATTTCGCTTGCAGGAAACCGTTATAACTTTAAACCGACAAACGTCCACGTACACGTTGGTTTCATTTACGAATCGTTCTTAAACACGCAAATTCGATGCGTTTGCTCCGGAAAATAACGATTTGGTGCAGATACATCGATCCCGCTTGCCGGAAAACTTTATAACTTTATACCGACGAACGTTTGCGTACACGTTGGTTTCAGTTCCGAATCCTTCTTAAACACGCGAATTCGATGCGTTTGCTCCGCAAAATAACGAATTTACGCAGATACATCGATCCCGCTTGCCGGAAAACGTTATAACTTTATACCGACGAACGTTTGCGTACACGTTGGTTCCACTTCCGAATCCTTCTTAAACACGCGAATCCGATGCGTTTGCTCCGCAAAATAACGAATTTGCGCAGATACATCGATTTCTCTTGCAGGAAAACGTTATAACTTTAAACCGACGAACGTTTGCGTACACATTGGTTTCATTTCCGAATCCTTCTTAAACACGCAAATTCGATGCGTTTGCTCCGGAAAATAACGATTTGGTGCAGATACATCGATGTCGCTTGCAGGAAGCCGTCATAACTTTAAACCGACGGACGTTTGCGCTACTGTTGGTTTCAGTTCCGAATCCTTCTTAAACACGCGAGTGTGATGCGTTTGCTGCGCAAAATAACGAATGTACGCAGAAACATCGATTTCGCTTGCAGGAAACCGTTATAACTTTAAACCGACAAACGTCCACGTACACGTTGGTTTCATTTACGAATCGTTCTTAAACACGCAAATTCGATGCGTTTGCTCCGGAAAATAACGATTTGGTGCAGATACATCGATCCCGCTTGCCGGAAAACTTTATAACTTTATACCGACGAACGTTTGCGTACACGTTGGTTTCAGTTCCGAATCCTTCTTAAACACGCGAATTCGATGCGTTTGCTCCGCAAAATAACGAATTTACGCAGATACATCGATCCCGCTTGCCGGAAAACGTTATAACTTTATACCGACGAACGTTTGCGTACACGTTGGTTCCACTTCCGAATCCTTCTTAAAAACGCGAATCCGATGCGTTTGCTCCGCAAAATAACGAATTTACGCAGAGACATCGATTTCGCTTGCAGGAAACCGTTATAACTTTAATCCGACAAACGTCCGCGTACACGTTGATTTCATTTCCGAATCCCTCTCAAACACGCAAATTCGATGCGTTTGCTCCGGAAAATAACGATTTGGTGCAGATACATCGATCCCGCTTGCCGGAAAACTTTATAACTTTATACCGACGAACGTTTGCGTACACGTTGGTTTCATTTCCGAATCCTTCTTAAACACGCGAATCCGATGCGTTTGCTCCGCAAAATAACGAATTTACGCAGAGACATCGATTTCGCTTGCAGGAAAACGTTATAACTTTAAACCGACGAACGTTTGCGTACACATTGGTTTCATTTCCAAATCCTTCTTAAACACGCAAATTCGATGCGTTTGCTCCGGAAAATAACGATTTGGTGCAGATACATCGATGTCGCTTGCAGGAAACCGTCATAACTTTAAACCGACGGACGTTTGCGCTACTGTTGGTTTCAGATCCGAATCCTTCTTAAACACGCGAGTGTGATGCGTTTGCTGCGCAAAATAACGAATGTACGCAGAAACATCGATTTCGCTTGCAGGAAACCGTTATAACTTTAAACCGACAAACGTCCACGTACACGTTGGTTTCATTTACGAATCGTTCTTAAACACGCAAATTCGATGCGTTTGCTCCGGAAAATAACGATTTGGTGCAGATACATCGATCCCGCTTGCCGGAAAACTTTATAACTTTATACCGACGAACGTTTGCGTACACGTTGGTTTCAGTTCCGAATCCTTCTTAAACACGCGAATTCGATGCGTTTGCTCCGCAAAATAACGAATTTACGCAGATACATCGATCTCGCTTGCACGAAACCGTTATAACTTTAAACCGACAAACGTCCGCGTACACGTTGGTTTCATTTCCGAATCGTTCTTAAACACGCAAATTCGATGCGTTTGCTCCGGAAAATAACGAATTGGTGCAGATACATCGATTTAGGTTGCAGGAAAACGATATAACTTTAAACCGACGGACTTTTGCGCTACTGTTGGTTTCAGTTCCGAATCCTTCTTAAACACGCGAATTCGATGCGTTTGCTCCGCAAAATAACGAATTTACGCAGATACATCGATCTCGCTTGCACGAAACCGTTATAACTTTAAACCGACAAACGTCCGCGTACACGTTGGTTTCATTTCCGAATCGTTCTTAAACACGCAAATTCGATGCGTTTGCTCCGGAAAATAACGAATTGGTGCAGATACATCGATTTAGGTTGCAGGAAAACGATATAACTTTAAACCGACGGACTTTTGCGCTACTGTTGGTTTCAGTTCCGAATCCTTCTTAAACACGCGAATTCGATGTGTTTGCTCCGCAAAATAACGAATTTACGCAGATACATCGATCTCGCTTGGAGGAAACCGTTATAACTTTAAACCGACAAACGTCCGCGTACACGTTGGTTTCATTTACGAATCGTTCTTAAACACGCAAATTCGATGCGTTTGCTCCGGAAAATAACGATTTGGTGCACACACATCGATCCCGCTTGCCGGAAAACGTTATAACTTTATACCGACGAACGTTTGCGTACACATTGGTTTCATTTCCGAATCCTTCTTAAACACGCGAGTACGATGCGTTTGCTGCGCAAAATAACGAATGTACGCAGAAACATCGATTTCGCTTGCAGGAAACCGTTATAACATTAAACCGACAAACGTCCACGTACATGTTGGTTTCATTTACGAATCGTTCTTAAACACGCAAATTCGATGCGTTTGCTCCGGAAAATAACGATTTGGTGCAGATACATCGATCCCGCTTGCCGGAAAACTTTATAACTTTATACCGACGAACGTTTGCGTACACGTTGGTTTCAGTTCCGAATCCTTCTTAAACACGCGAATTCGATGCGTTTGCTCCGCAAAATAACGAATTTACGCAGATACATCGATCCCGCTTGCCGGAAAACGTTATAACTTTATACCGACGAACGTTTGCGTACACGTTGGTTCCACTTCCGAATCCTTCTTAAACACGCGAATTCGATGCGTTTGCTCCGCAAAATAACGAATTTACGCAGATACATCGATCTCGCTTGCAGGAAACCGTTATAACTTTAAACCGACAAACCTCCGCGTACACGTTGGTTTCAGTTCCGAATCCTTCTTAAACACGCGAATTCGATGCGTTTGCTCCGCAAAATAACGAATTTACGCAGATACATCGATCTCGCTTGCAGGAAACCGTTATAACTTTAAACCGACAAACGTCCGCGTACACGTTGGTTTCATTTCCGAATCGTTCTTAAACACGCAAATTCGATGCGTTTGCTCCGGAAAATAACGATTTGGTGCAGATACATCGATCCCGCTTGCCGGAAAACGTTATAACTTTATACCGACGAACGTTTGCGTACACATTGGTTTCATTTCCGAATCCTTCTTAAACACGCAAATTCGATGCGTTTGCTCCGGAAAATAACGAATTGGTGCAGATACATCGATTTAGGTTGCAGGAAAACGATATAACTTTAA
Source organism: Lasioglossum villosulum (assembly GCA_963971365.1). Lineage (NCBI taxonomy): Eukaryota > Metazoa > Arthropoda > Insecta > Hymenoptera > Halictidae > Lasioglossum > Lasioglossum villosulum. The sequence goes on from OZ020495.1 coordinate 32,604,874, forward strand.
ACCGACGGACTTTTGCGCTACTGTTGTTTTCAGTTCCGAATCCTTCTTAAACACGCGAATTCGATGTGTTTGCTCCGCAAAATAACGAATTTACGCAGATACATCGATCTCGCTTGGAGGAAACCGTTATAACTTTAAACCGACAAACGTCGGCGTACACGTTGGTTTCATTTACAAATCGTTCTTAAACACGCAAATTCGATGCGTTTGCTCCGGAAAATAACGATTTGGTGCACACACATCGATCCCGCTTGCCGGAAAACGTTATAACTTTATACCGACGAACGTTTGCGTACACATTGGTTTCATTTCCGAATCCTTCTTAAACACGCAAATTCGATGCGTTCTCTCCGAAAAATAACGTATTGGTGCAGATACATCGATTTAGGTTGCAGGAAAACGATATAACTTTAAACCGACGGACTTTTGCGCTACTGTTGGTTTCAGTTCCGAATCCTTCTTAAACACGCGAATTCGATGTGTTTGCTGCGCAAAATAACGAATGTACGCAGAAACATCGATTTCGCTTGCAGGAAACCGTTATAACTTTAAACCGACAAACGTCCACGTACACGTTGGTTTCATTTACGAATCGTTCTTAAACACGCAAATTCGATGCGTTTGCTCCGGAAAATAACGATTTGGTGCAGATACATCGATCCCGCTTGCCGGAAAACGTTATAACTTTATACCGACGAACGTTTGCGTACACATTGGTTTCATTTCCGAATCCTTCTTAAACACGCGAGTACGATGCGTTTGCTGCGCAAAATAACGAATGTACGCAGAAACATCGATTTCGCTTGCAGGAAACCGTTATAACATTAAACCGACAAACGTCCACGTACACGTTGGTTTCATTTCCGAATCCTTCTTAACACGCAAATTCGATGCGTTTGCTCCGGAAAATAACGATTTGGTGCAGATACATCGATGTCGCTTGCAGGAAACCGTCATAACTTTAAACCGACAAACGTCCACGTACACGTTGGTTTCATTTACGAATCGTTCTTAAACACGCAAATTCGATGCGTTTGCTCCGGAAAATAACGATTTGGTGCAGATACATCGATCCCGCTTGCCGGAAACCGTTATAAATTTAAACCGACAAACGTCCACGTACACGTTGGTTTCATTTACGAATCGTTCTTAAACACGCCAATTCGATGCGTTTGCTCCGGAAAATAACGATTTGGTGCAGATACATCGATCCCGCTTGGCGGACAACTTTATAACTTTATACCGACGAACGTTTGCGTACACGTTGGTTTCAGTTCCGAATCCTTCTTAAACACGCGAATTCGATGCGTTTGCTCCGCAAAATAACGAATTTACGCAGATACATCGATCTCGCTTGCAGGAAACCGTTATAACTTTAAACCGACAAACGTCCGCGTACACGTTGGTTTCATTTCCGAATCGTTCTTAAACACGCAAATTCCATGCGTTTGCTCCGGAAAATAACGATTTGGTGCACACACATCGATCCCGCTTGCCGGAAAACTATATAACTTTATACCGACGAACGTTTGCGTACACGTTGGTTTCAGTTCCGAATCCTTTTTAAACACGCGAATTCGATGCGTTTGCTCCGCAAAATAACGAATTTACGCAGATACATCGATCCCGCTTGCCGGAAAACGTTATAACTTTATACCGACGAACGTTTGCGTACACATTGGTTTCATTTCCGAATCCTTCTTAAACACGCAAATTCGATGCGTTTGCTCCGGAAAATAACGAATTGTTGCAGATACATCGATTTCGGTTGCAGGAAAACGATATAACTTTATACCGACGAACGTTTGCGTACACGTTGGTTTCATTTCCGAATCGTTCTTAAACACGCAAATTCGATGCGTTTGCTCCGGAAAATAACGAATTGGTGCAGATACATCGATTTAGGTTGCAGGAAAACGATATAACTTTAAACCGACGGACTTTTGCGCTACTGTTGGTTTCAGTTCCGAATCCTTCTTAAACACGCGAATTCGATGCGTTTGCTCCGCAAAATAACGAATTTACGCAGATACATCGATCTCGCTTGCACGAAACCGTTATAACTTTAAACCGACAAACGTCCGCGTACACGTTGGTTTCATTTCCGAATCGTTCTTAAACACGCAAATTCGATGCGTTTGCTCCGGAAAATAACGAATTGGTGCAGATACATCGATTTAGGTTGCAGGAAAACGACATAACTTTAAACCGACGGACTTTTGCGCTACTGTTGGTTTCAGTTCCGAATCCTTCTTAAACACGCGAATTCGATGTGTTTGCTCCGCAAAATAACGAATTTACGCAGATACATCGATCTCGCTTGGAGGAAACCGTTATAACTTTAAACCGACAAACGTCCGCGTACACGTTGGTTTCATTTACGAATCGTTCTTAAACACGCAAATTCGATGCGTTTGCTCCGGAAAATAACGATTTGGTGCACACACATCGATCCCGCTTGCCGGAAAACGTTATAACTTTATACCGACGAACGTTTGCGTACACATTGGTTTCATTTCCGAATCCTTCTTAAACACGCGAGTACGATGCGTTTGCTGCGCAAAATAACGAATGTACGCAGAAACATCGATTTCGCTTGCAGGAAACCGTTATAACATTAAACCGACAAACGTCCACGTACATGTTGGTTTCATTTACGAATCGTTCTTAAACACGCAAATTCGATGCGTTTGCTCCGGAAAATAACGATTTGGTGCAGATACATCGATCCCGCTTGCCGGAAAACTTTATAACTTTATACCGACGAACGTTTGCGTACACGTTGGTTTCAGTTCCGAATCCTTCTTAAACACGCGAATTCGATGCGTTTGCTCCGCAAAATAACGAATTTACGCAGATACATCGATCCCGCTTGCCGGAAAACGTTATAACTTTATACCGACGAACGTTTGCGTACACGTTGGTTCCACTTCCGAATCCTTCTTAAACACGCGAATTCGATGCGTTTGCTCCGCAAAATAACGAATTTACGCAGATACATCGATCTCGCTTGCAGGAAACCGTTATAACTTTAAACCGACAAACCTCCGCGTACACGTTGGTTTCAGTTCCGAATCCTTCTTAAACACGCGAATTCGATGCGTTTGCTCCGCAAAATAACGAATTTACGCAGATACATCGATCTCGCTTGCAGGAAACCGTTATAACTTTAAACCGACAAACGTCCGCGTACACGTTGGTTTCATTTCCGAATCGTTCTTAAACACGCAAATTCGATGCGTTTGCTCCGGAAAATAACGATTTGGTGCAGATACATCGATCCCGCTTGCCGGAAAACGTTATAACTTTATACCGACGAACGTTTGCGTACACATTGGTTTCATTTCCGAATCCTTCTTAAACACGCAAATTCGATGCGTTTGCTCCGGAAAATAACGAATTGGTGCAGATACATCGATTTAGGTTGCAGGAAAACGATATAACTTTAAACCGACGGACTTTTGCGCTACTGTTGTTTTCAGTTCCGAATCCTTCTTAAACACGCGAATTCGATGTGTTTGCTCCGCAAAATAACGAATTTACGCAGATACATCGATCTCGCTTGGAGGAAACCGTTATAACTTTAAACCGACAAACGTCGGCGTACACGTTGGTTTCATTTACAAATCGTTCTTAAACACGCAAATTCGATGCGTTTGCTCCGGAAAATAACGATTTGGTGCACACACATCGATCCCGCTTGCCGGAAAACGTTATAACTTTATACCGACGAACGTTTGCGTACACATTGGTTTCATTTCCGAATCCTTCTTAAACACGCAAATTCGATGCGTTCTCTCCGAAAAATAACGTATTGGTGCAGATACATCGATTTAGGTTGCAGGAAAACGATATAACTTTAAACCGACGGACTTTTGCGCTACTGTTGGTTTCAGTTCCGAATCCTTCTTAAACACGCGAATTCGATGTGTTTGCTGCGCAAAATAACGAATGTACGCAGAAACATCGATTTCGCTTGCAGGAAACCGTTATAACTTTAAACCGACAAACGTCCACGTACACGTTGGTTTCATTTACGAATCGTTCTTAAACACGCAAATTCGATGCGTTTGCTCCGGAAAATAACGATTTGGTGCAGATACATCGATCCCGCTTGCCGGAAAACGTTATAACTTTATACAGACGAACGTTTGCGTACACATTGGTTTCATTTCCGAATCCTTCTTAAACACGCGAGTACGATGCGTTTGCTGCGCAAAATAACGAATGTACGCAGAAACATCGATTTCGCTTGCAGGAAACCGTTATAACATTAAACCGACAAACGTCCACGTACACGTTGGTTTCATTTCCGAATCCTTCTTAACACGCAAATTCGATGCGTTTGCTCCGGAAAATAACGATTTGGTGCAGATACATCGATGTCGCTTGCAGGAAACCGTCATAACTTTAAACCGACAAACGTCCACGTACACGTTGGTTTCATTTACGAATCGTTCTTAAACACGCAAATTCGATGCGTTTGCTCCGGAAAATAACGATTTGGTGCAGATACATCGATCCCGCTTGCCGGAAACCGTTATAAATTTAAACCGACAAACGTCCACGTACACGTTGGTTTCATTTACGAATCGTTCTTAAACACGCCAATTCGATGCGTTTGCTCCGGAAAATAACGATTTGGTGCAGATACATCGATCCCGCTTGGCGGACAACTTTATAACTTTATACCGACGAACGTTTGCGTACACGTTGGTTTCAGTTCCGAATCCTTCTTAAACACGCGAATTCGATGCGTTTGCTCCGCAAAATAACGAATTTACGCAGATACATCGATCTCGCTTGCAGGAAACCGTTATAACTTTAAACCGACAAACGTCCGCGTACACGTTGGTTTCATTTCCGAATCGTTCTTAAACACGCAAATTCCATGCGTTTGCTCCGGAAAATAACGATTTGGTGCACACACATCGATCCCGCTTGCCGGAAAACTATATAACTTTATACCGACGAACGTTTGCGTACACGTTGGTTTCAGTTCCGAATCCTTTTTAAACACGCGAATTCGATGCGTTTGCTCCGCAAAATAACGAATTTACGCAGATACATCGATCCCGCTTGCCGGAAAACGTTATAACTTTATACCGACGAACGTTTGCGTACACATTGGTTTCATTTCCGAATCCTTCTTAAACACGCAAATTCGATGCGTTTGCTCCGGAAAATAACGAATTGTTGCAGATACATCGATTTCGGTTGCAGGAAAACGATATAACTTTATACCGACGAACGTTTGCGTACACGTTGGTTTCATTTCCGAATCCTTCTTAAACACGCGAATTCGATGCGTTTGCTCCGCAAAATAACGAATTTACGCAGATACATCGATCCCGCTTGCCGGAAAACGTTATAACTTTATACCGACGAACGTTTGCGTACACGTTGGTTCCACTTCCGAATCCTTCTTAAAAACGCAAATTCGATGCGTTTGCTCCTAAAAATAACGAATTCGTGCAGATACATCGATTTCGGTTGCAGGAAAACGTTATAACTTTAAACCGACAAACGTCCGCGTACACGTCGGTTTCATTTCCGAATCCCTCTCAAACACGCAATTTCGATGCGTTTGCAACGGAAAATAACGAATTTACGCAGATACATCGATCTCGCTTGCAGGAAACCGTTATAACTTTAAACCGACAAACGTCCGCGTACACGTTGGTTTCATTTCCGAATCGTTCTTAAACACGCAAATTCGATGCGTTTGCTCCGGAAAATAACGGTTTGGTGCAGATACATCGATCCCGCTTGCCGGAAAACGTTATAACTTTATACCGACGAACGTTTGCGTACACATTGGTTTCATTTCCGAATCCTTCTTAAACACGCAAATTCGATGCGTTTGCTCCGGAAAATAACGAATTGGTGCAGATACATCGATTTAGGTTGCAGAAAACTGTCATAACTTTAAACCGACGGACGTTTGCGCTACTGTTGGTTTCAGTTCCGAATCCTTCTTAAACACGCAAATTCGATGTGTTTGCTCCGCAAAATAACGAATTTACGCAGATACATCGATCTCGCTTGGAGGAAACCGTTATAACTTTAAACCGACAAACGTCCGCGTACACGTTGGTTTCATTTACGAATCCATCTTAAACACGCAAATTCGATGCGTTTGCTCCGGAAAATAACGATTTGGTGCAGATACATCGATCCCGCTTGCCGGAAAACTTTATAACTTTATACCGACAAACGTTTGCGTACACGTTGGTTTCAGTTCCGAATCCTTCTTAAACACGCGAATTCGATGCGTTTGCTCCTAAAAATAACGAATTCGTGCAGATACATCGATTTCGCTTGCAGGAAAACGTTATAACTTTAAACCGACAAACGTCCGCGAACACGTCGGTTTCATTTCCGAATCCCTCTCAAACACGCAATTTCGATGCGTTTGCTCCGGAAAATAATGAATTGGTGCAGATACATCGATTCCGGTTGCAGGAAAACGATATAACTTTATACCGACGAACGTTTGCGTACACGTTGGTTTCATTTCCGAATCCTTCTTAAACACGCGAATTCGATGCGTTTGCTCCGCAAAATAACGAATTTACGCAGATACATCGATCTCGCTTGCAGGAAACCGTTATAACTTTAAACCGACAAACGTCCGCGTACACGTTGGTTTCATTTCCGAATCGTTCTTAAACACGCAAATTCGATGCGTTTGCTCCGGAAAATAACGATTTGGTGCAGATACATCGATCCCGCTTGCCGGAAAACGTTATAACTTTATACCGACGAACGTTTGCGTACACATTGGTTTCATTTCCGAATCCTTCTTAAACACGCGAATTCGATGCGTTTGCTCCGCAAAATAACGAATTTACGCGGATAGATCGACCTCGCTTGCAGGAAACCGTTATAACTTTAAACCGACAAACGTCCGCGTACACGTTGGTTTCATTTCCGAATCCTTCTTAACACGCAAATTCGATGCGTTTGCTCCGGAAAATAACGATTTGGTGCAGATACATCGATGTCGCTTGCAGGAAACCGTCATAACTTTAAACCGACGGACGTTTGCGCTACTGTTGGTTTCAGTTCCGAATCCTTCTTAAACACGCGAGTTCGATGCGTTTGCTGCGCAAAATAACGAATGTATGCAGAAACATCGATTTCGCTTGCAGGAAACCGTTATAAATTTAAACCGACAAACGTCCACGTACACGTTGGTTTCATTTACGAATCGTTCTTAAACACGCAAATTCGATGCGTTTGCTCCGGAAAATAACGATTTGGTGCAGATACATCGATCCCGCTTGGCGGACAACTTTATAACTTTATACCGACGAACGTTTGCGTACACGTTGGTTTCAGTTCCGAATCCTTCTTAAACACGCGAATTCGATGCGTTTGCTCCGCAAAATAACGAATTTACGCAGATACATCGATCCCGCTTGCCGGAAAACGTTATAACTTTATACCGACGAACGTTTGCGTACACGTTGGTTCCACTTCCGAATCCTTCTTAAAAACGCAAATTCGATGCGTTTGCTCCTAAAAATAACGAATTCGTGCAGATACATCGATTTCGCTTGCAGGAAAACGTTATAACTTTAAACCGACAAACGTCCGCGTACACGTCGGTTTCATTTCCGAATCCCTCTCAAACACGCAATTTCGATGCGTTTGCAACGGAAAATAACGAATTGGTGCAGATACATCGATTTCGGTTGCAGGAAAACGATATAACTTTATACCGACGAACGTTTGCGTACACGTTGGTTTCATTTCCGAATCCTTCTTAAACACGCGAATTCGATGCGTTTGTCCGCAAAATAACGAATTTACGCAGATACATCGATCTCGCTTGCAGGAAACCGTTATAACTTTAAACCGACAAACGTCCGCGTACACGTTGGTTTCATTTCCGAATCGTTCTTAAACACGCAAATTCGATGCGTTTGCTCCGGAAAATAACGGTTTGGTGCAGATACATCGATCCCGCTTGCCGGAAAACGTTATAACTTTATACCGACGAACGTTTGCGTACACATTGGTTTCATTTCCGAATCCTTCTTAAACACGCAAATTCGATGCGTTTGCTCCGGAAAATAACGAATTGGTGCAGATACATCGATTTAGGTTGCAGAAAACTGTCATAACATTAAACCGACGGACGTTTGCGCTACTGTTGGTTTCAGTTCCGAATCCTTCTTAAACACGCAAATTCGATGTGTTTGCTCCGCAAAATAACGAATTTACGCAGATACATCGATCTCGCTTGGAGGAAACCGTTATAACTTTAAACCGACAAACGTCCGCGTACACGTTGGTTTCATTTACGAATCCATCTTAAACACGCAAATTCGATGCGTTTGCTCCGGAAAATAACGATTTGGTGCACACACATCGATCCCGCTTGCCGGAAAACGTTATAACTTTATACCGACGAACGTTTGCGTACACATTGGTTTCATTTCCGAATCCTTCTTAAACACGCAAATTCGATGCGTTTGCTCCGAAAAATAACGAATTGGTGCAGATACATCGATTTAGGTTGCAGGAAAACGATATAACTTTAAACCGACGGACTTTTGCGCTACTGTTGGTTTCAGTTCCGAATCCTTCTTAAACACGCGAATTCGATGTGTTTGCTGCTCAAAATAACGAATGTACGCAGAAACATCGATTTCGCTTGCAGGAAGCCGTTATAACATTAAACCGACAAACGTCCACGTACACGTTGGTTTCATTTACGAATCGTTCTTAAACACGCAAATTCGATGCGTTTGCTCCGGAAAATAACGATTTGGTGCAGATACATCGATCCCGCTTGCCGGAAAACTTTATAACTTTATACCGACGAACGTTTGCGTACACGTTGGTTTCAGTTCCGAATCCTTCTTAAACACGCGAATTCGATGCGTTTGCTCCGCAAAATAACGAATTTACGCAGATACATCGATCTCGCTTGCAGGAAACCGTTATAACTTTAAACCGACAAACGTCCGCGTACACGTTGGTTTCATTTCCGAATCGTTCTTAAACACGCAAATTCGATGCGTTTGCTCCGGAAAATAACGATTTGGTGCAGATACATCGATCCCGCTTGCCGGAAAACGTTATAACTTTATACCGACGAACGTTTGCGTACACATTGGTTTCATTTCCGAATCCTTCTTAAACACGCAAATTCGATGCGTTTGCTCCTAAAAATAACGAATTGGAGCAGATACATTGATCTCGCTTGCAGGAAAACGATATAACTTTAAACCGACGGACGTTTGCGCTACTGTTGGTTTCAGTTCCGAATCCTTCTTAAACACGCGAGTTCGATGCGTTTGCTCCGCAAAATAACGAATGTACGCAGAAACATCGATTTCGCTTGCAGGGAACCGTTATAACTTTAAACCGACAAACGTCCACGTACACGTTGGTTTCATTTACGAATCGTTCTTAAACACGCAAATTCGATGCGTTTGCTCCGGAAAATAACGATTTGGTGTAGATACATCGATCCCGCTTGCCGGAAAACGTTATAACTTTATACCGACGAACGTTTGCGTACACGTTGGTTCCACTTCCGAATCCTTCTTAAACACGCAAATTCGATGCGTTTGCTCCTAAAAATAACGAATTCGTGCAGATACATCGATTTCGCTTGCAGGAAAACGTTATAACTTTAAGCCGACAAACGTCCGCGAACACGTCGGTTTCATTTCCGAATCCCTCTCAAACACGCAATTTCGATGCGTTTGCTCCGGAAAATAACGAATTGGTGCAGATACATCGATTTCGGTCGCAGGAAAACGATATAACTTTATACGGACGAACGTTTGCGTATACGTTGGTTTCATTTCCGAATCCTTCTTAAACACGCGAATTCGATGCGTTTGCTCCGCAAAATAACGAATGTACGCAGAAACAGCGATTTCGCTTGCCGGAAACCGTTATAACTTTAAACCGGCAAACGTCCACGTACACGTTGGTTTCATTTACGAATCGTTCTTAAACACGCAAATTCGATGCGTTTGCTCCGGAAAATAACGATTTGGTGCAGATACATCGATCCCGCTTGCCGGAAAACGTTATAACTTTATACCGACGAACGTTTGCGTACACGTTGGTTCCACTTCCGAATCCTTCTTAAACACGCAAATTCGATGCGTTTGCTCCTAAAGATAACGAATTCGTGCAGATACATCGATTTCGCTTGCAGGAAAACGTTATAACTTTAAACCGACAAACGTCCGCGAACACGTCGGTTTCATTTCCGAATCCCTCTCAAACACGCAATTTCGATGCGTTTGCTCCGGAAAATAATGAATTGGTGCAGATACATCGATTCCGGTTGCAGGAAAACGATATAACTTTATACCGACGAACGTTTGCGTACACGTTGGTTTCATTTCCGAATCCTTCTTAAACACGCGAATTCGATGCGTTTGCTCCGCAAAATAACGAATTTACGCAGATACATCGATCTCGCTTGCAGGAAACCGTTATAACTTTAAACCGACAAACGTCCGCGTACACGTTGGTTTCATTTCCGAATCGTTCTTAAACACGCAAATTCGATGCGTTTGCTCCGGAAAATAACGATTTGGTGCAGATACATCGATCCCGCTTGCCGGAAAACGTTATAACTTTATACCGACGAACGTTTGCGTACACATTGGTTTCATTTCCGAATCCTTCTTAAACACGCAAATTCGATGCGTTTGCTCCTAAAAATAACGAATTGGAGCAGATACATTGATCTCGCTTGCAGGAAAACGATATAATTTTAAACCGACGGACGTTTGCGCTACTGTTGGTTTCAGTTCCGAATCCTTCTTAAACACGCGAGTTCGATGCGTTTGCTCCGCAAAATAACGAATGTACGCAGAAACATCGATTTCGCTTGCAGGGAACCGTTATAACTTTAAACCGACAAACGTCCACGTACACGTTGGTTTCATTTACGAATCGTTCTTAAACACGCAAATTCGATGCGTTTGCTCCGCAAAATAACGAATGTACGCAGAAACAGCGATTTCGCTTGCAGGAAACCGTTATAACTTTAAACCGGCAAACGTCCACGTACACGTTGGTTTCATTTACGAATCGTTCTTAAACACGCAAATTCGATAAGTTTGCTCCGGAAAATAACGATTTGGTGCAGATACATCGATCCCGCTTGCCGGAAAACGTTATAACTTTATACCGACGAACGTTTGCGTACACGTTGGTTCCACTTCCGAATCCTTCTTAAACACGCAAATTCGATGCGTTTGCTCCTAAAGATAACGAATTCGTGCAGATACATCGATTTCGCTTGCAGGAAAACGTTATAACTTTAAACCGACAAACGTCCGCGAACACGTCGGTTTCATTTCCGAATCCCTCTCAAACACGCAATTTCGATGCGTTTGCTCCGGAAAATAATGAATTGGTGCAGATACATCGATTCCGGTTGCAGGAAAACGATATAACTTTATACCGACGAACGTTTGCGTACACGTTGGTTTCATTTCCGAATCCTTCTTAAACACGCGAATTTGATGCGTTTGCTCCGCAAAATAACGAATTTACGCAGATACATCGATTTCGCTTGTAGGAAAACGTTATAACTTTAAACCGACAAACGTCCGCGTACACGTTGGTTTCATTTCCGAATCGTTCTTAAACACGCAAATTCGATGCGTTTGCTCCGGAAAATAACGATTTGGTGCAGATACATCGATCCCGCTTGCCAGAAAACGTTATAAATTTATACCGACGAACGTTTGCGTACACGTTGGTTTCACTTCCGAATCCTTCTTAAAAACGCAAATTCGATGCGTTTGCTCCGGAAAATAACGAATTGGTGCAGATACATCGATTTCGGTTGCAGGAAAACGATATAACTTTAAACCGACAAACGTCCGCGTACACGTCGGTTTCACTACCGAATCCCTCTCAAACACGCAATTTCGATGCGTTTGCTCCGGAAAATAACGATTTGGTGTAGATACATCGATCCCGCTTGCCGGAAAACGTTATAACTTTATACCGACGAACGTTTGCGTACACGTTGGTTCCACTTCCGAATCCTTCTTAAACACGCAAATTCGATGCGTTTGCTCCGCAAAATAACGAATTTACGCAGATACATCGATTTCGCTTGCAGGAAAACGTTATAACTTTAAACCGACAAACGTCCGCGTACACGTTGGTTTCATTTCCGAATCGTTCTTAAACACGCAAACTCGATGCGTTTGCTGCGCAAAATAACGAATGTACGCAGAAACATCGATTTCGCTTGCAGGAAACCGTTATAACTTTAAACCGACAAACGTCCGCGTACACGTTGGTTTCATTTCCGAATCGTTCTTGAACACGCAAATTCCATGCGTTTGCTCCGGAAAATAACGAATTGGTGCAGATACATCGATTTAGGTTGCAGGAAAACGATATAACTTTAAACCGACGGACGTTTGCGCTACTGTTGGTTTCAGTTCCGAATCCTTCTTAAACACGCGAGTTCGATGCGTTTGCTGCGTAAAATAACGAATGTACGCAGAAACATCGATTTCGCTTGCAGGAAACCGTTATAACTTTAAACCGACAAACGTCCACGTACACGTTGGTTTCATTTACGAATCGATCTTAAACACGCAAATTCGATGCGTTTGCTCCGGAAAATAACGATTTGGTGCAGATACATCGATCCCGCTTGCCGGAAAACGTTATAACTTTATACCGACGAACGTTTGCACTACTGCTGGTTTCAGTTCCGAATCCTTCTTAAACACGCAAATTCGATGCGTTTGCTCCTAAAAATAACAAATTCGTGCAGATACATCGATTTCGCTTGCAGGAAAACGTTATAACTTTAAACCGACGGACGTTTGCGCTACTGTTGGTTTCAGTTCCGAATCCTTCTTAAACACGCGAATTCGATGCGTTTGCTCCGCAAAATAACGAATTTACGCCGATACATCGATTTCGCTTGCAGGAAAACGTTATAACTTTAAACCGACAAACGTCCGCGTACACGTTGGCTTCATTTCCGAATCGTTCTTAAACACGCAAATTCGATGCGTTTGCTCCGGAAAATAACGAATTGGTGCAGATACATCGATTTCGGTCGCAGGAAAACGATATCACTTTATACGGAAGAACGTTTGCGTATACGTTGGTTTCATTTCCGAATCCTTCTAAAACACGCGAATTCGATGCGTTTGCTCCGCAAAATAACGAATGTACGCAGAAACAGCGATTTCGCTTGCAGGAAACCGTTATAACTTTAAACCGGCAAACGTCCACGTACACGTTGGTTTCATTTACGAATCGTTCTTAAACACGCAAATTCGATGCGTTTGCTCCGGAAAATAACGATTTGGTGCAGATACATCGATCCCGCTTGCCGGAAAACGTTATAACTTTATACCGACGAACGTTTGCGTACACGTTGGTTCCACTTCCGAATCCTTCTTAAACACGCAAATTCGATGCGTTTGCTCCTAAAAATAACGAATTCGTGCAGATACATCGATTTCGCTTGCAGGAAAACGTTATAACTTTAAACCGACAAACGTCCGCGAACACGTCGGTTTCATTTCCGAATCCCTCTCAAACACGCAATTTCGATGCGTTTGCTCCGGAAAATAACGAATTGGTGCAGATACATCGATTTCGGTCGCAGGAAAACGATATAACTTTATACGGACGAACGTTTGCGTATACGTTGGTTTCATTTCCGAATCCTTCTTAAACACGCGAATTCGATGCGTTTGCTCCGCAAAATAACGAATGTACGCAGAAACAGCGATTTCGCTTGCAGGAAACCGTTATAACTTTAAACCGGCAAACGTCCACGTACACGTTGGTTTCATTTACGAATCGTTCTTAAACACACAAATTCGATAAGTTTGCTCCGGAAAATAACGATTTGGTGCAGATACATCGATCCCGCTTGCCGGAAAACGTTATAACTTTATACCGACGAACGTTTGCGTACACGTTGGTTCCACTTCCGAATCCTTCTTAAACACGCAAATTCGATTGCGTTTGCTCCTAAAGATAACGAATTCGTGCAGATACATCGATTTCGCTTGCAGGAAAACGTTATAACTTTAAACCGACAAACGTCCGCGAACACGTCGGTTTCATTTCCGAATCCCTCTCAAACACGCAATTTCGATGCGTTTGCTCCGGAAAATAACGAATTGGAGCAGATACATCGATTCCGGTTGCAGGAAAACGATATAACTTTATACCGACGAACGTTTGCGTACACGTTGGTTTCATTTCCGAATCCTTCTTAAACACGCGAATTCGATGCGTTTGCTCCGCAAAATAACGAATTTACGCAGATACATCGATTTCGCTTGTAGGAAAACGTTATAACTTTAAACCGACAAACGTCCGCGTACACGTTGGTTTCATTTCCGAATCGTTCTTAAACGCGCAAATTCGATGCGTTTGCTCCGGAAAATAACGATTTGGTGCAGATACATCGATCCCGCTTGCCAGAAAACGTTATAAATTTATACCGATGAACGTTTGCGTACACGTTGGTTTCACTTCCGAATCCTTCTTAAAAACGCAAATTCGATGCGTTTGCTCCGGAAAATAACGATTTGGTGCAGATACATCGATCCCGCTTGCCGGAAAACGTTATAACTTTATACCGACGAACGTTTGCACTACTGTTGGTTTCAGTTCCGAATCCTTCTTAAACACGCAAATTCGATGCGTTTGCTCCTAAAAATAACAAATTCGTGCAGATACATCGATTTTGCTTGCAGGAAAACGTTATAACTTTAAACCGACAAACGTCCGCGAACACGTCGGTTTCATTTCCGAATCCCTCTCAAACACGCAATTTCGATGCGTTTGCTCCGGAAAATAACGAATTGGTGCAGATACATCGATTTCGGTTGCAGGAAAACGATATAACTTTAAACCGACAAACGTCCGCGTACACGTCGGTTTCATTACCGAATCCCTCTCAAACACGCAATTTCGATGCGTTTGCTCCGGAAAATAACGAATGTACGCAGAAACATCGATTTCGCTTGCAGGAAACCGTTATAACTTTAAAGCGACAAACGTCCGCCTACACGTTGGTTTCATTTCCGAATCGTTCTTGAACACGCAAATTCGATGCGTTTGCTCCGGAAAATAACGAATTGGTGCAGATACATCGATTTAGGTTGCAGGAAAACGATATAACTTTACACCGACGCACGTTTGCGCTACTGTTGGTTTCAGTTCCGAATCCTTCTTAAACACGCGAGTTCGATGCGTTTGCTGCGTAAAATAACGAATGTACGCAGAAACATCGATTTCGCTTGCAGGAAACCGTTATAACTTTAAAGCGACAAACGTCCACGTACACGTTGGTTTCATTTACGAATCGATCTTAAACACGCAAATTCGATGCGTTTGCTCCGGAAAATAACGATTTGGTGCAGATACATCGATCCCGCTTGCCGGAAAACGTTATAACTTTATACCGACGAACGTTTGCACTACTGTTGGTTTCAGTTCCGAATCCTTCTTAAACACGCAAATTCGATGCGTTTGCTCCTAAAAATAACAAATTCGTGCAGATACATCGATTTCGCTTGCAGGAAAACGTTATAACTTTAAACCGACAAACGTCGGCGAACACGTCGGTTTCATTTCCGAATCCCTCTCAAACACGCAATTTCGATGCGTTTGCTCCGGAAAATAACGAATTGGTGCAGATACATCGATTCCGGTTGCAGGAAAACGATATAACTTTATACCGACGAACGTTTGCGTACACGTTGGTTTCATTTCCGAATCCTTCTTAAACACGCGAATTCGATGCGTTTGCTCCGCAAAATAACGAATTTACACAGATACATCGATTTCGCTTGCAGGAAAACGTTATAACTTTAAACCGACAAACGTCCGCGTACACGTTGGTTTCACTTCCGAATCCTCCTTAAACACGCAAATTCGATGCGTTTGCTCCTAAAAATAACGAATTCGTGCAGATACATCGATTTCGCTTGCAGGAAACCGTTATAACTTTAAACCGATAAACGTCCGCGTACACGTTGGTTTCATTTCCGAATCGTTCTTAAACACGCAAATTCGATGCGTTTGCTCCGGAAAATAACGATTTGGTGCAGATACATCGATCCCCGCTTGCCGGAAAACGTTATAACTTTATACCGACGAACGTTTGCGTACACATTGGTTTCATTTCCGAATCCTTCTTAAACACGCAAATTCGATGCGTTTGCTCCGGAAAATAACGAATTGGTGCAGATACATCGATTTAGGTTGCAGGAAAACGATATAACTTTAAACCGACAAACGTCCGCGTACACGTTGGTTTCATTTACGAATCGTTCTTAAACACGCAAATTCGATAAGTTTGCTCCGGAAAATAACGATTTGGTGCAGATACATCGATCCCGCTTGACGGAAAACGTTATAACTTTATACCGACGAACGTTTGCGTACACGTTGGTTTCATTTCCGAATCCCTCTCAAACACGCAAATTCGATGCGTTTGCTCCGGAAAATAACGATTTGGTGCAGATACATCGATCCCGCTTGCCGGAAAACGTTATAACTTTATACCGACGAACGTTTGCGTACACTTTGGTTCCACTTCCGAATCCTTCTTAAACACGCAAATTCGATGCGTTTGCTCCGGAAAATAACGAATTGGTGCAGATACATCGATTTAGGTTGCAGGAAACCATCATAACTTTAAACCGACGGTCGTTTGCGCTACTGTTGGTTTCAGTTCCGAATCCTTCTTAAACACGCGAGTTCGATGCGTTTGCTCCGCAAAATAACGAATTTACGCAGATACATCGTTCTCGCTTGCAGGAAACCGTTATAACTTTAAAACGACAAACGTCTGCGTACACGTTGGTTTCATTTCCGAATCGTTCTTAAACACGCAAATTCGATGTGTTTGCTCCGGGAAATAACGATTTGTTGCAGATACATCGATCCCGCTTGACGGAAAACGTTATAACTTTATACCGACGAACGTTTGCGTACACATTGGTTTCATTTCCGAATCCTTCTTAAACACGCAAATTCGATGCGTTTGCTCCGAAAAATAACGAATTGGAGCAGATACATTGATCTCGCTTGCAGGAAAACGATATAACTTTAAACCGACGGACGTTTGCGCTACTGTTGGTTTCAGTTCCGAATCCTTCTTAAACACGCGAGTTCGATGCGTTTGCTCCGCAAAAAGCGAATTTACGCAGATACATCGATCTCGCTTGGAGGAAACCGTTGTAACTTTAAACCGACAAACGTCCACGTACACGTTGGTTTCATTTAAAAATCGTTCTTAAACACGCAAATTCGATGCGTTTGCTCCGGAAAATAACGCATTGGTGCAGATACATCGATTTAGGTTGCAGGAAACCGTCATAACTTTAAACCGACGGACGTTTGCGCTACTGTTGGTTTCAGTTCCGAATCCTCCTTAAACACGCAAATTCGATGCGTTTGCTCCTAAAAATAACGAATTCGTGCAGATACATCGATTTCGCTTGCAGGAAACCGTTATAACTTTAAACCGATAAACGTCCGCGTACACGTTGGTTTCATTTCCGAATCGTTCTTAAACACGCAAACTCGATGCGTTTGCTCCGGAAAATAACGATTTGGTGCAGATACATCGATCCCCGCTTGCCGGAAAACGTTATAACTTTATACCGACGAACGTTTGCGTACACATTGGTTTCATTTCCGAATCCTTCTTAAACACGCAAATTCGATGCGTTTGCTCCGGAAAATAACGAATTGGTGCAGATACATCGATTTAGGTTGCAGGAAAACGATATAACTTTAAACCGACAAACGTCCGCGTACACGTTGGTTTCATTTACGAATCGTTCTTAAACACGCAAATTCGATGCGTTTGCTCCGCAAAATAACGAATTTACGCAGATACGTCGATCTCGCTTGGAGGAAAACGTTATAACTTTAAACCGACAAACGTCCGCGTACACGTTGGTTTCATTTCCGAATCGTTCTTAAACACGCAAATTCGATGCGTGTGCTCCGGAAAATAACGATTTGGTGCAGATACATCGATCCCCGCTTGCCGGAAAACGTTATAACTTTATACCGACGAACGTTTGCGTACACATTGGTTTCATTTCCGAATCCTTCTTAAACACGCAAATTCGATGCGTTTGCTCCGGAAAATAACGAATTGGTGCAGATACATCGATTTAGGTTGCAGGAAAACGATATAACTTTAAACCGACAAACGTCCGCGTACACGTTGGTTTCATTTCCGAATCGTTCTTAAACACGCAAATTCGATGCGTTTGCTCCGCAAAATAACGAATTTACGCAGATACGTCGATCTCGCTTGGAGGAAAACGTTATAACTTTAAACCGACAAACGTCCGCGTACACGTTGGTTTCATTTACGAATCGTTCTTAAACACGCAAATTCGATAAGTTTGCTCCGGAAAATAACGATTTGGTGCAGATACATCGATTTCGGTTGCAGGAAAACGATGTAACTTTAATCCGACGGACTTTTGCGCTACTGTTGGTTTCAGTTCCGAATCCTTCTTAAACACGCGAATTCGATGCGTTTGCTCCTAAAAATAACGAATTCGTGCAGATACATCGATTTCGCTTGCAGGAAAACGTTATAACTTTAAACCGACAAACGTCCGCGTACACGTTGGTTTCATTTACGAATCGTTCTTAAACACGCAAATTCGATGCGTTTGCTCCGGTAAATAACGATTTGGTGCAGATACATCGATCCCGCTTGCCGGAAAACGTTATAACTTTATACCGACGAACGCTTGCGGATACGTTGGTTTCACTTCCGAATCCTTCTTAAACAAGCAAATTCGATGCGTTTGCTCCTAAAAATAACGAATTCGTGCAGATACATCGATTTCGCTTGCAGGAAGCCGTTATAACTTTAAACCGTCAAACGTCCGCGTACACGTTGGTTTGATTTCCGAATCGTTCTTAAACACGCAAATTCGATGCGTTTGCTCCGGAAAATAACGATTTGGTGCAGACACATCGATCCCGCTTGCCGGAAAACGTTATAACTTTATACCGACGAACGTTTGCGTACACATTGGTTTCATTTCCGAATCCTTCTTAAACACGCAAATTCGATGCGCTTGGTCCGGAAAATAACGAATTGGGTGCAGATACATCGATTTAGGTTGCAGGAAAACGATATAACTGTAAACCGACGGACTTTTGCGCTACTGTTGGTTTCACTTCCGAATCCTTCTTAAACACGCGAATTCGATGTGTTTGCTCCGCAAAATAACGATTTGGTGCAGACACATCGATCCCGCTTGCCGGAAAACGTTATAACTTTATACCGACGAACGTTTGCGTACACATTGGTTTCATTTCCGAATCCTTCTTAAACACGCAACTTCGATGCGTTTGCTCCTAAAAATAACGAATTCGTGCAGATACATCGATTTCGCTTGCAGGAAAAGGTTATAACTTTAAACCGACAAACGTCCGCGTACACGTTGGTTTCATTTACGAATCGTTCTTAAACACGCAAATTCGATGCGTTTGCTCCGGAAAATAACGATTTGGTGCAGATACATCGATTTCGCTTGCAGGAAAACGTTATAACTTTAAACCGACAAACGTCCGCGTACACGTTGGTTTCATTTACGAATCGTTCTTAAACACGCAAATTCGATGCGTTTGCTCCGATAAATAACGATTTGGTGCAGATACATCGATCCCGCTTGCCGGAAAACGTTATAACTTTATACCGACGAACGCTTGCGGATACGTTGGTTTCACTTCCGAATCCTTCTTAAACAAGCAAATTCGATGCGTTTGCTCCTAAAAATAACGAATTCGTGCAGATACATCGATTTCGCTTGCAGGAAAACGTTATAACTTTAAACCGACAAACGTCCGCGTACACGTTGGTTTGATTTCCGAATCGTTCTTAAACACGCAAATTCGATGCGTTTGCTCCGGAAAATAACGATTAGGTGCAGACACATCGATCCCGCTTGCCGGAAAACGTTATAACTTTATACCGACGAACGTTTGCGTACACATTGGTTTCATTTCCGAATCCTTCTTAAACACGCAAATTCGATGTGTTTGCACCGCAAAATAACGAATGTACGCAGAAACATCAATCCCGCTTGCCGGAAAACGTTATAACTTTATACCGACGAACGCTTGCGTACACGTTGGTTTCACTTCCGAATCCTTCTTAAACAAGCAAATTCGATGCGTTTGCTCCTAAAAATAACGAATTGGTGCAGATACATCGATTTCGGTTGCAGGAAAACGATGTAACTTTAATCCGACGGACTTTTGCGCTACTGTTGGTTTCAGTTCCGAATCCTTCTTAAACACGCGAATTCGATGCGTTTGCTCCGGTAAATAACGATTTGGTGCAGATACATCGATCCCGCTTGCCGGAAAACGTTATAACTTTATACCGTCAAACGTACGCGTACACATTGGTTTCATTTCCGAATCCTTCTTAAACACGCAAATTCGATGCGTTTGGTCCGGAAAATAACGAATTGGTGCAGATACATCGAATTAGGTTGCAGGAAAACGATATAACTGTAAACCGACGGACTTTTGCGCTACTGTTGGTTTCACTTCCGAATCCTTCTTAAACACGCGAATTCGATGTGTTTGCTCCGCAACATAACGAATTTACGCAGATACATCGATCTCGCTTGCAGGAAGCCGTTATAACTTTAAACCGACAAACGTCCGCGTACACGTTGGTTTGATTTCCGAATCGTTCTTAAACACGCAAATTCGATGCGTTTGCTCCTAAAAATAACGAATTCGTGCAGATACATCGATTTCGGTTGCAGGAAAACGATGTAACTTTAATCCGACGGACTTTTGCGCTACTGTTGGTTTCAGTTCCGAATCCTTCTTAAACACGCGAATTCGATGCGTTTGCTCCTAAAAATAACGAATTCGTGCAGATACATCGATTTCGCTTGCAGGAAAACGTTATATCTTTAAACCGACAAACGTCCGCGTACACGTTGGTTTGATTTCCGAATCGTTCTTAAACACGCAAATTCGATGCGTTTGCTCCGGAAAATAACGATTTGGTGCAGACACATCGATCCCGCTTGCCGGAAAACGTTATAACTTTATACCGACGAACGTTTGCGTACACATTGGTTTCATTTCCGAATCCTTCTTAAACACGCAAATTCGATGCGTTTGGTCCGGAAAATAACGAATTGGTGCAGATACATCGATTTAGGTTGCAGGAAAACGATATAACTGTAAACCGACGGACTTTTGCGCTACTGTTGGTTTCACTTCCGAATCCAATTCGATGTGTTTGCTCCGCAAAATAACGAATTTACGCAGATACATCGATCTCGCTTGCAGGAAGCCGTTATAACTTTAAACCGACAAACGTCCGCGTACACGTTGGTTTGATTTCCGAATCGTTCTTAAACACGCAAATTCGATGCGTTTGCTCCTAAAAATAACGAATTCGTGCAGATACATCGATTTCGCTTGCAGGAAAACGTTATAACTTTAAACCGACAAACGTCCGCGTACACGTTGGTTTCATTTCCGAATCCTTCTTAAACACGCGAATTCGATGCGTTTGCTCCGCAATATAACGAATGTACGCAGAAACATCGATTTCGCTTGCAGGAAACCGTTATAACTTTAAACCGACAAACTTCCGCGTACACGTTGGTTTCATTTCCGAATCCTTCTTAAACACGCGAATTCGATGCGTTTGCTCCTAAAAATAACGAATTCGTGCAGATACATCGATTTCGCTTGCAGGAAAACGTTATAACTTTAAACCGACAAACGTCCGCGTACACGTTGGTTTGATTTCCGAATCGTTCTTAAACACGCAAATTCGATGCGTTTGCTCCGGTAAATAACGATTTGGTGCAGATACATCGATCCCGCTTGCCGGAAAACGTTATAACTTTATACCGACGAACGCTTGCGTACACGTTGGTTTCACTTCCGAGTCCTTCTTAAACACGCAAATTCGATGCGTTTGCTCCTAAAAATAACGAATTCGTGCAGATACATCGATTTCGCTTGCAGGAAGCCGTTATAAATTTAAACCGTCAAACGTCCGCGTACACGTTGGTTTGATTTCCGAATCGTTCTTAAACACGCAAATTCGATGCGTTTGCTCCGGAAAATAACGATTAGGTGCAGACACATCGATCCCGCTTGCCGGAAAACGTTATAACTTTATACCGACGAACGTTTGCGTACACATTGGTTTCATTTCCGAATCCTTCTTAAACACGCAAATTCGATGTGTTTGCACCGCAAAATAACGAATTTACGCAGATACATCGATCTCGCTTGCAGGAAGCCGTTATAACTTTAAACCGACAAACGTCCGCGTACACGTTGCTTTGATTTCCGAATCGTTCTTAAACTCGCAAATTCGATGCGTTTGCTCCTAAAAATAACGAATTCGTGCAGATACATCGATTTCGCTTGCAGGAAAACGTTATAACTTTAAACCGACAAACGTCCGGGTACACGTTGGTTTCATTTACGAATCGTTCTTAAACACGCAAATTCGATGCGTTTGCTCCGCAATATAACGAATGTACGCAGAAACATCAATCCCGCTTGCCGGAAAACGTTATAACTTTATACCGACGAACGCTTGCGTACACGTTGGTTTCACTTCCGAATCCTTCTTAAACAAGCAAATTCGATGCGTTTGCTCCGGTAAATAACGATTTGGTGCAGATACATCGATCCCGCTTGCCGGAAAACGTTATAACTTTATACCGACGAACGCTTGCGGATACGTTGGTTTCACTTCCGAATCCTTCTTAAACAAGCAAATTCGATGCGTTTGCTCCTAAAAATAACGAATTCGTGCAGATACATCGATTTCGCTTGCAGGAAAACGTTATAACTTTAAACCGACAAACGTCCGCGTACACGTTGGTTTCATTTACGAATCGTTCTTAAACACGCAAATTCGATGCGTTTGCTCTGGTAAATAACGATTTGGTGCATATACATCGATCCCGCTTGCCGGAAAACGTTATAACTTTATACCGACGAACGCTTGCGGATACGTTGGTTTCACATCCGAATCCTTCTTAAACAAGCAAATTCGATGCGTTTGCTCCTAAAAATAACGAATTCGTGCAGATACATCGATTTCGCTTGCAGGAAGCCGTTATAACTTTAAACCGTCAAACGTCCGCGTACACGTTGGTTTCATTTACGATTCGTTCTTAAACACGCGAATTCGATGCGTTTGCTCCTAAAAATAACGAATTCGTGCAGATACGTCGATTTCGCTTGCAGGAAAACGTTATAACTTTAAACCGACAAACGTCCGCGTACACGTTGGTTTCATTTACGAATCGTTCTTAAACACACAAATTCGATAAGTTTGCTCCGGAAAATAACGATTTGGTGCAGATACATCGATCCCGCTTGCCGGAAAACGTTATAACTTTATACCGACGAACGTTTGCGTACACGTTGGTTCCACTTCCGAATCCTTCTTAAACACGCAAATTCGATTGCGTTTGCTCCTAAAGATAACGAATTCGTGCAGATACATCGATTTCGCTTGCAGGAAAACGTTATAACTTTAAACCGACAAACGTCCGCGAACACGTCGGTTTCATTTCCGAATCCCTCTCAAACACGCAATTTCGATGCGTTTGCTCCGGAAAATAACGAATTGGAGCAGATACATCGATTCCGGTTGCAGGAAAACGATATAACTTTATACCGACGAACGTTTGCGTACACGTTGGTTTCATTTCCGAATCCTTCTTAAACACGCGAATTCGATGCGTTTGCTCCGCAAAATAACGAATTTACGCAGATACATCGATTTCGCTTGTAGGAAAACGTTATAACTTTAAACCGACAAACGTCCGCGTACACGTTGGTTTCATTTCCGAATCGTTCTTAAACGCGCAAATTCGATGCGTTTGCTCCGGAAAATAACGATTTGGTGCAGATACATCGATCCCGCTTGCCAGAAAACGTTATAAATTTATACCGATGAACGTTTGCGTACACGTTGGTTTCACTTCCGAATCCTTCTTAAAAACGCAAATTCGATGCGTTTGCTCCGGAAAATAACGATTTGGTGCAGATACATCGATCCCGCTTGCCGGAAAACGTTATAACTTTATACCGACGAACGTTTGCACTACTGTTGGTTTCAGTTCCGAATCCTTCTTAAACACGCAAATTCGATGCGTTTGCTCCTAAAAATAACAAATTCGTGCAGATACATCGATTTTGCTTGCAGGAAAACGTTATAACTTTAAACCGACAAACGTCCGCGAACACGTCGGTTTCATTTCCGAATCCCTCTCAAACACGCAATTTCGATGCGTTTGCTCCGGAAAATAACGAATTGGTGCAGATACATCGATTTCGGTTGCAGGAAAACGATATAACTTTAAACCGACAAACGTCCGCGTACACGTCGGTTTCATTACCGAATCCCTCTCAAACACGCAATTTCGATGCGTTTGCTCCGGAAAATAACGAATGTACGCAGAAACATCGATTTCGCTTGCAGGAAACCGTTATAACTTTAAAGCGACAAACGTCCGCCTACACGTTGGTTTCATTTCCGAATCGTTCTTGAACACGCAAATTCGATGCGTTTGCTCCGGAAAATAACGAATTGGTGCAGATACATCGATTTAGGTTGCAGGAAAACGATATAACTTTACACCGACGCACGTTTGCGCTACTGTTGGTTTCAGTTCCGAATCCTTCTTAAACACGCGAGTTCGATGCGTTTGCTGCGTAAAATAACGAATGTACGCAGAAACATCGATTTCGCTTGCAGGAAACCGTTATAACTTTAAAGCGACAAACGTCCACGTACACGTTGGTTTCATTTACGAATCGATCTTAAACACGCAAATTCGATGCGTTTGCTCCGGAAAATAACGATTTGGTGCAGATACATCGATCCCGCTTGCCGGAAAACGTTATAACTTTATACCGACGAACGTTTGCACTACTGTTGGTTTCAGTTCCGAATCCTTCTTAAACACGCAAATTCGATGCGTTTGCTCCTAAAAATAACAAATTCGTGCAGATACATCGATTTCGCTTGCAGGAAAACGTTATAACTTTAAACCGACAAACGTCGGCGAACACGTCGGTTTCATTTCCGAATCCCTCTCAAACACGCAATTTCGATGCGTTTGCTCCGGAAAATAACGAATTGGTGCAGATACATCGATTCCGGTTGCAGGAAAACGATATAACTTTATACCGACGAACGTTTGCGTACACGTTGGTTTCATTTCCGAATCCTTCTTAAACACGCGAATTCGATGCGTTTGCTCCGCAAAATAACGAATTTACACAGATACATCGATTTCGCTTGCAGGAAAACGTTATAACTTTAAACCGACAAACGTCCGCGTACACGTTGGTTTCACTTCCGAATCCTCCTTAAACACGCAAATTCGATGCGTTTGCTCCTAAAAATAACGAATTCGTGCAGATACATCGATTTCGCTTGCAGGAAACCGTTATAACTTTAAACCGATAAACGTCCGCGTACACGTTGGTTTCATTTCCGAATCGTTCTTAAACACGCAAATTCGATGCGTTTGCTCCGGAAAATAACGATTTGGTGCAGATACATCGATCCCCGCTTGCCGGAAAACGTTATAACTTTATACCGACGAACGTTTGCGTACACATTGGTTTCATTTCCGAATCCTTCTTAAACACGCAAATTCGATGCGTTTGCTCCGGAAAATAACGAATTGGTGCAGATACATCGATTTAGGTTGCAGGAAAACGATATAACTTTAAACCGACAAACGTCCGCGTACACGTTGGTTTCATTTACGAATCGTTCTTAAACACGCAAATTCGATAAGTTTGCTCCGGAAAATAACGATTTGGTGCAGATACATCGATCCCGCTTGACGGAAAACGTTATAACTTTATACCGACGAACGTTTGCGTACACGTTGGTTTCATTTCCGAATCCCTCTCAAACACGCAAATTCGATGCGTTTGCTCCGGAAAATAACGATTTGGTGCAGATACATCGATCCCGCTTGCCGGAAAACGTTATAACTTTATACCGACGAACGTTTGCGTACACTTTGGTTCCACTTCCGAATCCTTCTTAAACACGCAAATTCGATGCGTTTGCTCCGGAAAATAACGAATTGGTGCAGATACATCGATTTAGGTTGCAGGAAACCATCATAACTTTAAACCGACGGTCGTTTGCGCTACTGTTGGTTTCAGTTCCGAATCCTTCTTAAACACGCGAGTTCGATGCGTTTGCTCCGCAAAATAACGAATTTACGCAGATACATCGTTCTCGCTTGCAGGAAACCGTTATAACTTTAAAACGACAAACGTCCGCGTACACGTTGGTTTCATTTCCGAATCGTTCTTAAACACGCAAATTCGATGTGTTTGCTCCGGGAAATAACGATTTGTTGCAGATACATCGATCCCGCTTGACGGAAAACGTTATAACTTTATACCGACGAACGTTTGCGTACACATTGGTTTCATTTCCGAATCCTTCTTAAACACGCAAATTCGATGCGTTTGCTCCGAAAAATAACGAATTGGAGCAGATACATTGATCTCGCTTGCAGGAAAACGATATAACTTTAAACCGACGGACGTTTGCGCTACTGTTGGTTTCAGTTCCGAATCCTTCTTAAACACGCGAGTTCGATGCGTTTGCTCCGCAAAAAGCGAATTTACGCAGATACATCGATCTCGCTTGGAGGAAACCGTTGTAACTTTAAACCGACAAACGTCCACGTACACGTTGGTTTCATTTAAAAATCGTTCTTAAACACGCAAATTCGATGCGTTTGCTCCGGAAAATAACGCATTGGTGCAGATACATCGATTTAGGTTGCAGGAAACCGTCATAACTTTAAACCGACGGACGTTTGCGCTACTGTTGGTTTCAGTTCCGAATCCTCCTTAAACACGCAAATTCGATGCGTTTGCTCCTAAAAATAACGAATTCGTGCAGATACATCGATTTCGCTTGCAGGAAACCGTTATAACTTTAAACCGATAAACGTCCGCGTACACGTTGGTTTCATTTCCGAATCGTTCTTAAACACGCAAACTCGATGCGTTTGCTCCGGAAAATAACGATTTGGTGCAGATACATCGATCCCCGCTTGCCGGAAAACGTTATAACTTTATACCGACGAACGTTTGCGTACACATTGGTTTCATTTCCGAATCCTTCTTAAACACGCAAATTCGATGCGTTTGCTCCGGAAAATAACGAATTGGTGCAGATACATCGATTTAGGTTGCAGGAAAACGATATAACTTTAAACCGACAAACGTCCGCGTACACGTTGGTTTCATTTACGAATCGTTCTTAAACACGCAAATTCGATGCGTTTGCTCCGCAAAATAACGAATTTACGCAGATACGTCGATCTCGCTTGGAGGAAAACGTTATAACTTTAAACCGACAAACGTCCGCGTACACGTTGGTTTCATTTCCGAATC
Organism: Lasioglossum villosulum; assembly: GCA_963971365.1. Lineage (NCBI taxonomy): Eukaryota > Metazoa > Arthropoda > Insecta > Hymenoptera > Halictidae > Lasioglossum > Lasioglossum villosulum. The sequence goes on from OZ020495.1 coordinate 32,632,366, forward strand.
GTTCTTAAACACGCAAATTCGATGCGTGTGCTCCGGAAAATAACGATTTGGTGCAGATACATCGATCCCCGCTTGCCGGAAAACGTTATAACTTTATACCGACGAACGTTTGCGTACACATTGGTTTCATTTCCGAATCCTTCTTAAACACGCAAATTCGATGCGTTTGCTCCGGAAAATAACGAATTGGTGCAGATACATCGATTTAGGTTGCAGGAAAACGATATAACTTTAAACCGACAAACGTCCGCGTACACGTTGGTTTCATTTCCGAATCGTTCTTAAACACGCAAATTCGATGCGTTTGCTCCGCAAAATAACGAATTTACGCAGATACGTCGATCTCGCTTGGAGGAAAACGTTATAACTTTAAACCGACAAACGTCCGCGTACACGTTGGTTTCATTTACGAATCGTTCTTAAACACGCAAATTCGATAAGTTTGCTCCGGAAAATAACGATTTGGTGCAGATACATCGATCCCGCTTGACGGAAAACGTTATAACTTTATACCGACGAACGTTTGCGTACACGTTGGTTTCATTTCCGAATCCCTCTCAAACACGCAAATTCGATGCGTTTGCTCCGGAAAATAACGAATTGGTGCAGATACATCGATTTAGGTTGCAGGAAACCATCATAACTTTAAACCGACGGTCGTTTGCGCTACTGTTGGTTTCAGTTCCGAATCCTTCTTAAACACGCGAGTTCGATGCGTTTGCTCCGCAAAATAACGAATTTACGCAGAAACATCGATTTCGCTTGCAGGAAACCGTTATAACTTTAAAACGACAAACGTCCGCGTACACGTTGGTTTCATTTCCGAATCGTTCTTAAACACGCAAATTCGATGTGTTTGCTCCGGAAAATAACGATTTGGTGCAGATACATCGATCCCGCTTGCCGGAAAACGTTATAACTTTATACCGACGAACGTTTGCGTACACTTTGGTTTCACTTCCGAATCCTTCTTAAACACGCAAATTCGATGCGTTTGCTCCGGAAAATAACGAATTGGTGCAGATACATCGATTTCGCTTGCAGGAAAACGTTATAACTTTAAACCGACAAACGTCCGCGTACACGTTGGTTTCAGTTCCGAATCCTTCTTAAACACGCAAATTCGATTCGTTTGCTTCTAAAAATAACGAATTCGTGCAGATACATCGATTTCGCTTGCAGGAAAACGTTATAACTTTAAACCGACGGACGTTTGCGCTACTGTTGGTTTCAGTTCCGAATCCTTCTTAATCACGCGAATTCGATGCGTTTGCTCCGCAAAATAACGAATTTACGCAGATACATCGATCTCGCTTGCAGGAAACCGTTATAACTTTAAACAGATAAACGTCCGCGTACACGTTGGTTTCATTTCCGAATCCCTCTCAAACACGCAAATTCGATGCGTGTGCTGCGCAAAATAACGAATGTACGCAGAAACATCGATTTCGCTTGCAGGAAACCGTTATAACTTTAAACCGACAAACGTCCGCGTACACATTGGTTTCACTTCCGAATCCTTCTTAAACACGCAAATTCGATGCGTTTGCTCCGCAAAATAACGAATTTACGCAGATACATCGATTTAGGCTGCAGGAAAACGATATAACTTTAAACCGACGGACTTTTGCGCTACTGTTGGTTTCAGTTCCGAATCCTTCTTAAACACGTGAATTCGATGTGTTTGCTCCGCAAAATATCGAATTTACGCAGATACATCGACCTCGCTTGGAGGAAACCCTTATAACTTTAAACCGACAAACGTCCGCGTACACATTGGTTTCATTTCCGAATCCTTCTTAAACACGCAAATTCGATGCGTTTGCTCCGGAAAATAACGATTTGGTGCAGATACATCGATTTCGGTTGCAGGAAAACGATATAACTTTATACCGACGACGTTTGCGTACACGTTGGTTTCATTTCCGAATCCTTCTTAAACACGCGAATTCGATGCGTTTGCTCCGCAAAATAACGAATTTACACAGATACATCGATTTCGCTTGCAGGAATACGTTATAACTTTAAACCGATAAACGTCCGCGTACACGTTGGTTTCATTTCCGAATCGTTCTTAAACACGCAAATTCGATGCGTTTGCTCCGGAAAATAACGATTTGGTGCAGATACATCGATCCCGCTTGCCGGAAAACGTTATAACTTTATACCGACGAACGTTTGCGTACACATTGGTTTCATTTCCGAATCCTTCTTAAACACGCAAATTCGATGCGTTTGCTCCGAAAAATAACGAATTGGAGCAGATACATTGATCTCGCTTGCAGAAAACCGTCATAACTTTAAACCGACGGACGTTTGCGCTACTGTTGGTTTCAGTTCCGAATCCTTCTTAAACACGCGAGTTCGATGCGTTTGCTGCGTAAAATAACGAATGTACGCAGAAACATCGATTTCGCTTGCAGGAAACCGTTATAACTTTAAACCGACGAACGTTCACGTACACGTTGGTTTCATTTACGAATCGTTCTTAAACACGCAAATTCGATGCGTTTGCTCCGGATAATAACGATTTGGTGCAGATACATCGATCCCGCTTGCCGGAAAACGTTATAACTTTATACCGACGAACGTTTGCGCTACTGTTGGTTTCATTTCCGAATCCTTCTTAAACACGCAAATTCGATGCGTTTGCTCCTAAAAATAACAAATTCGTGCAGATACATCGATTTCGCTTGCAGGAAAACGTTATAACTTTAAACCGACGGACGTTTGCACTACTGTTGGTTTCAGTTCCGAATCCTTCTTAAACACGCAAATTCGATGCGTTTGCTCCTAAAAATAACATATTCGTGCAGATACATCGATTTCGCTTGCAGGAAAACGTTATAACTTTAAACCGACGGACGTTTGCGCTACTGTTGGTTTCACTTCCGAATCCTTCTTAAACACGCGAATTCGATACGTTTGCTCCGCAAAATAACGAATTTACGCAGATACATTGATGTCGCTTGCAGGAAACCGTTACAACTTTAAACCGATAAACGTCCGCGTACACGTTGGTTTCATTTCCGAATCGTTCTTAAACACGCAAACAAGATGCGTTTGCTCCGGAAAATAACGATTTGGTGCAGATACATCGATCCCGCTTGCCGGAAAACGTTATTACTTTAAACCGACCAACGTCCGCGTACACGTCGGTTTCATTTCCGAATCCCTCGCAAACACGCAATTTCGATGCGTTTGCTCCGGAAAATAACGAATTGGTGCAGATACATCGATTTCGGTTGCAGGAAAACGTTATAACTTTATACCGACGGACGTTTGCGCTACTGTTGGTTTCAGTTCCGAATCCTTCTTAAACACGCGAATTCGATGCGTTTGTTCCGCAAAATAACGAATTTACGCAGATACATCGATCTCGCTTGGAGGAAACCGTTATAACTTTAAACCGACAAACGTCCACGTACACGTTGGTTTCAGTTCCGAATCCTTCTTAAACACGCGAATTCGATGTGTTTGCTCCGCAAAATAACGAATTTACGCAGATACATCGATCTCGCTTGGAGGAAACCCTTATAACTTTAAACCGACAAACGTCCGCGTACACGTTGGTTTCATTTACGAATCGTTCTTAAACACGCAAATTCGATGCGTTTGCTCCGGAAAATAACGATTTGGTGCACACACATCGATCCCGCTTGCCGGAAAACGTTATAACTTTATACCGACGAACGTTTGCGTCCACATTTGTTTCATTTCCGAATCCTTCTTTAACACGCAAATTCGATGCGTTTGATCCGAAAAATAACGACTTGGAGCAGATACATTGATCTCGCTTGCAGGAAAACGTTATAACTTTAAACCGACAAACGTCCGCGTACACGTTGGTTTCATTTCCGAATCCCTCTCAAACACGCAAATTCGATGCGTTTGCTGCGCAAAATAACGAATGTACGCAGAAACATCGATTTCGCTTGCAGGAAACCGTTATAACTTTAAACCGACAAACGTCCGCGTACACATTGGTTTTTACTTCCGAATCCTTCTTAAACACGCGAATTCGATGCGTTTGCTCCGCAAAATAACGAATTTACGCCGATACATCGATCTCGCTTGCAGGAAACCGTTATAACTTTAAACAGATAAACGTCCTCGTACACGTTGGTTTCATTTCCGAATCCCTCTCAAACACGCAAATTCGATGCGTTTGCTGCGCAAAATAACGAATGTACGCAGAAACATCGATTTCGCTTGCAGGAAACCGTTATAACTTTAAACCGACAAACGTCCGCGTACACATTGGTTTCACTTCCGAATCCTTCTTAAACACGCAAATTCGATGCGTTTGCTCTGCAAAATAACGAATTTACGCAGATACATCGATTTAGGCTGCAGGAAAACGATATAACTTTAAACCGACGGACTTTTGCGCTACTGTTGGTTTCAGTTCCGAATCCTTCTTAAACACGTGAATTCGATGTGTTTGCTCCGCAAAATAACGAATTTACACAGATACATCGATTTCGCTTGCAGGAAAACGTTATAACTTTAAACCGATAAACGTCCGCGTACACGTTGGTTTCAGTTCCGAATCCTTCTTAAACACGCGAATTCGATGCGTTTGCTCCGCAAAATAACGAATTGGTACCGATTCATCGATTTAGGTTGCAGGAAAACGATATAACTTTAAACCGACAAACGTCCGCGTACATGTTGGTTTCATTTCCGAATCGTTCTTAAACACGCAAATTCGATGCGTTTGCTCCGCAAAATAACGAATTTACGCAGATACGTCGATCTCGCTTGCAGGAAACCGTTATAACTTTAAACCGACAAACGTCCGCGTACACGTTGGTTTCCTTTCCGAATCGTTCTTAAACACGCAAATTCGATGCGTTTGCTCCGGAAAATAACGATTTGGTGCAGATGCATCGATCCCGCTTGCCGGAAAACGTTATAACTTTATACCGACGAACGTTTGCGTACACATTGGTTTCATTTCCGAATCCTTCTTAAACACGCAAATTCGATGCGTTTGCTCCGAAAAACAACGAATTGGAGCAGATACATTGATCTCGCTTGCAGGAAAACGATATAACTTTAAACCGACGGACGTTTGCGCTACTGTTGGTTTCAGTTCCGAATCCTTCTTAAACACGCGAGTTCGATGAGTTTGCTGCGCAAAATAACGAATGTACGCAGAAACATCGATTTAGGTTGCAGGAAACCATCATAACTTTAAACCGACGAAAGTTTGCGTACACGTTGGTTTCATTTCCGAATCGTTCTTAAACACGCAAATTCGATGCGTTTGCTCCGGAAAATAACGATTTGGTGCAGATACATCGATTTCGGCTGCAGGAAAACGATATAACTTTATACCGACGGACGTTTGCGCTACTGTTGGTTTCATTTCCGAATCCTTCTTAAACACGCGAATTCGATGCGTTTGCTCCGCAAAATAACGAATTTACGCCGATACATCGATTTCGCTTGCACGAAAACGTTATAACTTTAAACCGACAAACGTCCGCGTACACGTTGGTTTCAGTTCCGAATCCTTCTTAAACACGCGAATTCGATGCGTTTGCTCCGCAAAATAACGAATTTACGCAGATACATTGATGTCGCTTGCAGGAAACCGTTATAACTTTAAACCGATAAACGTCCGCGTACACGTTGGTTTCATTTCCGAATCGTTCTTAAACACGCAAACTCGATGCGTTTGCTCCGGATAATAACGATTTGGTGCAGATACATCGATCCCGCTTGCCGGAAAATGTTATTACTTTAAACCGACCAACGTCCGCGTACACATTGGTTTCATTTCCGAATCCTTCTTAAACACGCAAATTCGATGCGTTTGCTCCGGAAAATAACGAATTGGTGCAGATACATCGATTTCGGTTGCAGGAAAACGATATAACTTTAAACCGACGGACTTTTGCGCTACTGTTGGTTTCAGTTCCGAATCCTTCTTAAACACGCGAATTCGATGCGTTTGCTCCGCAAAATAACGAATTTACGCAGATACATCGATCTCGCCTGCAGGAAACCGTTATAACTTTCTAAACCGACAAACGTCCGCGTACACGTTGGTTTCAGTTCCGAATCCTTCTTAAACACGCGAGTTCGATGCGTTTGCTGCGCAAAATAACGAATGTACGCAGAATCATCGATATCGCTTGCCGGAAAACGTTATAACTTTATACCGACAAACGTCCGCGTACACGTTGGTTTCAGTTCCGAATCCTTCTTAAACACGCGAATTCGATGCGTTTGCTCCGCAAAATAACGAATTTACGCAGATACATTGATGTCGCTTGCAGGAAACCGTTATAACTTTAAACCGATAAACGTCCGCGTACACGTTGGTTTCATTTCCGAATCGTTCTTAAACACGCAAACTCGATGCGTTTGCTCCGGATAATAACGATTTGGTGCAGATACATCGATCCCGCTTGCCGGAAAATGTTATTACTTTAAACCGACCAACGTCCGCGTACACATTGGTTTCATTTCCGAATCCTTCTTAAACACGCAAATTCGATGCGTTTGCTCCGGAAAATAACGAATTGGTGCAGATACATCGATTTCGGTTGCAGGAAAACGATATAACTTTAAACCGACGGACTTTTGCGCTACTGTTGGTTTCAGTTCCGAATCCTTCTTAAACACGCGAATTCGATGCGTTTGCTCCGCAAAATAACGAATTTACGCAGATACATCGATCTCGCCTGCAGGAAACCGTTATAACTTTCTAAACCGACAAACGTCCGCGTACACGTTGGTTTCAGTTCCGAATCCTTCTTAAACACGCGAGTTCGATGCGTTTGCTGCGCAAAATAACGAATGTACGCAGAATCATCGATATCGCTTGCCGGAAAACGTTATAACTTTATACCGACGAACGTTTGCGCTCCTGTTGGTTTCATTTCCGAATCCTTCTTAAACACGCAAATTCGATGCGTTTGCTCCTAAAAATAACAAATTCGTACAGATACATCGATTTCGCTTGCAGGAAAACGTTATAACTTTAAACCGACGGACGTTTGCGCTACTGTTGGTTTCAGTTCCGAATCCTTCTTAAACACGCAAATTCGATGCGTTTGCTCCTAAAAATAACAAATTCGTGCAGATACATCGATTTCGCTTGCAGGAAAACGTTATAACTTTAAACCGACGGACGTTTGCGCTACTGTTGGTTTCACTTCCGAATCCTTCTTAAACACGCGAATTCGATGCGTTTGCTCCGCAAAATAACGAATTTACGCCGATACATCGATTTCGCTTGCAGGAAAACGTTATAACTTTAAACCGACAAACGTCCGCGTACACGTTGGTTTCATTTCCGAATCCCTCTCAAACACGCAAATTCGATGCGTTTGCTGCGCAAAATAACGAATGTACGCAGAAACATCGATTTCGCTTGCAGGAAACCGTTATAACTTTAAACCGACAAACGTCCGCGTACACATTGGTTTTTACTTCCGAATCCTTCTTAAACACGCGAATTCGATGCGTTTGCTCCGCAAAATAACGAATTTACGCCGATACATCGATCTCGCTTGCAGGAAACCGTTATAACTTTAAACAGATAAACGTCCTCGTACACGTTGGTTTCATTTCCGAATCCCTCTCAAACACGCAAATTCGATGCGTTTGCTGCGCAAAATAACGAATGTACGCAGAAACATCGATTTCGCTTGCAGGAAACCGTTATAACTTTAAACCGACAAACGTCCGCGTACACATTGGTTTCACTTCCGAATCCTTCTTAAACACGCAAATTCGATGCGTTTGCTCTGCAAAATAACGAATTTACGCAGATACATCGATTTAGGCTGCAGGAAAACGATATAACTTTAAACCGACGGACTTTTGCGCTACTGTTGGTTTCAGTTCCGAATCCTTCTTAAACACGTGAATTCGATGTGTTTGCTCCGCAATATAACGAATTTACACAGATACATCGATTTCGCTTGCAGGAAAACGTTATAACTTTAAACCGATAAACGTCCGCGTACACGTTGGTTTCAGTTCCGAATCCTTCTTAAACACGCGAATTCGATGCGTTTGCTCCGGAAAATAACGAATTGGTGCAGATACATCGATTTAGGTTGCAGGAAACCATCATAACTTTAAACCGACGGTCGTTTGCGCTACTGTTGGTTTCAGTTCCGAATCCTTCTTAAACACGCGAGTTCGATGCGTTTGCTCCGCAAAATAACGAATTTACGCAGATACATCGTTCTCGCTTCCAGGAAACCGTTATAACTTTAAAACGACAAACGTCCGCGTACACGTTGGTTTCATTTCCGAATCGTTCTTAAACACGCAAATTCGATGTGTTTGCTCCGGAAAATAACGATTTGGTGCAGATACATCGATCCCGCTTGCCGGAAAACGTTATAACTTTATACCGACGAACGTTTGCGTACACTTTGGTTTCACTTCCGAATCCTTCTTAAACACGCAAATTCGATGCGTTTGCTCCGGAAAATAACGAATTGGTGCAGATACATCGATTTAGGTTGCAGGAAACCATCATAACTTTAAACCGACGGACGTTTGCGCTACTGTTGGTTTCAGTTCCGAATCCTTCTTAAACACGCGAATTCGATGCGTTTGCTCCGGGAAATAACGATTTGTTGCAGATACATCGATCCCGCTTGCCGGAAAACGTTATAACTTTATACCGACGAACGTTTGCGTACACATTGGTTTCATTTCCGAATCCTTCTTAAACACGCAAATTCGATGCGTTTGCTCCGGAAAATAACGAATTGGTGCAGATACATCGATTTCGGTTGCAGGAAAACGTTATAACTTTATACCGACGGACGTTTGCGCTACTGTTGGTTTCATTTCCGTATCCTTCTTAAACACGCGAATTCGATGCGTTTGCTCCGCAAAATAACGATTTGGTGCAGATACATCGATCCCGCTTGCCGGAAAACGTTATTACTTTAAACCGACCAACGTCCGCGTACACGTTGGTTTCATTTCCGAATCCCTCTCAAACTCGCAAATTCGATGCGTTTGCTGCGCAAAATAACGAATGTACGCAGAAACATCGATTTCGCTTGCAGGAAACCGTTATAACTTTAAACCGACAAACGTCCGCGTACACATTGGTTTCAGTTCCGAATCCTTCTTAAACACGCGAATTCGATGCGTTTGCTCCGCAAAATAACGAATTTATGCAGATACATCGATCCCGCTTGCCGGAAAACGTTATAACTTTATACCGACGAACGTTTGCGTACACTTTGGTTTCACTTCCGAATCCTTCTTAAACACGCAAATTCGATGCGTTTGCTCCGGAAAATAACGAATTGGTGCAGATACATCGATTTCGCTTGCAGGAAAACGTTATAACTTTAAACCGACAAACGTCCGCGTACACGTTGGTTTCAGTTCCGAATCCTTCTTAAACACGCAAATTCGATTCGTTTGCTTCTAAAAATAACGAATTCGTGCAGATACATCGATTTCGCTTGCAGGAAAACGTTATAACTTTAAACCGACGGACGTTTGCGCTACTGTTGGTTTCAGTTCCGAATCCTTCTTAATCACGCGAATTCGATGCGTTTGCTCCGCAAAATAACGAATTTACGCAGATACATCGATCTCGCTTGCAGGAAACCGTTATAACTTTAAACAGATAAACGTCCGCGTACACGTTGGTTTCATTTCCGAATCCCTCTCAAACACGCAAATTCGATGCGTGTGCTGCGCAAAATAACGAATGTACGCAGAAACATCGATTTCGCTTGCAGGAAACCGTTATAACTTTAAACCGACAAACGTCCGCGTACACATTGGTTTCACTTCCGAATCCTTCTTAAACACGCAAATTCGATGCGTTTGCTCCGCAAAATAACGAATTTACGCAGATACATCGATTTAGGCTGCAGGAAAACGATATAACTTTAAACCGACGGACTTTTGCGCTACTGTTGGTTTCAGTTCCGAATCCTTCTTAAACACGTGAATTCGATGTGTTTGCTCCGCAAAATATCGAATTTACGCAGATACATCGACCTCGCTTGGAGGAAACCCTTATAACTTTAAACCGACAAACGTCCGCGTACACATTGGTTTCATTTCCGAATCCTTCTTAAACACGCAAATTCGATGCGTTTGCTCCGGAAAATAACGATTTGGTGCAGATACATCGATTTCGGTTGCAGGAAAACGATATAACTTTATACCGACGACGTTTGCGTACACGTTGGTTTCATTTCCGAATCCTTCTTAAACACGCGAATTCGATGCGTTTGCTCCGCAAAATAACGAATTTACACAGATACATCGATTTCGCTTGCAGGAATACGTTATAACTTTAAACCGATAAACGTCCGCGTACACGTTGGTTTCATTTCCGAATCGTTCTTAAACACGCAAATTCGATGCGTTTGCTCCGGAAAATAACGATTTGGTGCAGATACATCGATCCCGCTTGCCGGAAAACGTTATAACTTTATACCGACGAACGTTTGCGTACACATTGGTTTCATTTCCGAATCCTTCTTAAACACGCAAATTCGATGCGTTTGCTCCGAAAAATAACGAATTGGAGCAGATACATTGATCTCGCTTGCAGAAAACCGTCATAACTTTAAACCGACGGACGTTTGCGCTACTGTTGGTTTCAGTTCCGAATCCTTCTTAAACACGCGAGTTCGATGCGTTTGCTGCGTAAAATAACGAATGTACGCAGAAACATCGATTTCGCTTGCAGGAAACCGTTATAACTTTAAACCGACAAACGTTCACGTACACGTTGGTTTCATTTACGAATCGTTCTTAAACACGCAAATTCGATGCGTTTGCTCCGGATAATAACGATTTGGTGCAGATACATCGATCCCGCTTGCCGGAAAACGTTATAACTTTATACCGACGAACGTTTGCGCTACTGTTGGTTTCATTTCCGAATCCTTCTTAAACACGCAAATTCGATGCGTTTGCTCCTAAAAATAACAAATTCGTGCAGATACATCGATTTCGCTTGCAGGAAAACGTTATAACTTTAAACCGACGGACGTTTGCACTACTGTTGGTTTCAGTTCCGAATCCTTCTTAAACACGCAAATTCGATGCGTTTGCTCCTAAAAATAACATATTCGTGCAGATACATCGATTTCGCTTGCAGGAAAACGTTATAACTTTAAACCGACGGACGTTTGCGCTACTGTTGGTTTCACTTCCGAATCCTTCTTAAACACGCGAATTCGATACGTTTGCTCCGCAAAATAACGAATTTACGCAGATACATTGATGTCGCTTGCAGGAAACCGTTACAACTTTAAACCGATAAACGTCCGCGTACACGTTGGTTTCATTTCCGAATCGTTCTTAAACACGCAAACAAGATGCGTTTGCTCCGGAAAATAACGATTTGGTGCAGATACATCGATCCCGCTTGCCGGAAAACGTTATTACTTTAAACCGACCAACGTCCGCGTACACGTCGGTTTCATTTCCGAATCCCTCGCAAACACGCAATTTCGATGCGTTTGCTCCGGAAAATAACGAATTGGTGCAGATACATCGATTTCGGTTGCAGGAAAACGTTATAACTTTATACCGACGGACGTTTGCGCTACTGTTGGTTTCAGTTCCGAATCCTTCTTAAACACGCGAATTCGATGCGTTTGTTCCGCAAAATAACGAATTTACGCAGATACATCGATCTCGCTTGGAGGAAACCGTTATAACTTTAAACCGACAAACGTCCACGTACACGTTGGTTTCAGTTCCGAATCCTTCTTAAACACGCGAATTCGATGTGTTTGCTCCGCAAAATAACGAATTTACGCAGATACATCGATCTCGCTTGGAGGAAACCCTTATAACTTTAAACCGACAAACGTCCGCGTACACGTTGGTTTCATTTACGAATCGTTCTTAAACACGCAAATTCGATGCGTTTGCTCCGGAAAATAACGATTTGGTGCACACACATCGATCCCGCTTGCCGGAAAACGTTATAACTTTATACCGACGAACGTTTGCGTCCACATTTGTTTCATTTCCGAATCCTTCTTTAACACGCAAATTCGATGCGTTTGATCCGAAAAATAACGACTTGGAGCAGATACATTGATCTCGCTTGCAGGAAAACGTTATAACTTTAAACCGACAAACGTCCGCGTACACGTTGGTTTCATTTCCGAATCCCTCTCAAACACGCAAATTCGATGCGTTTGCTGCGCAAAATAACGAATGTACGCAGAAACATCGATTTCGCTTGCAGGAAACCGTTATAACTTTAAACCGACAAACGTCCGCGTACACATTGGTTTTTACTTCCGAATCCTTCTTAAACACGCGAATTCGATGCGTTTGCTCCGCAAAATAACGAATTTACGCCGATACATCGATCTCGCTTGCAGGAAACCGTTATAACTTTAAACAGATAAACGTCCTCGTACACGTTGGTTTCATTTCCGAATCCCTCTCAAACACGCAAATTCGATGCGTTTGCTGCGCAAAATAACGAATGTACGCAGAAACATCGATTTCGCTTGCAGGAAACCGTTATAACTTTAAACCGACAAAAGTCCGCGTACACATTGGTTTCACTTCCGAATCCTTCTTAAACACGCAAATTCGATGCGTTTGCTCTGCAAAATAACGAATTTACGCAGATACATCGATTTAGGCTGCAGGAAAACGATATAACTTTAAACCGACGGACTTTTGCGCTACTGTTGGTTTCAGTTCCGAATCCTTCTTAAACACGTGAATTCGATGTGTTTGCTCCGCAAAATAACGAATTTACACAGATACATCGATTTCGCTTGCAGGAAAACGTTATAACTTTAAACCGATAAACGTCCGCGTACACGTTGGTTTCATTTCCGTATCCTTCTTAAACACGCGAATTCGATGCGTTTGCTCCGCAAAATAACGAATTGGTGCCGATTCATCGATTTAGGTTGCAGGAAAACGATATAACTTTAAACCGACAAACGTCCGCGTACATGTTGGTTTCATTTCCGAATCGTTCTTAAACACGCAAATTCGATGCGTTTGCTCCGCAAAATAACGAATTTACGCAGATACGTCGATCTCGCTTGCAGGAAACCGTTATAACTTTAAACCGACAAACGTCCGCGTACACGTTGGTTTCCTTTCCGAATCGTTCTTAAACACGCAAATTCGATGCGTTTGCTCCGCAAAATAACGAATTTACGCAGATACGTCGATCTCGCTTGCAGGAAACCGTTATAACTTTAAACCGACAAACGTCCGCGTACACGTTGGTTTCCTTTCCGAATCGTTCTTAAACACGCAAATTCGATGCGTTTGCTCCGGAAAATAACGAATTGGAGCAGATACATTGATCTCGCTTGCAGGAAAACGATATAACTTTAAACCGACGGACGTTTGCGCTACTGTTGGTTTCAGTTCCGAATCCTTCTTAAACACGCGAGTTCGATGAGTTTGCTGCGCAAAATAACGAATGTACGCAGAAACATCGATTTAGGTTGCAGGAAACCATCATAACTTTAAACCGACGAAAGTTTGCGTACACGTTGGTTTCATTTCCGAATCGTTCTTAAACACGCAAATTCGATGCGTTTGCTCCGGAAAATAACGATTTGGTGCAGATACATCGATTTCGGTTGCAGGAAAACGATATAACTTTATACCGACGGACGTTTGCGCTACTGTTGGTTTCATTTCCGAATCCTTCTTAAACACGCGAATTCGATGCGTTTGCTCCGCAAAATAACGAATTTACGCCGATACATCGATTTCGCTTGCACGAAAACGTTATAACTTTAAACCGACAAACGTCCGCGTACACGTTGGTTTCAGTTCCGAATCCTTCTTAAACACGCGAATTCGATGCGTTTGCTCCGCAAAATAACGAATTTACGCAGATACATTGATGTCGCTTGCAGGAAACCGTTATAACTTTAAACCGATAAACGTCCGCGTACACGTTGGTTTCATTTCCGAATCGTTCTTAAACACGCAAACTCGATGCGTTTGCTCCGGATAATAACGATTTGGTGCAGATACATCGATCCCGCTTGCCGGAAAATGTTATTACTTTAAACCGACCAACGTCCGCGTACACATTGGTTTCATTTCCGAATCCTTCTTAAACACGCAAATTCGATGCGTTTGCTCCGGAAAATAACGAATTGGTGCAGATACATCGATTTCGGTTGCAGGAAAACGATATAACTTTAAACCGACGGACTTTTGCGCTACTGTTGGTTTCAGTTCCGAATCCTTCTTAAACACGCGAATTCGATGCGTTTGCTCCGCAAAATAACGAATTTACGCAGATACATCGATCTCGCCTGCAGGAAACCGTTATAACTTTCTAAACCGACAAACGTCCGCGTACACGTTGGTTTCAGTTCCGAATCCTTCTTAAACACGCGAGTTCGATGCGTTTGCTGCGCAAAATAACGAATGTACGCAGAATCATCGATATCGCTTGCCGGAAAACGTTATAACTTTATACCGACGAACGTTTGCGCTACTGTTGGTTTCATTTCCGAATCCTTCTTAAACACGCAAATTCGATGCGTTTGCTCCTAAAAATAACAAATTCGTGCAGATACATCGATTTCGCTTGCAGGAAAACGTTATAACTTTAAACCGACGGACGTTTGCGCTACTGTTGGTTTCAGTTCCGAATCCTTCTTAAACACGCAAATTCGATGCGTTTGCTCCTAAAAATAACAAATTCGTGCAGATACATCGATTTCGCTTGCAGGAAAACGTTATAACTTTAAACCGACGGACGTTTGCGCTACTGTTGGTTTCACTTCCGAATCCTTCTTAAACACGCGAATTCGATGCGTTTGCTCCGCAAAATAACGAATTTACGCCGATACATCGATTTCGCTTGCAGGAAAACGTTATAACTTTAAACCGACAAACGTCCGCGTACACGTTGGTTTCATTTCCGAATCCCTCTCAAACACGCAAATTCGATGCGTTTGCTGCGCAAAATAACGAATGTACGCAGAAACATCGATTTCGCTTGCAGGAAACCGTTATAACTTTAAACCGACAAACGTCCGCGTACACATTGGTTTTTACTTCCGAATCCTTCTTAAACACGCGAATTCGATGCGTTTGCTCCGCAAAATAACGAATTTACGCCGATACATCGATCTCGCTTGCAGGAAACCGTTATAACTTTAAACAGATAAACGTCCTCGTACACGTTGGTTTCATTTCCGAATCCCTCTCAAACACGCAAATTCGATGCGTTTGCTGCGCAAAATAACGAATGTACGCAGAAACATCGATTTCGCTTGCAGGAAACCGTTATAACTTTAAACCGACAAACGTCCGCGTACACATTGGTTTCACTTCCGAATCCTTCTTAAACACGCAAATTCGATGCGTTTGCTCTGCAAAATAACGAATTTACGCAGATACATCGATTTAGGCTGCAGGAAAACGATATAACTTTAAACCGACGGACTTTTGCGCTACTGTTGGTTTCAGTTCCGAATCCTTCTTAAACACGTGAATTCGATGTGTTTGCTCCGCAATATAACGAATTTACACAGATACATCGATTTCGCTTGCAGGAAAACGTTATAACTTTAAACCGATAAACGTCCGCGTACACGTTGGTTTCAGTTCCGAATCCTTCTTAAACACGCGAATTCGATGCGTTTGCTCCGCAAAATAACGAATTGGTGCCGATTCATCGATTTAGGTTGCAGGAAAACGATATAACTTTAAACCGACAAACGTCCGCGTACACGTTGGTTTCATTTCCGAATCGTTCTTAAACACGCAAATTCGATGCGTTTGCTCCGCAAAATAACGAATTTACGCAGATACGTCGATCTCGCTTGCAGGAAACCGTTATAACTTTAAACCGACAAACGTCCGCGTACACGTTGGTTTCCTTTCCGAATCGTTCTTAAACACGCAAATTCGATGCGTTTGCTCCGGAAAATAACGATTTGGTGCAGATGCATCGATCCCGCTTGCCGGAAAACGTTATAACTTTATACCGACGAACGTTTGCGTACACATTGGTTTCATTTCCGAATCCTTCTTAAACACGCAAATTCGATGCGTTTGCTCCGAAAAACAACGAATTGGAGCAGATACATTGATCTCGCTTGCAGGAAAACGATATAACTTTAAACCGACGGACGTTTGCGCTACTGCTGGTTTCAGTTCCGAATCCTTCTTAAACACGCGAGTTCGATGAGTTTGCTGCGCAAAATAACGAATGTACGCAGAAACATCGATTTCGCTTGCAGGAAACCGTTATAACTTTAAACCGACAAACGTCCGCGTACACGTTGGTTTCATTTCCGAATCGTTCTTAAACACGCAAATTCGATGCGTTTGCTCCGGAAAATAACGATTTGGTACAGATACATCGATCCCGCTTGCCGGAAAATGTTATAACTTTATACCGACGAACGTTTGCGTACACATTGGTTTCATTTCCGAATCGTTCTTAAACACGCAAATTCGATGTGTTTGCTCCGGAAAATAACGATTTGGTGAAGATACATCGATCCCGCTTGCCGGAAAACGTTATAACTTTATACCGACGAACGTTTGCGTACACTTTGGTTTCACTTCGGAATCCTTCTTAAACACGCAAATTCGATGCGTTTGCTCCGGAAAATAACCAATTGGTGCAGATACATCGATTTAGGTTGCAGGAAACCATCATAACTTTAAACCGACGAAAGTTTGCGTACACGTTGGTTTCATTTCCGAATCGTTCTTAAACACGCAAATTCGATGCGTTTGCTCCGGAAAATAACGATTTGGTGCAGATACATCGATTTCGGTTGCAGGAAAACGATATAACTTTATACCGACGGACGTTTGCGCTACTGTTGGTTTCATTTCCGAATCCTTCTTAAACACGCGAATTCGATGCGTTTGCTCCGCAAAATAACGAAGTTACGCCGATACATCGATTTCGCTTGCACGAAAACGTTATAACTTTAAACCGACAAACGTCCGCGTACACGTTGGTTTCATTTCCGAATCCTTCTTAGACACGCGAATTCGATGCGTTTGCTCCGCAAAATAACGAATTTACGCCGATACATCGATTTCGCTTGCAGGAAAACGTTATAACTTTAAACCGACGAACGTTTGCGTACACGTTGGTTCCACTTCCGAATCCTTCTTAAAAACGCAAATTCGATGCGTTTGCTCCTAAAAATAACGAATTCGTGCTGATACATCGATTTCGCTTGCAGGAAAACGTTATAACTTTAAACCGACAAACGTCCGCGTACACGTTGGTTTCATTTACGAATCGTTCTTAAACACGCAAACTCGATGCGTTTGCTCCGGAAAATAACGATTTGGTGCAGATACATCGATCCCGCTTGCCGGAAAACGTTATTACTTTAAACCGACCAATGTCCGCGTACACGTCGGTTTCATTTCCGAATCCCTCGCAAACACGCAATTTCGATGCGTTTGCTCCGGAAAATAACGAATTGGTGCAGATACATCGATTTCGGTTGCAGGAAAACGATATAACTTTATACCGACGAACGTTTGCGTACACGTTGGTTTCATTTCCGAATCCTTCTTAAACACGCGAATTCGATGCGTTTGCTCCGCAAAATAACGAATTTACGCCGATACATCGATTTCGCTTGCAGGAAAACGTTATAACTTTAAACCGACAAACGTCCGCGTACACGTTGGTTTCATTTCCGAATCGTTCTTAAACACGCAAATTCGATGCGTTTGTTCCGGAAAATAACGATTTGGTGCAGATACATCGATCCCGCTTGCCAGAAAACGTTATAAATTTATACCGACGAACGTTTGCGTACACGTTGGTTTCACTTCCGAATCCTTCTTAAAAACGCAAATTCGATGCGTTTGCTCCGGAAAATAACGAATTGGTGCAGATACATCGATCCCGCTTGCCGGAAAACGTTATAACTTTAAACCGACGGACTTTTGCGCTACTGTTGGTTTCAGTTCCGAATCCTTCTTAAACACGCGAATTCGATGCGTTTGTTCGGCAAAATAACGAATTTACGCAGATACATCGATCTCGCTTGGAGGAAACCGTTATAACTTTAAACCGAGAAACGTCCACGTACACGTTGGTTTCAGTTCCGAATCCTTCTTAAACACGCGAATTCGATGTGTTTGCTCCGCAAAATAACGAATTTACGCAGATACATCGATCTCGCTTGGAGGAAACCGTTATAACTTTAAACCGACAAACGTCCACGTACACGTTGGTTTCATTTACGAATCGTTCTTAAACACGCAAATTCGATGCGTTTGCTCCGGAAAATAACGATTTGGTGCAGGTACATCGATTTCGGTTGCAGGAAAACGATATAACTTTATACCGACGAACGTTTGCGTACACGTTGGTTTCTTTTCCGAATCCCACTCAAACACGCAATTTCGATGCGTTTGCTCCGGAAAATAACGAATTGGTGCAGATACATCGATTTCGGTTGCAGGAAAACGATATAACTTTATACCGACAAACGTCCGCGTACACGTTGGTTTCATTTCCGAATCCTTCTTAAACACGCGAATTCGATGCTGTTTGCTCCGCAAAATAACGAATTTACGCAGATACATCGATCTCGCTTGCAGGAAACCGTTATAACTTTAAACCGACAAACATCCGCGTACACGTTGGTTTCATTTCCAAATCGTTCTTAAACACG
This sequence comes from Lasioglossum villosulum, assembly GCA_963971365.1. Taxonomy (NCBI): domain Eukaryota; kingdom Metazoa; phylum Arthropoda; class Insecta; order Hymenoptera; family Halictidae; genus Lasioglossum; species Lasioglossum villosulum. The sequence continues at coordinate 32,651,019 of OZ020495.1, forward strand.
CAAATTCGATGCGTTTGCTCCGGAAAATAACGATTTGGTACAGATACATCGATCCCGCTTGCCGGAAAACGTTATAACTTTATACCGACGAACGTTTGCGTACACTATGGTTTCACTTCGGAATCCTTCTTAAACACGCAAATTCGATGCGTTTGCTCCGGAAAATAACGAATTGGTGCAGATACATCGATTTAGGTTGCAGGAAACCATCATAACTTTAAACCGACGAAAGTTTGCGTACACGTTGGTTTCATTTCCGAATCGTTCTTAAACACGCAAATTCGATGCGTTTGCTCCGGAAAATAACGATTTGGTGCAGATACATCGATTTCGGTTGCAGGAAAACGATATAACTTTATACCGACGGACGTTTGCGCTACTGTTAGTTTCATTTCCGAATCCTACTTAAACACGCGAATTCGATGCGTTTGCTCCGCAAAATAACGAATTTACGCCGATACATCGATTTCGCTTGCTCGAAAACGTTATAACTTTAAACCGACAAACGTCCGCGTACACGTTGGTTTCATTTCCGAATCCCTCTCAAACACGCAAATTCGATGCGTTTGCTGAGCAAAATAACGAATGTACGCAGAAACATTGATTTCGCTTGCAGGAAACCGTTATAACTTTAAACCGACAAACGTCCGCGTACACATTGGTTTCACTTCCGAATCCTTCTTAAACACGCAAATTCGATGCGTTTGCTCCGGAAAATAACGAATTGGTGCAGATACATCGATTTAGGCTGCAGGAAAACGATATAACTTTATACCGACGGACGTTTGCGCTACTGTTGGTTTCATTTCCGAATCCTTCTTAAACACGCGAATTCGATGCGTTTGCTCCGCAAAATAACGAATTTACGCCGATACATCGATTTCGCTTGCACGAAAACGTTATAACATTAAACCGACAAACGTCCGCGTACACGTTGGTTTCGTTTCCGAATCCCTCTCAAACACGCAAATTCGATGCGTTTGCTGCGCAAAATAACGAATGTACGCAGAAACATCGATTTCGCTTGCAGGAAACCGTTATAACTTTAAACCGACAAACGTCCGCGTACACGTTGGTTTCATTTCCGAATCCTTCTTAAACACGCAAATTCGATGCGTTTGTTCCGGAAAATAACGAACTGGTGCAGATACATCGATTTAGGTTGGAGGAAACCGTTATAACTTTAAACCGGCAAACGTCCACGTACACGTTGGTTTCATTTCCGAATCCTTCTTAAACACGCAAATTCGATGCGTTTGCTCCGGAAAATAATGATTTGGTGCAGATACATCGATTTCGGTTGCCGGAAAACGTTATAACTGTATACCGACGAACGTTTGCGTACACGTTGGTTTCACTTCCGAATCCTTCTTAAAAACGCAAATTCGATGCGTTTGCTCCGGAAAATAACGAATTGGTGCAGATACATCGATCCCGCTTGACGGAAAACGTTATAACTTTAAACCGACGGACTTTTGCGCTACTGTTGGTTTCAGTTCCGAATCCTTCTTAAACACGCGAATTCGATGCGTTTGTTCGGCAAAATAACGAATTTACGCAGATACATCGATCTCGCTTGGAGGAAACCGTTATAACTTTAAACCGACAAACGTCCACGTACACGTTGGTTTCAGTTCCGAATCCTTCTTAAACACGCGAATTCGATGTGTTTGCTCCGCAAAATAACGAATTTACGCAGATACATCGATCTCGCTTGGAGGAAACCCTTATAACTTTAAACCGACAAACGGTCGCGTACACGTTGGTTTCATTTACGAATCGTTCTTAAACACGCAAATTCGATGCGTTTGCTCCGGAAAATAACGATTTGGTGCACACACATCGATCCCGCTTGCCGGAAAACGTTATAACTTTAAACCGACAAACGTCCACGTACACGTTGGTTTCATTTACGAATCGTTCTTAAACACGCAAATTCGATGCGTTTGCTCCGGAAAATAACGAATTGGTGCAGATACATCGATTTAGGTTGCAGGAAACCGTCATAACTTTAAACCGACGGACGTTTGCGCTACTGTTGGTTTCCGTTCCGAATCCTTCTTAAACACGCGAGTTCGATGCGTTTGCTGCGCAAAATAACGAATGTACGCAGAGACATCGATTTCGCTTGCAGGAAACCGTTATAACTTTAAACCGGCAAACGTCCACGTACACGTTGGTTTCATTTACGAATTTCTTCTTAAACACGCAAATTCGATAAGTTTGCTCCGGAAAATAACGATTTGGTGCAGATACATCGATTTCGGTTGCAGGAAAACGATATAACTTTAAACCGAAAACGTCCGCGTACACGTCGGTTTCATTTCCGAATCCCTCTCAAACACGCAATTTCGATGCGTTTGCTCCGGAACATAACGAATTTTTGCAGATACATCGATTTCGGTTGCAGGAAAACGATATAACTTTATACCGACAAACGTCCGCGTACACGTTGGTTTCACTTCCGAATCCTTCTTAAACACGCAAATTCGATGCGTTTGCTCCGGAAAATAATAATTTGGTGCAGATACATCGATTTCGGTTGCCGGAAAACGTTATAACTGTATACCGACGAACGTTTGCGTACACGTTGGTTTCACTTCCGAATCCTTCTTAAAAACGCAAATTCGATGCGTTTGCTCCGGAAAATAACGAATTGGTGCAGATACATCGATCCCGCTTGACGGAAAACGTTATAACTTTAAACCGACGGACTTTTGCGCTACTGTTGGTTTCAGTTCCGAATCCTTCTTAAACACGCGAATTCGATGCGTTTGTTCGGCAAAATAACGAATTTACGCAGATACATCGATCTCGCTTGGAGGAAACCGTTATAACTTTAAACCGACAAACGTCCACGTACACGTTGGTTTCAGTTCCGAATCCTTCTTAAACACGCAAATTCGATGCGTTTGCTCCGGAAAATAACGATTTGGTGCAGATACATCGATTTCGGTTGCAGGAAAACGGATATAACTTTAAACCGACAAACGTCCGCGTACACGTCGGTTTCATTTCCGAATCCCTCTCAAACACGCAAATTCGATGCGTTTGCTCCGGAGAATAACGAATTGGTGCAGATACATCGATTTAGGTTGCAGGAAAACGATATAACTTTAAACCGACGGACTTTTGCGCTACTGTTGGTTTCAGTTCCGAATCCTTCTTAAACACGCGAATTCGATGCGTTTGCTCCCGAAAATAACGAATTGGTGCAGATACATCGATTTCGGTTGCAGGAAAACGATATAACTTTATACCGACGAACGTTTGCGTACACGTTGGTTTCATTTCCGAATCCTTCTTAAACACGCGAATTCGATGCGTTTGCTCCGCAAAATAACGAATTGGTGCAGATACATCGATTTAGGTTGCAGGAAACCGTTATAACTTTAAACCGACAAACGTCCGCGTACACGTTGGTTTCATTTCCGAATCGTTCTTAAACACGCAAATTCGATGCGTTTGCTCCGGAAAATAACGATTTGGTGCAGATACATCGATCCCGCTTGCCGGAAAACGTTATAACTTTATACCGACGAACGTTTGCGTACACATTGGTTTCATTTCCGAATCCTTCTTAAACACGCAAATTCGATGCGTTTGCTCCGAAAAACAACTAATTGGAGCAGATACATTGATCTCGCTTGCAGGAAAACGATATAACTTTAAACCGACGGACGTTTGCCCTACTGTTGGTTTCAGTTCCGAATCCTTCTTAAACACGCGAGTTCGATGCGTTTGCTGCGCAAAATAACGAATGTACGCAGAAACATCGATTTCGCTTGCAGGAAACCGTTATAACTTTAAACCGACAAACGTCCACGTACACGTTGGTTTCATTTCCGAATCCTTCTTAAACACGCGAATTCGATGCGTTTGCTCCGCAAAATAACGAAGTTACGCCGATACATCGATTTCGCTTGCACGAAAACGTTATAACTTTAAACCGACAAACGTCCGCCTACACGTTGGTTTCATTTCCGAATCCTTCTTAGACACGCGAATTCGATGCGTTTGCTCCGCAAAATAACGAATTTACGCCGATACATCGATTTCGCTTGCAGGAAAACGTTATAACTTTAAACCGACGAACGTTTGCGTACACGTTGGTTCCACTTCCGAATCCTTCTTAAAAACGCAAATTCGATGCGTTTGCTCCTAAAAATAACGAATTCGTGCTGATACATCGATTTCGCTTGCAGGAAAACGTTATAACTTTAAACCGACAAACGTCCGCGTACACGTTGGTTTCATTTACGAATCGTTCTTAAACACGCAAACTCGATGCGTTTGCTCCGGAAAATAACGATTTGGTGCAGATACATCGATCCCGCTTGCCGGAAAACGTTATTACTTTAAACCGACCAATGTCCGCGTACACGTCGGTTTCATTTCCGAATCCCTCGCAAACACGCAATTTCGATGCGTTTGCTCCGGAAAATAACGAATTGGTGCAGATACATCGATTTCGGTTGCAGGAAAACGATATAACTTTATACCGACGAACGTTTGCGTACACGTTGGTTTCATTTCCGAATCCTTCTTAAACACGCGAATTCGATGCGTTTGCTCCGCAAAATAACGAATTTACGCCGATACATCGATTTCGCTTGCAGGAAAACGTTATAACTTTAAACCGACAAACGTCCGCGTACACGTTGGTTTCATTTCCGAATCGTTCTTAAACACGCAAATTCGATGCGTTTGTTCCGGAAAATAACGATTCGGTGCAGATACATCGATCCCGCTTGCCAGAAAACGTTATAAATTTATACCGACGAACGTTTGCGTACACGTTGGTTTCACTTCCGAATCCTTCTTAAAAACGCAAATTCGATGCGTTTGCTCCGGAAAATAACGAATTGGTGCAGATACATCGATCCCGCTTGCCGGAAAACGTTATAACTTTAAACCGACGGACTTTTGCGCTACTGTTGGTTTCAGTTCCGAATCCTTCTTAAACACGCGAATTCGATGCGTTTGTTCGGCAAAATAACGAATTTACGCAGATACATCGATCTCGCTTGGAGGAAACCGTTATAACTTTAAACCGAGAAACGTCCACGTACACGTTGGTTTCAGTTCCGAATCCTTCTTAAACACGCGAATTCGATGTGTTTGCTCCGCAAAATAACGAATTTACGCAGATACATCGATCTCGCGTGGAGGAAACCGTTATAACTTTAAACCGACAAACGTCCACGTACACGTTGGTTTCATTTACGAATCGTTCTTAAACACGCAAATTCGATGCGTTTGCTCCGGAAAATAACGATTTGGTGCAGGTACATCGATTTCGGTTGCAGGAAAACGATATAACTTTATACCGACGAACGTTTGCGTACACGTTGGTTTCTTTTCCGAATCCCACTCAAACACGCAATTTCGATGCGTTTGCTCCGGAAAATAACGAATTGGTGCAGATACATCGATTTCGGTTGCAGGAAAACGATATAACTTTATACCGACAAACGTCCGCGTACACGTTGGTTTCATTTCCGAATCCTTCTTAAACACGCGAATTCGATGCTGTTTGCTCCGCAAAATAACGAATTTACGCAGATACATCGATCTCGCTTGCAGGAAACCGTTATAACTTTAAACCGACAAACATCCGCGTACACGTTGGTTTCATTTCCGAATCGTTCTTAAACACGCAAATTCGATGCGTTTGCTCCGGAAAATAACGATTTGGTACAGATACATCGATCCCGCTTGCCGGAAAACGTTATAACTTTATACCGACGAACGTTTGCGTACACTATGGTTTCACTTCGGAATCCTTCTTAAACACGCAAATTCGATGCGTTTGCTCCGGAAAATAACGAATTGGTGCAGATACATCGATTTAGGTTGCAGGAAACCATCATAACTTTAAACCGACGAAAGTTTGCGTACACGTTGGTTTCATTTCCGAATCGTTCTTAAACACGCAAATTCGATGCGTTTGCTCCGGAAAATAACGATTTGGTGCAGATACATCGATTTCGGTTGCAGGAAAACGATATAACTTTATACCGACGGACGTTTGCGCTACTGTTAGTTTCATTTCCGAATCCTACTTAAACACGCGAATTCGATGCGTTTGCTCCGCAAAATAACGAATTTACGCCGATACATCGATTTCGCTTGCTCGAAAACGTTATAACTTTAAACCGACAAACGTCCGCGTACACGTTGGTTTCATTTCCGAATCCCTCTCAAACACGCAAATTCGATGCGTTTGCTGAGCAAAATAACGAATGTACGCAGAAACATTGATTTCGCTTGCAGGAAACCGTTATAACTTTAAACCGACAAACGTCCGCGTACACATTGGTTTCACTTCCGAATCCTTCTTAAACACGCAAATTCGATGCGTTTGCTCCGGAAAATAACGAATTGGTGCAGATACATCGATTTAGGCTGCAGGAAAACGATATAACTTTATACCGACGGACGTTTGCGCTACTGTTGGTTTCATTTCCGAATCCTTCTTAAACACGCGAATTCGATGCGTTTGCTCCGCAAAATAACGAATTTACGCCGATACATCGATTTCGCTTGCACGAAAACGTTATAACATTAAACCGACAAACGTCCGCGTACACGTTGGTTTCGTTTCCGAATCCCTCTCAAACACGCAAATTCGATGCGTTTGCTGCGCAAAATAACGAATGTACGCAGAAACATCGATTTCGCTTGCAGGAAACCGTTATAACTTTAAACCGACAAACGTCCGCGTACACGTTGGTTTCATTTCCGAATCGTTCTTAAACACGCAAATTCGATGCGTTTGTTCCGGAAAATAACGAACTGGTGCAGATACATCGATTTAGGTTGGAGGAAACCGTTATAACTTTAAACCGGCAAACGTCCACGTACACGTTGGTTTCATTTCCGAATCCTTCTTAAACACGCAAATTCGATGCGTTTGCTCCGGAAAATAATGATTTGGTGCAGATACATCGATTTCGGTTGCCGGAAAACGTTATAACTGTATACCGACGAACGTTTGCGTACACGTTGGTTTCACTTCCGAATCCTTCTTAAAAACGCAAATTCGATGCGTTTGCTCCGGAAAATAACGAATTGGTGCAGATACATCGATCCCGCTTGACGGAAAACGTTATAACTTTAAACCGACGGACTTTTGCGCTACTGTTGGTTTCAGTTCCGAATCCTTCTTAAACACGCGAATTCGATGCGTTTGTTCGGCAAAATAACGAATTTACGCAGATACATCGATCTCGCTTGGAGGAAACCGTTATAACTTTAAACCGACAAACGTCCACGTACACGTTGGTTTCAGTTCCGAATCCTTCTTAAACACGCGAATTCGATGTGTTTGCTCCGCAAAATAACGAATTTACGCAGATACATCGATCTCGCTTGGAGGAAACCCTTATAACTTTAAACCGACAAACGGTCGCGTACACGTTGGTTTCATTTACGAATCGTTCTTAAACACGCAAATTCGATGCGTTTGCTCCGGAAAATAACGATTTGGTGCACACACATCGATCCCGCTTGCCGGAAAACGTTATAACTTTAAACCGACAAACGTCCACGTACACGTTGGTTTCATTTACGAATCGTTCTTAAACACGCAAATTCGATGCGTTTGCTCCGGAAAATAACGAATTGGTGCAGATACATCGATTTAGGTTGCAGGAAACCGTCATAACTTTAAACCGACGGACGTTTGCGCTACTGTTGGTTTCCGTTCCGAATCCTTCTTAAACACGCGAGTTCGATGCGTTTGCTGCGCAAAATAACGAATGTACGCAGAGACATCGATTTCGCTTGCAGGAAACCGTTATAACTTTAAACCGGCAAACGTCCACGTACACGTTGGTTTCATTTACGAATTTCTTCTTAAACACGCAAATTCGATAAGTTTGCTCCGGAAAATAACGATTTGGTGCAGATACATCGATTTCGGTTGCAGGAAAACGATATAACTTTAAACCGAAAACGTCCGCGTACACGTCGGTTTCATTTCCGAATCCCTCTCAAACACGCAATTTCGATGCGTTTGCTCCGGAAAATAACGAATTTTTGCAGATACATCGATTTCGGTTGCAGGAAACCGTTATAACTTTAAACCGACAAACGTCCACGTACACGTTGGTTTCATTTCCGAATCCTTCTTAAACACGCAAATTCGATGCGTTTGCTCCGGAAAATAATGATTTGGTGCAGATACATCGATTTCGGTTGCCGGAAAACGTTATAACTGTATACCGACGAACGTTTGCGTACACGTTGGTTTCACTTCCGAATCCTTCTTAAACACGCAAATTCGATGCGTTTGCTGCGCAAAATAACGAATGTACGCAGATACATTGATCTCGCTTGCAGGAAAACGATATAACTTTAAACCGACGGACGTTTGCGCTACTGTTGGTTTCAGTTCCGAATCCTTCTTAAACACGCAAATTCGATGCGTTTGCTCCGGAAAATAACAAATTCGTGCAGATACATCGATTTAGGTTGCAGGATAACGATGTAACTTTAATCCGACGGACTTTTGCGCTACTGTTGGTTTCAGTTCCGAATCCTTCTTAAACACGCGAATTCGATGCGTTTGCTCCGCTAAATAACGAATTTACGCAGACACATCGATCTCGCTTGCAGGAAACCGTTATAACTTCAAACCGAAGGACTTTTGCGCTACTGTTGGTTTCAGTTCCGAATCCTTCTTAAACACGCAAATTCGATGCGTTTGCTCCGGAAAATAACGAATTGGTGCAGATACATCGATTTCGGTTGAAGGATAACGATGTAACTTTAATCCGACGGACTTTTGCGCTACTGTTGGTTTCAGTTCCGAATCCTTCTTAAACACGCAAATTCGATGCGTTTGCTCCGGAAAATAACGAATTGGTGCAGATACATCGATTTCGGTTGCAGGATAACGATGTAACTTTAATCCGACGGACTTTTGCGCTACTGTTGGTTTCAGTTCCGAATCCTTCTTAAACACGCAAATTCGATGCGTTTGTTCCCCACAATAACGAATTTACGCAGATACATCGATCTCGCTTGCAGGAAACCGTTATAACTTTAAACCGACGGACGTTTGCGCCACTGTTGGTTTCAGTTCCGAATCCTTCTCAAACACGCGAATTCGATGCGTTTGCTCCGCAAAACAACGAATTTACGCAGATACATCGATCTCGCTTGCAGGAAAACGATATAACTTTAAACCGACGGACGCTTGCGCTACTGTTGGTTTCAGTTCCGAATCCTTCTTATACACGCAAATTCGATGTGTTGGGGCGCAAAATAACGAATTTTAGCAAATACATCGATCTCGCTTGCAGGAAGGCGATATAACTTTTAACCGACCGACGTTTATGCAACTGTTGCATTCAGTTCCGAATCTTGCTTTAACACACGAGTTAGATGCGTTTGCTGCCCAAAATAACGAATGTACGCAGAAACATCGATTTCGCTTGCAGGAAACCGTTATAACTTTAAACCGACGGACGTTTGCGCCACTGTTGGTTTCAGTTCCGAATCCTTCTCAAACACGCGAATTCGATGCGTTTGCTCCGCAAAACAACGAATTTACGCAGATACATCGATCTCGCTTGCAGGAAAACGATATAACTTTAAACCGACGGACGCTTGCGCTACTGTTGGTTTCAGTTCCGAATCCTTCTTATACACGCAAATTCGATGTGTTGGTGCGCAAAATAACGAATTTTAGCAAATACATCGATCTCGCTTGCAGGAAGGCGATATAACTTTTAACCGACCGACGTTTATGCAACTGTTGTATTCAGTTTCGAATCTTGCTTTAACACACGAGTTAGATGCGTTTGCTGCGCAAAATAACGAATGTACGCAGAAACATCGATTTCGCTTGCAGGAAACCGTTATAACGTTAAACCGACAAACGTCCGCGTACACGTTGGTTTGATTTCCGAATCGTTCTTAAACACGCAAATTCGATGCGTTTGCTCCGGAAAATAACGATTTGATGCAGACACATCGATCCCGCTTGCCGGAAAACGTTATAACTTTATACCGACGAACGTTTGCGTACACATTGGTTTCACTTCCGAATCCTTCTTAAACACGCAAATTCGATGCGTTTGCTGCGCAAAATAACGAATGTACGCAGATACATTGATCTCGCTTGCAGGAAAACGATATAACTTTAAACCGACGGACGTTTGCGCTACTGTTGGTTTCAGTTCCGAATCCTTCTTAAACACGCAAATTCGATGCGTTTGCTCCGGAAAATAACAAATTCGTGCAGATACATCGATTTAGGTTGCAGGATAACGATGTAACTTTAATCCGACGGACTTTTGCGCTACTGTTGGTTTCAGTTCCGAATCCTTCTTAAACACGCGAATTCGATGCGTTTGCTCCGCTAAATAACGAATTTACGCAGACACATCGATCTCGCTTGCAGGAAACCGTTATAACTTCAAACCGAAGGACTTTTGCGCTACTGTTGGTTTCAGTTCCGAATCCTTCTTAAACACGCAAATTCGATGCGTTTGCTCCGGAAAATAACGAATTGGTGCAGATACATCGATTTCGGTTGCAGGATAACGATGTAACTTTAATCCGACGGACTTTTGCGCTACTGTTGGTTTCAGTTCCGAATCCTTCTTAAACACGCAAATTCGATGCGTTTGCTCCGGAAAATAACGAATTGGTGCAGATACATCGATTTCGGTTGCAGGATAACGATGTAACTTTAATCCGACGGACTTTTGCGCTACTGTTGGTTTCAGTTCCGAATCCTTCTTAAACACGCAAATTCGATGCGCTTGTTCCCCACAATAACGAATTTACGCAGATACATCGATCTCGCTTGCAGGAAACCGTTATAACTTTAAACCGACGGACGTTTGCGCCACTGTTGGTTTCAGTTCCGAATCCTTCTCAAACACGCGAATTCGATGCGTTTGCTCCGCAAAACAACGAATTTACGCAGATACATCGATCTCGCTTGCAGGAAAACGATATAACTTTAAACCGACGGACGCTTGCGCTACTGTTGGTTTCAGTTCCGAATCCTTCTTATACACGCAAATTCGATGTGTTGGGGCGCAAAATAACGAATTTTAGCAAATACATCGATCTCGCTTGCAGGAAGGCGATATAACTTTTAACCGACCGACGTTTATGCAACTGTTGCATTCAGTTCCGAATCTTGCTTTAACACACGAGTTAGATGCGTTTGCTGCCCAAAATAACGAATGTACGCAGAAACATCGATTTCGCTTGCAGGAAACCGTTATAACTTTAAACCGACGGACGTTTGCGCCACTGTTGGTTTCAGTTCCGAATCCTTCTCAAACACGCGAATTCGATGCGTTTGCTCCGCAAAACAACGAATTTACGCAGATACATCGATCTCGCTTGCAGGAAAACGATATAACTTTAAACCGACGGACGCTTGCGCTACTGTTGGTTTCAGTTCCGAATCCTTCTTATACACGCAAATTCGATGTGTTGGTGCGCAAAATAACGAATTTTAGCAAATACATCGATCTGGCTTGCAGGAAGGCGATATAACTTTTAACCGACCGACGTTTATGCAACTGTTGTATTCAGTTTCGAATCTTGCTTTAACACACGAGTTAGATGCGTTTGCTGCGCAAAATAACGAATGTACGCAGAAACATCGATTTCGCTTGCAGGAAACCGTTATAACGTTAAACCGACAAACGTCCGCGTACACGTTGGTTTGATTTCCGAATCGTTCTTAAACACGCAAATTCGATGCGTTTGCTCCGGAAAATAACGATTTGATGCAGACACATCGATCCCGCTTGCCGGAAAACGTTATAACTTTATACCGACGAACGTTTGCGTACACATTGGTTTCATTTCCGAATCCTTCTTAAAAACGCAAATTCGATGCGTTTACTCCTAAAAATAACGAATTCGTGCAGATACATCGATTTCGATTGCAGGAAAACGTTATAACTTTAAACCGACAAACGTCCGCGTACACGTCGGATTCATTTCCGAATCCCTCTCAAACACGCAATTTCGATGCGTTTGCACCGCAAAATAACGAATTAGTGCAGATACATCGATTTCGGTTGCATGAAAACGATATAACTTTATACCGACGAACGTTTGCGTACACGTTGGTTTCATTTCCGAATCCTTCTTAAACACGCGAATTCGATGCGTTTGCTCCGCAAAATAACGAATTTAGGCAGATACATCGATCCCGCTTGCAGGAAACCGTTTAACTTTAAACCAACAAACGTCCGCGTACACGTTGGTTTCATTTCCGAATCGTTCTTAAACACGTAAATTCGATGCGTTTGCTCCGGAAAATAACGATTTGGTGCAGATACATCGATCCCGCTTGCCGGGAAACGTTATAACTTTATACCGACGAACGTTTGCGTACACGTCGGATTCATTTCCGAATCCCTCTCAAACACGCAATTTCGATGCGTTTGCACCGCAAAATAACGAATTAGTGCAGATACATCGGTTTCGGTTGCATGAAAACGATATAACTTTATACCGACGAACGTTTGCGTACACGTTGGTTTCATTTCCGAATCCTTCTTAAACACGCGAATTCGATGCGTTTGCTCCGCAAAATAACGAATTTACGCAGATACATCGATCCCGCTTGCAGGAAACCGTTATAACTTTAAACCGACAAACGTCCGCGTACACGTTGGTTTCATTTCCGAATCGTTCTTAAACACGCAAATTCGATGCGTTTGCTCCGGAAAATAACGATTTGGTGCAGATACATCGATCCCGCTTGCCGGAAAACGTTATAACTTTATACCGACGAACGTTTGCGTACACATTGGTTTCATTTCCGAATCCTTCTTAAACACGCAAATTCGATGCGTTTGCTCCGGAAAATAACGAATTGGTGCAGATACATCGATTTCGGTTGCAGGATAACGATGTAACTTTAATCCGACGGACTTTTGCGCTACTGTTGGTTTCAGTTCCGAATCCTTCTTAAACACGCAAATTCGATGCGTTTGCTCCCCAAAATAACGAATTTACGCAGATACATCGATCTCGCTTGCAGGAAACCGTTATAACTTTAAACCGACGGACGTTTGCGCCACTGTTGGTTTCAGTTCCGAATCCTTCTAAAACACGCGAATTCGATGCGTTTGCTCCGCAAAACAACGAATTTACGCAGATACATCGATCTCGCTTGCAGGAAAACGATATAACTTTAAACCGACGGACGCTTGCGCTACTGTTGGTTTCAGTTCCGAATCCTTCTTATACACGCAAATTCGATGTGTTGGTGCGCAAA